>CM073464.1:2500-457500 GCA_037074535.1 Gleditsia sinensis
CCCTAAACCCTAAACCCTAAACCCTAAACCCTAAACCCTAAACCCTAAACCCTAAACCCTAAACCCTAAACCCTAAACCCTAAACCCTAAACCCTAAACCCTAAACCCTAAACCCTAAACCCTAAACCCTAAACCCTAAACCCTAAACCCTAAACCCTAAACCCTAAACCCTAAACCCTAAACCCTAAACCCTAAACCCTAAACCCTAAACCCTAAACCCTAAACCCTAAACCCTAAACCCTAAACCCTAAACCCTAAACCCTAAACCCTAAACCCTAAACCCTAAACCCTAAACCCTAAACCCTAAACCCTAAACCCTAAACCCTAAACCCTAAACCCTAAACCCTAAACCCTAAACCCTAAACCCTAAACCCTAAACCCTAAACCCTAAACCCTAAACCCTAAACCCTAAACCCTAAACCCTAAACCCTAAACCCTAAACCCTAAACCCTAAACCCTAAACCCTAAACCCTAAACCCTAAACCCTAAACCCTAAACCCTAAACCCTAAACCCTAAACCCTAAACCCTAAACCCTAAACCCTAAACCCTAAACCCTAAACCCTAAACCCTAAACCCTAAACCCTAAACCCTAAACCCTAAACCCTAAACCCTAAACCCTAAACCCTAAACCCTAAACCCTAAACCCTAAACCCTAAACCCTAAACCCTAAACCCTAAACCCTAAACCCTAAACCCTAAACCCTAAACCCTAAACCCTAAACCCTAAACCCTAAACCCTAAACCCTAAACCCTAAACCCTAAACCCTAAACCCTAAACCCTAAACCCTAAACCCTAAACCCTAAACCCTAAACCCTAAACCCTAAACCCTAAACCCTAAACCCTAAACCCTAAACCCTAAACCCTAAACCCTAAACCCTAAACCCTAAACCCTAAACCCTAAACCCTAAACCCTAAACCCTAAACCCTAAACCCTAAACCCTAAACCCTAAACCCTAAACCCTAAACCCTAAACCCTAAACCCTAAACCCTAAACCCTAAACCCTAAACCCTAAACCCTAAACCCTAAACCCTAAACCCTAAACCCTAAACCCTAAACCCTAAACCCTAAACCCTAAACCCTAAACCCTAAACCCTAAACCCTAAACCCTAAACCCTAAACCCTAAACCCTAAACCCTAAACCCTAAACCCTAAACCCTAAACCCTAAACCCTAAACCCTAAACCCTAAACCCTAAACCCTAAACCCTAAACCCTAAACCCTAAACCCTAAACCCTAAACCCTAAACCCTAAACCCTAAACCCTAAACCCTAAACCCTAAACCCTAAACCCTAAACCCTAAACCCTAAACCCTAAACCCTAAACCCTAAACCCTAAACCCTAAACCCTAAACCCTAAACCCTAAACCCTAAACCCTAAACCCTAAACCCTAAACCCTAAACCCTAAACCCTAAACCCTAAACCCTAAACCCTAAACCCTAAACCCTAAACCCTAAACCCTAAACCCTAAACCCTAAACCCTAAACCCTAAACCCTAAACCCTAAACCCTAAACCCTAAACCCTAAACCCTAAACCCTAAACCCTAAACCCTAAACCCTAAACCCTAAACCCTAAACCCTAAACCCTAAACCCTAAACCCTAAACCCTAAACCCTAAACCCTAAACCCTAAACCCTAAACCCTAAACCCTAAACCCTAAACCCTAAACCCTAAACCCTAAACCCTAAACCCTAAACCCTAAACCCTAAACCCTAAACCCTAAACCCTAAACCCTAAACCCTAAACCCTAAACCCTAAACCCTAAACCCTAAACCCTAAACCCTAAACCCTAAACCCTAAACCCTAAACCCTAAACCCTAAACCCTAAACCCTAAACCCTAAACCCTAAACCCTAAACCCTAAACCCTAAACCCTAAACCCTAAACCCTAAACCCTAAACCCTAAACCCTAAACCCTAAACCCTAAACCCTAAACCCTAAACCCTAAACCCTAAACCCTAAACCCTAAACCCTAAACCCTAAACCCTAAACCCTAAACCCTAAACCCTAAACCCTAAACCCTAAACCCTAAACCCTAAACCCTAAACCCTAAACCCTAAACCCTAAACCCTAAACCCTAAACCCTAAACCCTAAACCCTAAACCCTAAACCCTAAACCCTAAACCCTAAACCCTAAACCCTAAACCCTAAACCCTAAACCCTAAACCCTAAACCCTAAACCCTAAACCCTAAACCCTAAACCCTAAACCCTAAACCCTAAACCCTAAACCCTAAACCCTAAACCCTAAACCCTAAACCCTAAACCCTAAACCCTAAACCCTAAACCCTAAACCCTAAACCCTAAACCCTAAACCCTAAACCCTAAACCCTAAACCCTAAACCCTAAACCCTAAACCCTAAACCCTAAACCCTAAACCCTAAACCCTAAACCCTAAACCCTAAACCCTAAACCCTAAACCCTAAACCCTAAACCCTAAACCCTAAACCCTAAACCCTAAACCCTAAACCCTAAACCCTAAACCCTAAACCCTAAACCCTAAACCCTAAACCCTAAACCCTAAACCCTAAACCCTAAACCCTAAACCCTAAACCCTAAACCCTAAACCCTAAACCCTAAACCCTAAACCCTAAACCCTAAACCCTAAACCCTAAACCCTAAACCCTAAACCCTAAACCCTAAACCCTAAACCCTAAACCCTAAACCCTAAACCCTAAACCCTAAACCCTAAACCCTAAACCCTAAACCCTAAACCCTAAACCCTAAACCCTAAACCCTAAACCCTAAACCCTAAACCCTAAACCCTAAACCCTAAACCCTAAACCCTAAACCCTAAACCCTAAACCCTAAACCCTAAACCCTAAACCCTAAACCCTAAACCCTAAACCCTAAACCCTAAACCCTAAACCCTAAACCCTAAACCCTAAACCCTAAACCCTAAACCCTAAACCCTAAACCCTAAACCCTAAACCCTAAACCCTAAACCCTAAACCCTAAACCCTAAACCCTAAACCCTAAACCCTAAACCCTAAACCCTAAACCCTAAACCCTAAACCCTAAACCCTAAACCCTAAACCCTAAACCCTAAACCCTAAACCCTAAACCCTAAACCCTAAACCCTAAACCCTAAACCCTAAACCCTAAACCCTAAACCCTAAACCCTAAACCCTAAACCCTAAACCCTAAACCCTAAACCCTAAACCCTAAACCCTAAACCCTAAACCCTAAACCCTAAACCCTAAACCCTAAACCCTAAACCCTAAACCCTAAACCCTAAACCCTAAACCCTAAACCCTAAACCCTAAACCCTAAACCCTAAACCCTAAACCCTAAACCCTAAACCCTAAACCCTAAACCCTAAACCCTAAACCCTAAACCCTAAACCCTAAACCCTAAACCCTAAACCCTAAACCCTAAACCCTAAACCCTAAACCCTAAACCCTAAACCCTAAACCCTAAACCCTAAACCCTAAACCCTAAACCCTAAACCCTAAACCCTAAACCCTAAACCCTAAACCCTAAACCCTAAACCCTAAACCCTAAACCCTAAACCCTAAACCCTAAACCCTAAACCCTAAACCCTAAACCCTAAACCCTAAACCCTAAACCCTAAACCCTAAACCCTAAACCCTAAACCCTAAACCCTAAACCCTAAACCCTAAACCCTAAACCCTAAACCCTAAACCCTAAACCCTAAACCCTAAACCCTAAACCCTAAACC
Source organism: Gleditsia sinensis (assembly GCA_037074535.1). NCBI lineage: Eukaryota > Viridiplantae > Streptophyta > Magnoliopsida > Fabales > Fabaceae > Gleditsia > Gleditsia sinensis. The sequence continues at coordinate 6,178 of CM073464.1, forward strand.
CTAAACCCTAAACCCTAAACCCTAAACCCTAAACCCTAAACCCTAAACCCTAAACCCTAAACCCTAAACCCTAAACCCTAAACCCTAAACCCTAAACCCTAAACCCTAAACCCTAAACCCTAAACCCTAAACCCTAAACCCTAAACCCTAAACCCTAAACCCTAAACCCTAAACCCTAAACCCTAAACCCTAAACCCTAAACCCTAAACCCTAAACCCTAAACCCTAAACCCTAAACCCTAAACCCTAAACCCTAAACCCTAAACCCTAAACCCTAAACCCTAAACCCTAAACCCTAAACCCTAAACCCTAAACCCTAAACCCTAAACCCTAAACCCTAAACCCTAAACCCTAAACCCTAAACCCTAAACCCTAAACCCTAAACCCTAAACCCTAAACCCTAAACCCTAAACCCTAAACCCTAAACCCTAAACCCTAAACCCTAAACCCTAAACCCTAAACCCTAAACCCTAAACCCTAAACCCTAAACCCTAAACCCTAAACCCTAAACCCTAAACCCTAAACCCTAAACCCTAAACCCTAAACCCTAAACCCTAAACCCTAAACCCTAAACCCTAAACCCTAAACCCTAAACCCTAAACCCTAAACCCTAAACCCTAAACCCTAAACCCTAAACCCTAAACCCTAAACCCTAAACCCTAAACCCTAAACCCTAAACCCTAAACCCTAAACCCTAAACCCTAAACCCTAAACCCTAAACCCTAAACCCTAAACCCTAAACCCTAAACCCTAAACCCTAAACCCTAAACCCTAAACCCTAAACCCTAAACCCTAAACCCTAAACCCTAAACCCTAAACCCTAAACCCTAAACCCTAAACCCTAAACCCTAAACCCTAAACCCTAAACCCTAAACCCTAAACCCTAAACCCTAAACCCTAAACCCTAAACCCTAAACCCTAAACCCTAAACCCTAAACCCTAAACCCTAAACCCTAAACCCTAAACCCTAAACCCTAAACCCTAAACCCTAAACCCTAAACCCTAAACCCTAAACCCTAAACCCTAAACCCTAAACCCTAAACCCTAAACCCTAAACCCTAAACCCTAAACCCTAAACCCTAAACCCTAAACCCTAAACCCTAAACCCTAAACCCTAAACCCTAAACCCTAAACCCTAAACCCTAAACCCTAAACCCTAAACCCTAAACCCTAAACCCTAAACCCTAAACCCTAAACCCTAAACCCTAAACCCTAAACCCTAAACCCTAAACCCTAAACCCTAAACCCTAAACCCTAAACCCTAAACCCTAAACCCTAAACCCTAAACCCTAAACCCTAAACCCTAAACCCTAAACCCTAAACCCTAAACCCTAAACCCTAAACCCTAAACCCTAAACCCTAAACCCTAAACCCTAAACCCTAAACCCTAAACCCTAAACCCTAAACCCTAAACCCTAAACCCTAAACCCTAAACCCTAAACCCTAAACCCTAAACCCTAAACCCTAAACCCTAAACCCTAAACCCTAAACCCTAAACCCTAAACCCTAAACCCTAAACCCTAAACCCTAAACCCTAAACCCTAAACCCTAAACCCTAAACCCTAAACCCTAAACCCTAAACCCTAAACCCTAAACCCTAAACCCTAAACCCTAAACCCTAAACCCTAAACCCTAAACCCTAAACCCTAAACCCTAAACCCTAAACCCTAAACCCTAAACCCTAAACCCTAAACCCTAAACCCTAAACCCTAAACCCTAAACCCTAAACCCTAAACCCTAAACCCTAAACCCTAAACCCTAAACCCTAAACCCTAAACCCTAAACCCTAAACCCTAAACCCTAAACCCTAAACCCTAAACCCTAAACCCTAAACCCTAAACCCTAAACCCTAAACCCTAAACCCTAAACCCTAAACCCTAAACCCTAAACCCTAAACCCTAAACCCTAAACCCTAAACCCTAAACCCTAAACCCTAAACCCTAAACCCTAAACCCTAAACCCTAAACCCTAAACCCTAAACCCTAAACCCTAAACCCTAAACCCTAAACCCTAAACCCTAAACCCTAAACCCTAAACCCTAAACCCTAAACCCTAAACCCTAAACCCTAAACCCTAAACCCTAAACCCTAAACCCTAAACCCTAAACCCTAAACCCTAAACCCTAAACCCTAAACCCTAAACCCTAAACCCTAAACCCTAAACCCTAAACCCTAAACCCTAAACCCTAAACCCTAAACCCTAAACCCTAAACCCTAAACCCTAAACCCTAAACCCTAAACCCTAAACCCTAAACCCTAAACCCTAAACCCTAAACCCTAAACCCTAAACCCTAAACCCTAAACCCTAAACCCTAAACCCTAAACCCTAAACCCTAAACCCTAAACCCTAAACCCTAAACCCTAAACCCTAAACCCTAAACCCTAAACCCTAAACCCTAAACCCTAAACCCTAAACCCTAAACCCTAAACCCTAAACCCTAAACCCTAAACCCTAAACCCTAAACCCTAAACCCTAAACCCTAAACCCTAAACCCTAAACCCTAAACCCTAAACCCTAAACCCTAAACCCTAAACCCTAAACCCTAAACCCTAAACCCTAAACCCTAAACCCTAAACCCTAAACCCTAAACCCTAAACCCTAAACCCTAAACCCTAAACCCTAAACCCTAAACCCTAAACCCTAAACCCTAAACCCTAAACCCTAAACCCTAAACCCTAAACCCTAAACCCTAAACCCTAAACCCTAAACCCTAAACCCTAAACCCTAAACCCTAAACCCTAAACCCTAAACCCTAAACCCTAAACCCTAAACCCTAAACCCTAAACCCTAAACCCTAAACCCTAAACCCTAAACCCTAAACCCTAAACCCTAAACCCTAAACCCTAAACCCTAAACCCTAAACCCTAAACCCTAAACCCTAAACCCTAAACCCTAAACCCTAAACCCTAAACCCTAAACCCTAAACCCTAAACCCTAAACCCTAAACCCTAAACCCTAAACCCTAAACCCTAAACCCTAAACCCTAAACCCTAAACCCTAAACCCTAAACCCTAAACCCTAAACCCTAAACCCTAAACCCTAAACCCTAAACCCTAAACCCTAAACCCTAAACCCTAAACCCTAAACCCTAAACCCTAAACCCTAAACCCTAAACCCTAAACCCTAAACCCTAAACCCTAAACCCTAAACCCTAAACCCTAAACCCTAAACCCTAAACCCTAAACCCTAAACCCTAAACCCTAAACCCTAAACCCTAAACCCTAAACCCTAAACCCTAAACCCTAAACCCTAAACCCTAAACCCTAAACCCTAAACCCTAAACCCTAAACCCTAAACCCTAAACCCTAAACCCTAAACCCTAAACCCTAAACCCTAAACCCTAAACCCTAAACCCTAAACCCTAAACCCTAAACCCTAAACCCTAAACCCTAAACCCTAAACCCTAAACCCTAAACCCTAAACCCTAAACCCTAAACCCTAAACCCTAAACCCTAAACCCTAAACCCTAAACCCTAAACCCTAAACCCTAAACCCTAAACCCTAAACCCTAAACCCTAAACCCTAAACCCTAAACCCTAAACCCTAAACCCTAAACCCTAAACCCTAAACCCTAAACCCTAAACCCTAAACCCTAAACCCTAAACCCTAAACCCTAAACCCTAAACCCTAAACCCTAAACCCTAAACCCTAAACCCTAAACCCTAAACCCTAAACCCTAAACCCTAAACCCTAAACCCTAAACCCTAAACCCTAAACCCTAAACCCTAAACCCTAAACCCTAAACCCTAAACCCTAAACCCTAAACCCTAAACCCTAAACCCTAAACCCTAAACCCTAAACCCTAAACCCTAAACCCTAAACCCTAAACCCTAAACCCTAAACCCTAAACCCTAAACCCTAAACCCTAAACCCTAAACCCTAAACCCTAAACCCTAAACCCTAAACCCTAAACCCTAAACCCTAAACCCTAAACCCTAAACCCTAAACCCTAAACCCTAAACCCTAAACCCTAAACCCTAAACCCTAAACCCTAAACCCTAAACCCTAAACCCTAAACCCTAAACCCTAAACCCTAAACCCTAAACCCTAAACCCTAAACCCTAAACCCTAAACCCTAAACCCTAAACCCTAAACCCTAAACCCTAAACCCTAAACCCTAAACCCTAAACCCTAAACCCTAAACCCTAAACCCTAAACCCTAAACCCTAAACCCTAAACCCTAAACCCTAAACCCTAAACCCTAAACCCTAAACCCTAAACCCTAAACCCTAAACCCTAAACCCTAAACCCTAAACCCTAAACCCTAAACCCAACCACACAAAGGAAACCCTAAACTCTAAATGAATAGTAAACTCTAGAACAGAAAACCCTAAACCCTAATCCCTAAATGAATAGTAAACCCTAGAACAGAAAAACAGAAAAAAAAACCCTAAACCCTAAACCCTAAATGAATAGTAAACCCTAGAACAGAAAAACAGAAACAAAACCCTAAACCCTAAACCCTAAACCTTAAACCCTAAATGAATAGTAAACCCTAGAACATAAAAACAGAAAGGAAACCCTAAACCATAAACCCTAAAAAAACACTAAACCCTAAACCCTAAATGAATAGTAAACCCTAGAACAGAAAAACAGAAAAAAAACACCCTAAACCCTAGAACAGAAAAACAGAAAAAAAAACCCTAAACCCTAAACCATAAATGAATAGTAAACCCTAGAACATAAAAACAGAAAGGAAACCCTAAACCCTAAATGAATAGTAAACCCTAGAACAGAAAACCTTAAACCCTAAACCCTATACCTTAAACCCTAAACCCTAAACCCTAAAACCCTAAACCCTAAACCCTAAATGAATAGTAAACCCTAGAACAGAAAAATAGAAAAAAAAACCCTAAACCCTAAATGAATAGTAAACCCTAGAATAGAAAAACAAAAAAAAAACCCTAAACCCTAAACCCTAAACCCTAAACCCAAAAAAAAAAAAAATTGGGTTAGGCCAAAAAAAGACCCAATCCAACTAGAAAAAAAGCCCAATCCAACAAAAAAATAATTGGGTTGGGCCAAAAAAAAGCTCAATCCAAGTAGAAAAAAGGCCCAGTCCAACAAAAAAAAATAATTGGGTTGGGCCAAAAAAAGCCCAATCCAACTAGAAAAAAGGCGCAACCCAACAAAAAATATAATTGGGTTGGGCCAAAAAAAGCCCAATCCAACTACAAAAAAGGCCCAACCACACCAAAAAAACACTAAACAAAGCCTAATCAAAAAAAAATTGTGTTGGGCCAAAAAAAAGGCCCAATCCAACTAGACAAAAAGCCCAATCCAACAAAAAAAATTGGGTTGAGCCAGAAAAAAGCCTAATCCAACAACAAAAAAGGGCCAACCACACAAAAAAAACCCTAAGCAAGGCCCAGTCCAACAAAAAAATGATTGGGTTCGGCCAAAAAGGCCGAATCCAACTAGAAAAAAAGTCTAATCCAACAAAAAAATTGGGTTGGGCCAAAAAAAAGGTTCAATCCAAATAGAAAAGAGGCCCAACCCAACAACAAAATAATTGGGCTGGGCAAAAAAAAGGCCCAATCCAACAAAAAAACATTGGGTTGGGCCAAAAAAAGGCCCAAATTAACTACAAAAAAGGCGCAATCACAAAAAAAAAACCCTAAACAGGCCCAATCCAACAAAAAAAAGAAGGGGCCTTTTTACAGGCCCATAAAAAATAGGTAACCGGGACATTTCTCCAAAAAAATTGAAAGCCCTGTCCAAAAAAATGCTCAATCAAACAAATAAATAATTGGGTTGGGCCAACAAAATGCCCAATCCAACAAACCCTAAACCCTATATGGTTTAAAACAAGTACCTCGTGCTTAGTTTGATAAATTGGCTTCTACCCTTTGCATCCTTGGTTTTTCTTCAAGTAGATATGGCCCCTTGTTTGTCACAGTCACCAAGCAAGAAACAACATATTTGCTTGTATATGTGGATGACATCCTCATTGTTAGTAGCTCCTCTACTGTTGTTCCTTTTCTGATTTCTCAACTAAATTCAATATTATCTCTCAAGGATCTTGAGCCATTAGGTTACTTTCTCGGTATTGAAGTTCAAAGACTTGGAGACGGTGCACTATTTGTATCCCAAGAAAAGTATATTCGACACTTGTTGGCCAAAGTCAATCTTCAACATGCTAAACCTATTTCAAGTTCTATGCAGCAAAGAGTCAGGACATCCCAACAGGCCCATAAAGAAGGGGCCTTTTTACAGGCCCAAAAAATAATAGGTAACCCTAAATGAATAGTAAACCCTAAACCCTAAACCCTAAACCCTAAACACTAAACCCTAAACCCCAAAAAACAAGCCCAAAAAAATAAGAAAAAAGGCCCAATCCAACAAAAACAATAATTGGGTTGGGCCAAAAAAGGCCCAATAAAACTACAAAAAAAGGCCCAATCACACAAAAAAAAACCCTAAACCCCAAATGAACAGTAAATACTCAAACCCAAATACTAGATGAACAGTAACCCCAAACCCCAAATGAACAGTAACTCTAAAGACCAAACCTAAACGCAAGATGAACAATAACCATAAACCCTAAATGAATAGTAAACCCTAGAACATAAAAACAGAAAGAAAACCCTAAACCCTAAAAAAACCCTAAACCCTAAATGAATAGTAAACCCTAGAACATAAAAACAGAAAGAAAACCCTAAACCCTAAATGAATAGTAAACCCTAGAACATAAAAACAAAAAGAAAACCATAAACCCTAAACCCTAAACCCTAAAAAAACCCTAAACCCTAAATGAATAATAAACCCTAGAACAGAAAAACAGAAAAAAAAACCCTAAACCCTAAAACCTAAACCCTAAATGAATAGTAAACCCTAGAACAGAAAACAGAAAGAAAAACCCTAAACCCTAAACCTTAAACCCTAAATGAATAGTAAACCCTTGAACATAAAAATAGAAAGAAAACCCTAAACCCTAAACCCTAAATGAATAGTAAACCCCAGAACAGAAAAACAGAAAAAAAAAACCCTAAACCCTAAACCCTAAATGAATAGTAAACCCTAGAACAGAAAAACAGAAGAAAAAAAACCCTAAACCCTAAACCCTAAACCCTAAACCCTAAACCCTAAACCCTAAACCCTAAACCCTAAACCCTAAACCCTAAACCCTAAAACCCTAAACCCTAAACCCTAAACCCTAAACCCTAAACCCTCAACCCTCAACCCTAAACCCTCAACCCTAAACCCTAAACCCTAAACCCTCAACCCTAAACCCTAAACCCTAAACCCTAAACCCTAAACCGTCAACCCTAAACCCTAAACCCTCAACCCTCAACCCTAAACCCTAAACCCTAAACCCTAAACCCTAAACCCTAAACCCTAAACCCTAAACCCTAAACCCTAAACCCTAAACCCTAAACCCTAAACCCTAAACCCTCAACCCTCAACCCTAAACCCTAAACCCTCAACCCTAAACCCTCAACCCTCAACCCTAAACCCTAAACCCTCAACCCTAAACCCTAAACCCTCAACCCTAAACCCTAAACCCTCAACCCTAAACCCTCAACCCTAAACCCTAAACCCTAAACCCTAAACCCTAAACCCTAAACCCTAAACCCTAAACCCTAAACCCTAACCCCAAAATGAACAGTAACTCTAATGCCTATACCTAAACGCAAGATGAACAATATCCCTAAACCCTAAATGAATAGTAAACCCTAGAACAGAAAAATAGAAAGAAAATCTTAAACCCTAAATGCAAGATGAAAAGTGAACCCTAAACCCTAAATGAATAGGAAACCCTAAAACAGAGAGAAGGAAAAAAACAGTAAACCCTAAACCCTAAACCCTAAACCCTAAACCCGAAACCCTAAACCCTAAACCCCAAACCCCTAAAACCCAAACCCCTAAACCCCTAACCCCTAAACCCTAACCCCTAAACCTTAAACCCCTAAACCCTAAACCCCTAAACCCTAAACCCTAATCCCTAAAACCCTAAACCCTAAACCCTAAAACCCTAAACCCTAAACCTTAAACCCTAAACCCCTAAACCCTAAACCCTAACTCCTAAACCCTACACCTTCCACCCTAAGGCATAAATTCGATATCCTAAACCTGAAATCCTTAATCACAAACGGTAAACTCTAAACCCTAAACACCAAACTCGAAATCTTAAACCCCAAACTCTTAACCTTAAATCCTAAACACTAAACTCTAAATCCTTCTAAAATCCAAAAACTTACAAAAACACCCCACAAACAAAATTGCTACAATAAACAACATAAAAAAAATTTCCAAAATCCAAAAAACATCTCAAAACTCTCAACCCAAAATAAAATTCAAAAACTCACCAAACTCTAAATACACCTAATATGTAATCGTCCATGACCCACTTAATTAATTATTGAGCAAATTATATTTCCTTCTTATAAAATTATGTTTAACATAAATTTACACTGTTTTTGTAACGTTCAGTTTTTTTTTTAATTATTATTTATCTCATTGTTATTATTATTATTTATTTATTTAGTTATTTTCACATTTCGTATGTTAAATATGCCATCTGTTTAAATAAATTATATATGTATATATATATTACAAACCGCACACATGTAATAATTATACCACACAATATTTTAGTATATAAATAAGAGTCCCTATACAGCACTTCACTTTTGAAACACAAAGGTAAAAAGGTGGTACTGACATCGAGATCTCCATCAGTAACGTCATTCTCTGTTCCATCTCATTTCTTTTTATCTGAACATAATATCATAATAATAGTGAGAACAAAAGTTTCCAGTAGATTTAATATAAATAAAATATAATGAGAAAACAGGAGTTATGTTCAGCTATATAAATTACAAAAAATATTAAGATTTAAAGATAAAATCATCATTTCAGTTTATGTATAATTAACATATTATATATGCACTGAAAATCTTTTTTTTAATGCTCAGACATAACACAGCTCTCAATTCGCTCATTTACTATACGTATAGTAATCGATTGACTACAGTCACAATAAGTTATTAGAGAATGTGAGTTCATCACTCATCTGCCTCTTCACATTACCTCTGCCACCCGGTTGGAGTGTCACTCTCTTGACTCATTCAGACTAATAGGATGTTCCCTACTCGGTACCATTTCAAGTCATACAATCCGTTAATATTCATCCATATATATAAATGTATATGTATATATATGTACATATATGTGTGTGTGTGTATATATATATATATTCATCAAATACAATTTATATTTATCAAACAACTTATCATAAACTTTACGCTTGTCATTCAATCACATTTATAATATGACATGCATCACTTTTATACCCAATGAATAATAATCATTCATCACATACCAATGTCCAATATGATTCATTTTGAATCAAATAAAGAAAAGGGTAATTTATGATACAAAAATTATCATTTTAAAAGTATTTTTCTTATATATATGTTTCTTAAAAAAATTTCAACAAACAAGATTATTTTTAGGTAAAAAATAGTAAAAAAAATATGATAATCCAACACTCAACACGGCCATACTTGAAAAATATTTCAAATATGCTCAAAAACAACTCCGAACACGGCCTACCCATGTTGAAGTAACTCAAAACATGGTCTCACCGTATTTTGTGATATTTTCTCACTTATTAAACCCTATATCCCCCATACAAACTCTGATTGAAGTGATTTTAAATCTTATAAAAAGTTAAAACAATTATCTACAACTTTCATATTTATTATTTCTTTAGATTCCTTATTGATTATTTCCAAAAAATTAAAAATTATAATGCTTATTTTACTATTTTGGATTCTAGATTGATTCTGACATCTGCTCAATTAATCAGTTATATCTACCTCATATGGACTCCAATTGAGATGATTTCAAACCCTATAAAACGCTAAGACAATTATTTATAACTTTTATTTTTATCATTTCTTTAGATTCCTTATGGATTATTCCCAAAAAATTAAAAATTAAAACATTTATTTTTACTATTTTAGATTCTGACCTCAGCTTAATTAATCAGTCATATCTCCATCATATGAACTCTAAATTAAGTAATTTTAGAGCCTCTAGATCCGTGATACATATATCTACAATTCATATATTGACTATTTCTTTAAAATACTTGCCATATTTCCTTAAAATTTTAAAAATAAAAACTTCCCAAATTACTCTAAAATTCAGTTTAGTCTAACTTTTTTTTATTTTTCTTTTCTGTAATCTCATGCATCCATTTGTATGTCTAAACAACCAAAATAGAATTTCATATAAATATCCAGACCACTTGTTATCTAAAATCACATCTAAACAAATCTAAAAGTATATATATAATTTTGTACAAAATTTATGAATAGATGTTAAGTTTACCTCAAACAAATCTTTAAATTTGCGTGCTTGATTCCTACCACACAAAAATCTTACATTTATATCGTGAATTAAAATATTCTTAAAGTAAAAATAATGAAATTAGAGAGATAATCAAGAACTTTGATTTCCTTTCATCTTCTTTCTCATTCTTCTTCCTCTTTCTCTTCTTTTACTTCTTCTTTTTTTTTTTCTTTCTCTTCTTTACCGACGCTTCCTCCTCTCCCTTATAATTATCAATATTTTTTCTTACCTATCACCTTATATTTACAATTTTGTCATCCTTTGTTATTTACAAAAATATCATTTTAGAGTATTTATAAAACTATCATTTTAAAGTATTTACAAAACTATCATCAAAAAATTTGCATAAATATTATTTTAATAAAATTATATAAATTTTATTTTAACTATCTCAAAATTTTATTTTATTTGAGTAAAATTATAAAATAATTTAATTTTTCTTTGATATCCAAAATCATTTTTCCTCTCTAAAAAATAATTTAATTAATAACATAAAAAAATTTTTATTTATACTAAAATTTTCTCTCAATAAAACTTATCTTTCTTAACAACTATATTAATATATGAGATGCTTATCAATCTTTTTTATTTTATTTTATTTTATTTTTGGCCAACTGATGCTGACTAATCTTTATTTATACGAGATGAGAATAGCAAGCACGCTTGAGAATTTTGTCTGAGCGGACGGGAACGAAGAAAAATATAGGTATGGCTACCTTGGCATGGACTGCGGGTTCCCATCTGAAATTTGATGGGGGAGATTCCCAAAAGCTAAACTCGAAAGCTCAGAGTGCCCCCATTAGCTCCTCTGGTCATCATGGGCGTCATGTCCTGCTTGTTGGATATAGGAAACGTCATTTTGGCTCCAGAATCTATTGCAACTCTAATCATTACGGCACGAAGCAACCAGAATCTAATGGAATTCAAGTCTATAATCAGATCGAGAGGTGGAGCTGTGCTGCCTTTTTAAATTTTATCTCTCGTTTATAACTAATTTTCATCTTCGTTTTCCCTATTTGTTATGTTTGTTCTGCGTCTGCTATCATGTTATTGACTATATTCGACTAATTACTAGAGGAGGAACTCTTCAGAAGAAAACCATAAACAATTCAAATGTTGATATTTTATATTTATAGCCCGCTTTTTTGTGAACCGCAAGGAAACTTATGACTATATTATAACTGGCTTCTCCTTCATTTGCGCCTTCTCAAGAGCGCATAGCTGGTCGTAGATGTATATGAAATTGAACTTTTGATTTCGGCTTTGAATTAAAATCACGATATGCATTACACTCATGTAAAGCACACTTGGTTTTGTGGTCTAATTCTAACGCTGATTTCTTATCCATTTTGTAGAGTTGTATTTTGGAGTCTACCATACTGGAACTTATAAATAGTGAATTCCTTCTTAGTTATATCTATGTAAGAAAACTGTCTGCTTTTCTACAACAAACCGTAATTTGCTGCTCATTGTTCTCTGGTTATTTGCAGGTTACTTACAGATACTGTTAAACAATCACAGGATGCCTGGTGGGGTCCCAAGGACTGGAGTGAAGTTGAGGTGTAATCTGATTATGCTTATACAAAGTATCATATAGGAAAAGTTATATGTTTGTTCGGCATTTTATCAATCTATATTTATGTTATCAGTGATTATTATACGAAAAGCTGTCATATATTTGAGCAATCTATTAAGGCTCTTTATGAAGGGACTATTAAACTCCATCAGGCAAGGAAAATATATTGTACTTCTTCTAGATCCTTACTCAAAGGAGTCTACACCCTAGGATGGACCTGATTTGTGAGGATGTGACCCAATGTTCAAAGAAGTTAGTCAGTGACATATTGGAGTCACAACAAACAGAAACACGAAAACAATATTATTTCAACATATTTTGGAGTTTCTGGAATATTCCAGGCCTGTTGATTCTTTGATTGACTTTTTACTCACACCTTGAATTTAACCAGAAGTTCTTCACTAACAGGGATTGGTGACATTAAATAACAGTGATTAGAAAGAATTGAAATTATGAACTCTGAACCTCTGAAATCTGGGGAAACAATTAGAAATTGTGGCCTTGTAAACTGACTCTACTGTACATCAAAGCAAAAGATCAAGGAATATAAGGAAGCCATCTAGTTTTTGCTTTCGATTATGATTGAGCATTGCAGATTTTCTATCACCAATATACGGCATGAGTTAATGATGTTAAACCATATTTTTGTTGCTTACAACAAGCCTTTGGGTGGTGATTCCTAAAAGGGTAGAGAATGGGAGAAGAGAAAATTTTCATATAAAATTCCAAAACCAGCAATGTTTTTGAGCTTTCCCCAGAAGAGACAATTATCTTTTCTCATTCCTTCTTTTGAAGGTGTTCTCAGTAAACTTAGTACATCCTCATTGTATAATATCAGGGAGCCTGGATTCTCAAACCTAAAAGCTCAAAACCCAAGTTTGTTGTACATTTTGTTGGAGGTATATTTGTTGGAGCTGCCCCTCAGCTTACCTACCGTTGGTTTCTTGAGCGCCTCTCAGAAAAGTAAGTCCCTATCTTCTGGTACTAATTCCCCCATATTAAGTTGTCATTACACAAATTATTTAGTAGTAAGGTACTAGAATTACTTCTTTTTACTGCCACCGAGATTTTTCTTATTTATTATTATTATATTTTCCTTCCTCATCTTTGTTTAGGACCCAAAAATGATGCGATAAAAGTTTGAATGTTTTCCTTTCAGCTCATTATTATTACCCTTCTCCTTATGATAGTGTTAGAATAGAACCTTTTGATGTTCCAATTCCCAGAATCACCGCCATTTGTTCTTTGAAATATCATACATTTGGATATTTGATAACTCATAGATCTAAAATCAGTCAACTAAGAAAACTAATTATAGAATCTCTTCTGTTACTAGAGGTATATTGATTATTGCAACACCATATGCAAGCGGATTTGATCACTTCCTCATTGCAGATGAAGTACAGTTCAAATTTGATAGGTGCTACCGCTTGCTTCAAGAAACAGTAAGTTTTAACTTATAATCTGAAACTAGTATCTTTCTGTTTTTAATTTTAAAAAATAAAATTCAAAGATGCTTATTGATTCAGATACAAGACCTACCTACTTTTGGTGTTGGCCATTCTTTGGGGTCGGTTGTGCACCTTCTCATCGGTATATAATGATCTTGTTCTATGCTTGCTTGTGAATATTAAACTGATTTGATTTGTGGCAATTCATTAAATGGATTATTGTATCAGGATCAAGATATGCAGTGCAAAGATGTGGGAATGTTTTAATGGCATTCAACAACAAGGTATTTCATTCATTACCTTTAATTACATAGCTAAATCCATGGTTTAGAAGTGGAAAAGTAGGTTAACTTTCCTTTGCATTATCCTAAAGTAGTGGTAAAAATCAAAGGCCCAACATTTTATCAAGAAATCCAACTCTTAATAAATAAATAAATAAAGACTTTGCGTGTAGGCCCTGGTTTTTACCGTCCTTGTTTTCCCATTCCAATTTCTTTGCTTCTGTAGATTATGAAATTTGAATGGAATGGAATGATTAAGATCCTCTTTCCCTTTACAGCTTTGTTTCTTTTAGTTATTTTACTATTTATTTACTTCTTCCTCTTTAGAACAGCAAGGCATTTACTTATCTCCAACTACAATCTGACTTGACATAACCCATATTTTCTCAGTATTTAGTATTCAAGGTTTCTTTATGTCTTTGTCATTTAATCAAGATTGGCAAATTTTGCGTCATACCTGCAGGAAGCAAGTTCAGCTGTCCCTTTGTTCTCTCCAGTTTTGGTCCCAATGGCCCAAAGCATTGGTCCACTTCTATCAGATATTGTTTCATCACCAACAATACGTGCAGGGGTCAGTATCTCTAAATAATTCTCTCTTATTCCATGATATATCTGGAATGTTGAAAGTTCTTGTTTATGTCTTGACATTTCATTAGCTTTGACAAATATGACTATCATTTCCAGTTATATAAATGTTAGAAGAAAAACACAGAAGTCACTGCCTTCTCCAGAAAAATTCAATGTTCACTGCTTGCATCTTAGTTTATAGTCATTGGTCACGATGCCATCAGGAGAATTCTATGTCAACAATAGGTTTTAACCACCGCCTTGTATGCCAGCTTGTAACCTGATCCAGCAATGCAAATCTTGTTTTATGTTTAACATTGAATATGATACATAAACATCTTTCAGAAATTCTTATCTTTAACAGCACTTGCAGTCTTTTCTTTCGTCGGGGGAAATTATATCTGTAGGATATACTTATTTTCTGCAAGCACCTGCAGGTATTCCTTTGTACAACATTGATGTTTCTCCTTTTGATGGGTAATTTAGATGCATGAAATGCTTGCAGGCAGAGATGACTTTGAAACAATTAGAAAACGTTAGCCCTCCATTAATGAAGCAGGTTCTACCTTTAGTTGAGCAGCTACCACCCTTGTACATGGATTTGGTCAAGGGAAGAGAAGATTTTACTCCAAAGCCAGAGGAGACACGTCGACTTGTATGTGAAATCTCTAATTACTAGCATGCCTAGTAATTTGATCCTTGTAACCGAGAAGCATGCATTTCCATTCTTAATGCATAACCTCTCACCGTTCCCACCAGTTGCATTTCAATTTGTGTTAGTGAGTTTAGTATTTGTTTAGAATGCTTGCCTCTTGAATAAGTTCTATTTCCATTAGCATAAATATCACAACTAGCTTCTTATCATTGTGCATCAAATTTGGGTTATATATTCACATTGTAAAATAAACTACTGAATTCCTTTCTGTGACCTAGGTCCTCTATATTTATGATGTAATCCTACAGTAATTTTTATGTCTTGCATTTCTTTATTTTATTGAACTGGCGAGGTTGGCAAAAAGGGTATTTTGTTATCCAATGAAGAGATTGCATGAAGGGAGATAGGGAGACAAGTTTGATGCTGATGTTAGAAATTTGTAAAGTGTGTCCAAATGATTTTAATAATGCTAGACTAAAATTATTACCCCCAAAAGGGTCTAAACACTACCATTAGTGAGGTCTTTTATTGGGATTGGTGCCTTTACAATAGTAGCAATATTCTTGAGATCATCAGCACAAACAAATGTAGCGGTCTCTTGTTCAATTTTCTTTTTCTTTTTCATTTTTCATTTATTTTTATGAGTATATTTCTATGTTTACATTTAATTTTCCCCTTTTGTTATTTTTTAATTCTTCAGATAAAATCATACTATGGCATATCAAGAAATCTCCTGATAAAGTTCAAAGATGATTTAATAGATGAGACTTCAACTCTAGCACAGGTGCTTAGTTCAGAGTCAGCCATTAGTTCAGAGCTTGACATGTCAATACGCAAGTTGCCTGGAGATCATGGTCTTCCATTGCAACAGGTTTATAATGAACAGTTTGTAGTTAATTGAAATAAATCTTTATGTCTTTCTCTTGGGTGGTTAGGCAATATCACTTTATCCTCTAAATGAGGCTAACTTCTTAAATTATTATCATCCGTCTTGCAGGCCCTACCAGATGTTCCACCAGCAATGGCTGATGCAGTTAATCGAGGGAGTGAGTTTTTGGCAAATCTGACCGTAGGAACGCCATGGGAGACGGTTGCCAAAGAAGTTGGAAACACTTTAGGCATGGATTCAAAAGTCGTTCGTGCAGAAATATCAAAGGACATGGATCTTCTTGTGGATGTGATATCCTCATGGATAGCTTCCAATGCAGGGCCTAAACTTCTGAGGCCTTGATTAATAGGGTCTGAAAGCCAGTTAATGCAAGTAAAACGGACGGTTCGTGGAAACAAGTAGAAAAGAAATTTTTTCATAAACATTACTTAAATCCTCCCTTGCCAGTTAAGATCCTAGAATGCCATATCATGTTAATCTATACAAGTAAATAGAATTCTGCTAATTACGTGCTGTAAAAAGGTTGTGACTCGTGACAAATAGATTTGATATTGCAAATGCCAGTTACTAACTATGCTGTCTTTCAAATACGTTGTTTGTGTAAGACGGGCATTAGTCTAGAATGGTTTGAGAAGGGACTAAGTGCTTGATTGTACTTCTTGCAACCTGATCATACAAAAAATAATATTGGAAGTTTTCTTCTTTACTATCGATCAAGCTCCTGAGATCAACATTTACAGTTCATCGCTTGTACAGGCCCAAAAAATGAGAATTTTATTGTTTTTGCTTCATTATGCTATTGTGATTTCATTCAAGGCTTTGATGTGTAATGTATTACTCCATCTTATTTTGATGTTGTGATAGCAGAGTTTGAAACTTGTCCTTTTCTTGCCTGTTGGCCACCAGAAATGCTCCAAGGAAAGGTGGGCCACACAAATCATTTATACCAACATTAAGGGATTAAAAAAAAAATTCAACAGTAAACCTACTCAATTTAGGTTTGCACCTAAGCATAACTCCATATGACAGAAAAATTGAAGGAACGTTCACTTTATACGACATTCAAAAAAGAAGAGATAAAATGTATTTTAATTCTTGAAAATTTGATTTATTCTTAAAAATTATTTTTTATCTTAAATATTATTAATGTTTTAAAAATATTTTTTAGTACTTCTTTAATTTCTTAAATAGTAAGTTAGTAATTGCTCATTGACAAAAAAAAAAACTTTAACATAAGCTTATTATTTTTTTGTTTTTCCTCTTCTACTCCTTCTCTTCTTTTCTCCACAGCCACTCGCTCCTTCATCACTTCGAGCTCACACAGGCTCTGCCCTAGCGTCCTTCACCTTAGTTGTGCTTTCGAAGCTTCTCGAAAATGCAGGAAACATAAAATTGGAAGTTCATTGAGGAGCACCGTTCCGCTTTGCTTAAGATGATCGAGATCGTGACCTGTCTCGCCTTCAAATACCGATACCCCAAAATGCATACTGGAAATTCCATCTGACACCGACGACGGAGAATTTCCCAAACTTTGCATATCATTATGGTTATGAGACAGTTTGATTTCTTAGCACAATGATTATTAATCACTATTTTTAATGGCTTGTTCAAGCAGCTCCAAAGGGCGATGACGATGACGATAACAATGAGGGAAAGGTAATAACGTCCGTGCAAGCTTTGTCGACGAACCACACAGACACCAGATTCTCGCTCATGGCGACGCGATTATTAAGGGTGAACAAACCAGATCTGATTTGCAAGAGAAGTTGAAGGAGTAAGGGTGGGAGTCAGAATTTGTTTCAGATGAAAAAAATTTCTATGCAATTCAAAGTATAAAGTTCAAATTTGATAATAATCAGAACAAATCTCTAATTGAATAAATTGATTAAAAACCCACTCGTATTCAAGCATGCCTAGAGGAAACCCAAGTTTGAAGGCATCCATCTGGTTCATTCATCTTCCAATTTTTCACATGGTCATAAAGGAGTGATAATTTCTCAAACCCATCTCTGCTCTGAAATAATTTTGAGACCACGAATTGATCCAAAACTCAAAACCCAGAAACTGCTCCCAAAGAACAATTGAATCTAAAAATGGGTTTGGCTCCTTTTGCAGATCGAGAAAAAATTAGCAAAGAGGCCAGTGAAAGAGAAGAGGGGAGGAGGAGAAGGAAAGAACGAAGAAAAAAGTTGGTGCCATACATATTTCATTTAAAAAATTGAGAGAGTGAGTGTCAAAAAGGGATGTTTTTCAAAATGTTTAAAAGACGTTTTTTAAGACAAAAAAAAAGAAGATTAAATTAGATTTCATATTAAATATTATAAATTAAAATAAGATTTTATCAAAAAAAAAAAATTAAAAAAAAATGATTATTGAAGTTCCATTTGTATGAAGTAACTCAAAATAAAAATAAAAAATAACAAAGGCCCACAATCCAACATTCAAATTATTAACACCATATTCCATCAAAGGAATAAAAATTCAAGAGATATTTAGTATATTGTAATCAAACATATCATGATATCCTGGATATATAAAATATTATGATATTTAATATAGTACTATATTTGTTATGATAGTCAAAAATTGTCATAAAAAATAAAATAATTATTTAATAAAAGTCAACAAAATTAAAATTAATATAATGTGAGATCTCAGATTTTGATATTTCATAACCACCTAAATTATATCTATCATTTTGGATACGTGTACTAAATCAAATGACATTATATCAAACACCTCCATAATAAATATGTTCTTGCCTATCAAGGGTAGGCTAACTAGAAGAAGACAAAAGAGAAATAAGAAAACATCAGAAAAATGTACATAGCAATAAAGAAACTTGGTTCCACCTAAGCATCAGGTCTCTACAAAACATAAATATGTGGCTTCCAGTTTACCACATCACATGCAAGTACTAGGTGGGCGTTTTCTACCTACATTTACATCAGTTTTGAAGAAACCAGTACAATATTCTAATATTTCAACATATCAAACAAAACAAGTATTTAGAAGGATAAATTCTGGTCATTCACTCTTCATGATACAGATACAAGCCAAGACCAAACCGAGCACATGCTTTGCAGAAAGCTATTTCCTCAGCTGCCGCTACTGGATCGCCAGTGAGGCCATCACTAGGTGATATTGTCCCAGTTGACTCACGATGTGCCTGTTCCCATGTATACATAAACATTACATCAAACCTTTTTTCTTTTTTAAATCTTTGCAAACCCAACCACACGTCAACTGACATACATACACACACACACACACACATACAAAATAAGACATTACCAAGAGTGAGTTACTGAAGCTTAGACACTTCAGATATTACCAAGCATCAAAATGCACAAATAGACAATAATGTTCACTTTCTTCAATAAATATTTGCCACTTTGAGGTGGTAATTCTAAAAATTTAAAAATACACGGCTATTGGAGAAGTAAAACTCCAACTTTTACCTAACGAGAACAAGACTGCGCCTCTAAACCAACAAGTTATGTAAGAGTATCATAGAGGGATCTGTACTCATGCTAACTGAGGAAAGTAAAGCCAAAAGAGAATAAACATTGACTGCAGACTGATGTATATCAAAAGACAAATAAAATATCCTTGAAAAGATTCAAATCTCATATTCTAGATAAAGCTTTAATGAACCAAGTCAGGGATGACTAGCTCAATGGTTAGGCTTCATCAGGGCTCATTCAAGTTAGGTCATTTCATGTGTGAGCCAAGATCGATCTTGTCTTTAAAGCTCGTTTAACCAACAAGGTTGAGATAGAACAATTAGGGCTCATAGACAACCCATTACTGGTTTAAATTATTATAAGGTTTGCACCTTGATTAAAAACACACGAATAACAGTTCAATAGCTAGAGTCAACTTACTTGCCTTTTAATTTCCTTCTATCAAATGGGCTGTAGATCCCACTCCAAAGAACATACAGAACTCACAAAATGCCATGAGTAAAATCCCACATGCACCTAGCCAATGTGGGAAAATGTGCCGTAAAGATGGCTTAGGGAGGGGACTTAATCCGGGCAAAGGCAGAGAATACCCTTAACCGTAATACCCAAAAAAAAATGCCATATGTAGCATTACAAAGAGTAATCCCCATTCTATTGAAAAACAAAAAAGAAAAGAAAAGAGATCCTCAATAATAAAATCTAAACAAACAAGGAGTAATCTTATCCAAGTAAAAAATAAGAAACCTAACTTGAAATTTTTTTTCTAAATGATATCCAAATTAAAATCCCTCATAAAAATCTCTCTTCATTCTCTATCACAAAGCCAATGATGATGGCATTTGGATGGGAGGGTTGAAGGGCAAAGATTAGTAAAATTTGTGTTCTTTAGCAATGCTTTTGCATTGGTTTAGAACATTTTAGATTATTTTAGATGGGTGGTGGCAGTTTATTTTCAGGGTAAACCACCATTAACTAACTTGTGATTTGGGTTGTTTTCACTTTGCTATCTGTAGTTCAAAAATTGACATTATGCTACCATGATATTTGCTACATTTATACAACACTACCATGTGTTTTGATTTCGTTAAATATCAAATAGATATCCTCAAATATCAACTAATTTCCCCAAATTTCTTCCAATATTATCTCAAAAAACACTTTGAAATAAGAACTTATGAATGGGAAAAGAATTTGGGTATGTTAGATTGAATGATTAGGCGAGAATTAGGGTATAGAGCAAGAATTTGGGCAGTGTGAGATTCAGTTAGGAAGGGAGGGATTAATTATTATTTTTATGGAATTAAGAGAAATTTGAAGAAATTGGGAATGTTAGATTGAACACATTAGGCAAGAATTTGGAGAGTGCAAGACCTGGTTGGAAAGTAGGGTTTAGCAATTGATATGAAATTGGAAGCAATTTGGGATAAATGTGGATGTCAAATTGAACGATTGCAGATTTTGCAATGAAATGGGGAAAATTTTGGAGAAATTGGAGAATCAGATAGAATTTGGGGATGGGGCAAGAATAGTGGGAATGTGGGGCTTAGTTGGGAAATGGGGGGGTAAGGATTTTGAGATAAAATTGATAGAAAATTGCGATCATCAAACAGGATTTGGGGATTTATGTTTGATATTTAACAAAATTAAAACGTCACAATAGCATAATGTCAACTTTTGAATAACAGGGTAACAGTAAAAACAGCCTAAGACACAAGGTAGTAAACTATACTTTTTTCTTTTTTCTTTAACTCAACAATTGACACTGTTTTCAATCATTGTCCATTACAGCATTACTTGATCATATCTATGTGATGAGAGGGAGCGATAGACATCATTGTCATTAAAACCATGACTTGGATTTAGAATTGCACAATCCAAAACTCATCAAACAATCCAAATTAGAATTGCTCATACAATCTGCCAGAACAAGGACTGCAGCAGATTCAGTAGGACCACTCAAAATCACAGGACCATGCAATCTTCTGTCATTTGGAGTTTGGACATAAATTTAGCTTCTTTTGTGTGCTACTTATTTTCACTAATAGGAAAACAAAATTCATAGGCTATGACTTGAAAAACCTCAAATGCCCAACAATGAGAATAGTCCATCACAGTGGTAATCAATTCATAAAATTCTTAAAGACACTTTTCCTTTTGGTTTTCTATTCCTCAATCAATAACAAATTAAGGAAGAAAAGAGAATCAAGAACACATTTAATCAGAAGAGCCAAATTGGGAAGCCTTATGTTGCTTCAGAATAAGAATGATAATGTCAGAAAAGATAAAAGGGTAACAACATTAACCTGAATCAACAAACTTATTGCTCTATAAGAAATATTTTATTCATTGCTAACATTAGAACTCTACTGCTAATGAATAACAAAAAGGGGAAGAGGAAGGAAGAGAGAATTCAAAGAGAAGACATATTTTGAGGGAGAAAGTATCATATCACACTTGAGCATTCTATGCAGAAATTCATAAATATATATAAATCACTATAATTAAAAAAGCTAAACTCCCACTATTATATCTTATGTCTCTGCAGAAAACAGGGCAATCATCACATCGTAGGATTCCCATTCCTTTATGCTTTAGACACTAAGTGATTTGCCATTCAGATTTATTTTTTTTATGTCATTAGAATGCTCTCCTTACCTATATCATTGTATTATGTATAGCATTCTTACATATTTGTATATTATTGTATTAAATTGTCACATTATTTTACAATTTGACTTTTTAGAGACTATGAAGGTTTTAAAACATAATGATAACTTTACGAAAATATTAATTTGTCAGTTGTACTCTGACACATATCATGAGTTATTAAGGAATCACTTTATTTCTAGTAACTAATAGAATCTCATGATCCTCAAACCAATCCTATGATTCAAACCTGTGGACCCCCGTCCCCTCCAAGAAGGATCCTGATTTTAGTAAACTTGATTGCCAGCACAAGCAGCATGCAGTATTAGAGGGTTAATTGCTGTTAATTGAGAGATGCAAAAGAATGTTCAAATGCGCCAAAGTTGAACGGTGTGGATTGCAATATTCCCTCAAGTGAAAATGTACAAATAACTATTACACTACAAAGAGTAGAGGCCCACCTCTCCATCAGACCCTCGAACAGTAACACGGTATACCACTGTCACGCTCCCATTGTCAGAGAATATGACATCACGTATCTCTCCACACCATCCTGCAAAAGAGTTTAAAAATCTGAGAGATCAAAAAACTTGAGGTTCAATTCGCATAACAAAATTAAAGGTGAAGTACAGACATATAGAACATGCATTAGTTTTAGTTCAAATAAACAACTTCATGTTTCCCCTCAATGTACACTGCAAACATGGGAGAAAAGTAATATATTGCCATTATGGATGTACTTTGGGGATCTTATCTCCAGGAAGCATCTTTTGTCCTAGACACTCCCACACGCTATAACAAAACAACAATTAACCAGAAAATAAAATGAATTAAAAGGAAGGGATAATCCCATGCACCTGGGGCGTAGAAGCTCAGCATCCTGTTGGCATGATACCTACCAAACAAACATCATCAGATCATCAGAGATCGGGGGTTGAGCTTTCCTCATTCTTTTTTTTTTTTTTTACGCTTTTCCTTTCCATTGTTAATTCTTAAAAATTTGAAAGTAAATGCAAGTTGCTGTAAAAGAAACCCAAGTAACTTGATAATTCATTCAGTGAGTAATCTATTCTCTATGGAAATTTTTTTTTTTTTTTTTACCAAAGTGTCAGTCGGAGAAAAAAGTAAACGAATTAAAATGATTACATAGATGATTATAAACCAAAGTACCAGGGGATAAACGTTGTAACCGAGGGATCGCCATGGACATGGGCTTTGACGATATTGTCGGGGATCCTTTTATTAAGGTCTCGAAGTATCTCGGCTAGAGGACGAGTTATGCAGGATGAGTTAGAGAAAGGAAACGACTTGTCCAGCGGCACCACATAATTCGAATTAGACACGCCTCCTTTCTTCCCATCGCCGCTATTGCTTCGTTCCAGAGCACTTACAAGGGACAGTGCACCTGTACGACCTGTTCCTCTCATATTTTTCCTTTGCAGTCCGCTCACAAGTACCATATCAATGCCCATAGTCTGAACATCATTTCTGGTTTGGTTACCGCATGAGGAAGACGGAGAAGTACAGGGCCGAATTAATGTACTAAGGAAGGGATTTGTATTAGGCCTAATCGCAAACGCCATCGAGCGACGACCTCACCAACCTCCGAGATCTCAAATAGAAGGAAGTAAGAGAGGGACGCTTGACGCTGGACTAGTAGATGAACTAATAGTATCAGACCTCCTTCTAAACGCTTTTAAAAAAATTCACTATAAACAATTAAACATTTCCTATGCTTACGTAGCCCTGAAAAAATACGTTAGCCAAGACAGGATGGCATTTTCTTTTGTACTACAAGATCGTATATCATTCAATAAACAAGTGTATTAAGCCTGAAATACTCAAAGGAACATTTGGCAAGGCACAAAAAATTATATTAAAAAGAAAAAAGAGAAATCACAAATCAAGACAATACATTTTTAACTTTTACTAACAAACAATTATAAAAAGATTAACATGATCATATTACGACTTATGTTAGTTTTAAATTAAGGCCAATGCAATTCAATTGGATCCATTGACCCAAAAATAGAAAGAAAAGAATCCAATTCAAGTAAAAAAGTTTATACATACATACATATATACATATATATATATATATATATATATATATATATATATATATATATATATATATATATATATTGATTGTTTTTTTTAAGATAAGAATTTTATTTTTTTAATAATAATGAGAATAACTCAAGTATATAATAAAAAAAATATCGTAATGGTCAAAAAATATATTTATATATAATTAAAAGATTAAGTATATTTATAGTAGACAAAATGTATCAATCTAAACTAGAGGTTTTATCTCTCATGATTTTAACTTTTTATTCAATTTGTATGATATTTCAATGGATGCTATTGAATATTGTCATTCTTACTTTTTCATAAATACCACAATATTTAACATGCAAGTTTTAGCTTTTTATTATGTGTTGATTTGACTTCTATCTTCTATATCAAATCGGTCCACCATGAGGCAAACTTTTGATGTGCCATTGTGCCTATGATATCACATAATTAGCTTACTTGCCAAGCTTCTAGTGCATGTCAACATTTGATCATCAGGTAGGTTAGAGACTAGTTAATTCTATCACACATAGAGTAGCATTCATTTAGCAATATTATTCCCCTTTTTTGCACTTTTTGCTTGATAGCAATAACATCATTTAAGCACCTCTATATGACTAGCTTTACCTTCTCTTCCACTTGCATTTTCCATATCCTTTTATAGCCATATAATACAGTTTTGTCCACTACATTTATGCTCTCCAGGAAAAGGATTTTCATAGCTACATTATACCCAAATTTGACTGTATAAGTTCCATGTTTGTTGTGGCACCAAAATAATTTATCTTCCTTTTCTTCTGATTACTCACGTAGGATGTCTTTCACTGTGTTTTCATCAAATTGTTCCTGCAATTTGCTTTCAATCCCCTGCCCTATGTCTTGATCCATGAAATTTTTCGGCATCTTGGCTCTTCCCACATTGTTAGGTGATCCATAAATTATGTGTAACAACACCATATTTTTTACCCCACACACACACACACACACACACACACACACACACACACACACATATATATATATATATATATTTGTAAAATCTCATAAAGTTACTAATTCTTTACTTCTAATTACTCAACTCATAATAATATTCAATTAATTTAATCAAGTATAATTCAAAATTTAAGGTCTCCCATTAATATTGATACAATTCTGAGTTCACATACACATTATTAATCAAAATGTTTTTACAAAAATTAAACGCATAAATATTTACATCTTATTCATTTATGTTAACCAATTCTGGATATACAAGTATGGGTGATTGCACCTTCACCAGAATGTTAGCCAACTCGATCACAAACACTTTATTAATTTTCGAGATCTACTCAATATAGAATAACTTGATCCATCGTACACTAAAAGTCAGAGTTATAGAAAAATTTGCATAACTTAATTTTCTAAACATAATATAGAAATATAGTAAGAATTGAATCTCAGTAAGTTCAACAATAAATCATAATCATCATCATTAATGCTCATTACGTCATGTTCATTTGTATAAATTACAACAAATATTTTAGGTCACATGAATGTACTTTATCTATACACATAAAAATCGTACAGTAATGACATGTATGGCATGAATAAATATTTTTATAATATTATATTATGACTATCAACTTATTTTCATATTAAGTTACCCCAGTTAAGATGAATATTTTTTACTCTTCGATATAGACTTTTTTCATTCTGTCCGACATAACACATTTTTTTTCTTTTCTCATTAATATAATTATATCTGTGAGTAGGGCATCCCCTACTAGTGCACCACATGGACCACCATGTGACTGTGCTCATCTCTTTTCTTTTTTTCTTTTTTTCATATTAATAGTCAAAAATATGATTTCAATAACAAGTATATTCATTATACTTACATATCATAATTTATCATCAAAACATAATAACTACAAAAAATCATTGGTAAAATGCAATAATGTCACGATCATAACCATTTTCGAATATCACTTTATAAAATATTTTTATGTCAAAATTATACACTTAAGATGGTAAGGAGTTCATGCAATGGCAATAGCTATAGCATACACTAGTTATTTATTATTTCTATTTATAAAATTCTTCTTCCCTTTTAGAAATTATTTTTATCTTTTCATTTTCTTTATACTTGGCCTCTAGTTATTTTTTTTCCTACTTATATTATTTTCAATGCATGTTTTCACAAATTTTATAGGGTATTCTTCTCCAATTTAATTTCTATTATTATCCTATAATTAATTAGGTTCATTTAAAGTAGAAAAATATTAAAAATAAGTTTTATCATCTCTCAACACGGTTTGGCCATGCTAAGACACGGCTATACTTGAAAAATACTTCAAACGTACTCAAAAATAGCCCTAAACATGGCCTATCCGTACTGAAGCAATCCAGAACACAACATGACCGTGTTTTGTGACCTTTTTTCACTTCTTCAACCATATTGTCCTCATACGAACTCCAATTGAAGTAATTCTAAAGCCTATAAAAACTAAGAAACTTATCTACAACTTTTATGTTTAACATTTCTTCATATTCCTTATGAACTATCCCCAAGAAGAATTGACGCCCAGATTAACTTTCATAAAATGGCATGTTGAGTAATATTTGGTTTTATAAAACTTGAAAAAAATGATGCGGATTCTGAGAATAATCTCCAAGTCATTTTAGTTATTAAAGCAAGATTGGTGGCTTTTAGGTCTCTGAATCATAATCCTTCTTCCTTCTTACTTTTACATAGTTTTTT
The DNA here is from genome assembly GCA_037074535.1 of Gleditsia sinensis. Lineage (NCBI taxonomy): Eukaryota > Viridiplantae > Streptophyta > Magnoliopsida > Fabales > Fabaceae > Gleditsia > Gleditsia sinensis. The sequence continues at coordinate 32,887 of CM073464.1, forward strand.
TCGCCTTGTCCAACATAGTCCAGCTTCTGAATTATGGTTACACCAAAAAAATTGTATCATTATACTAGTAAGTTCATTACATAATTTAGTGGACAAAATAAAATATAACATGGCATATATAGGAAGTGTATTGATAATTATCTTCCCTGCATATGAAAAATATTTCCTTATCCAGCTTCCAGTTCTTTTCTCCACTCTCTGCTTGATATAGTTGAATGTCTTAGACTTAGACCTATTGATAAAATATGGTAACCCAATATATTTATCATGGGACCCAATATTGCCCACTCCTATAGAGTTGGCTATATGTTGTCTGAATCTATAAGGTGTGTTCTTGAAGAAGAAGTTGTAGACTTTGTTAAATTTACTTTTTGACCACTGATACTTTCATACAATTGAAGGATTTTGTATATTTCAATACACACTTTTATGCTAGCTTAGGGAATTAAAATGGAGTTATATGAAAAGAATATATATGAGACTACTGGACTTCTTGTAGATATTTTTACTTTTTGGCTACTGATACTTTCTTTTCCTTTGCTTTCTATAATAGAAAAGAAAGTCCTTTGACACATAATAAAAATAGATATAATGAAAAGGATCACCTTGACACAATCCCTTTAAAGGTTTTATCTGACCAAATTACTCACCTTTTAAATTAATAGAATATGAGGTTATGCTAATATGTTGATTTATCAGTTTTATCCATTCTGGTTTGAAGTCCATTTTCTTCATTATTATAATAAAAAAAGACCATTCTACCATGTCATATGCTTTACTTATATCAAGCTTGATAGCCATTTCAAAATTCTTCCCTTTTTTTCTTATTTTTCAAGTGATGCATTATTTCATTTGCTATTAAGATGTTATCTAAGATAAATCTTCCTTTGATAAATGCACATTGTAATATCCCGTAATTTTATTTTTAAATGATAATGTTTTACTATGAACAAATATATTTTTATTTGTTTAAAAATGATTATGTTTTGCTAAAAGTAAGTATATTTTTAATTAAAATGATTTATGTTTTGGTTACAATAATTATATTGGCCTCTAATAAATTTTTGTTGTATTTTTAAAAATATTCTTTCTTTTAATATGTATAAAGATATTTATCTTGAGATTTATTTTATTATAATTTTTATCAAGAAAAATAACTAAAGGTTTGTGAGAATGAAAATTTTTAAAAAATTTTGGGATATTTTAGGATGAAAAACGGAATTTATATGAATATATTTAAAATAAAACTTATTATTCAATTATTAAATAATAATGATTATTATTAAAAAAAAAAGGGAATGGGGAGAAGGGGGACAACCGGAGGAAGGAGATTTTGAAAAAAATTTGAGACGGATAAATAGTGAGTAAATAATAACTTTCAACTTTTTCTTTAGATTTAGAGTGCCTATTGGCTTTCGATCTCAAAACTGAAGGTGTTATTGGATTCAGGACGAAGAATACTTCAGTTTTGACCGATCAGTTTTTCAAATCCACCGTTGAATCGCTGTAGATCTGAAGTAAAAAATATCATAAAAAGGTAAATTCTAAAACTCTTACTTAGAGACTTCAAATTAGAAATCTGACACCGTAGATGAATTCAGAAGTTAGATAAACATTAAGATATGTATTTCTTTCGGTCATTTGATAACTTTTTATGTGGCGGTGAATAGTAATTTTTGGCGTGAATAGTGGCAATGAATAGTACGGTAAATAGTAATTCCAGCAGTGAACAGTACCCTGAGCGTTGACCAACATTCTGAGGTCATTTCCTAAATTTTTGGACCTTCCGGACACGTTTAGTCAAATTCAACTTGGAAAAGTACAATTTAGGGATGTCCAATCAGGAGCCCTACCCTGTGAATAGATACTTCTTTCTATGACTTGCCCCATGCTCTTCTTGAATTATAAATGTATTATTGTTTCTGTTTATAAATTATTTATGCTATTATTAGTTTATTAAATGTGTTAATATATTTGTTCTATTTACAAACAGGCACATTGTTCAAGAAGAGTATATTTTTAGAAATGGATTTTAGAACTCATTGAATATGTGATTCTAAATGTATTCATCATTATTTGAGAAAGTGAATATTATGTGCACGTTGCATTGATTTGTAAAACTATATACTTGTGAAAATTAGGCATGTCATATTATAAATGAGATTGAATGGCAAGCGTAAAGCTTATGGCGAGTTGCTTGATATTTTACATGTATATATATGTATTGATGCATATCGGCTGGTTGTATGGCTTGTGACAGTACCGAATAGGGGACGCCCTATTAGTCTGAATGAGTCGGGGGAGGGCCGCTCCAACCGGGTGACAGTGGTAATGTAGGTAGGCAGTAGGGTGATGTACTCACATTCCCCGATCACTTATTGTGACTAGGGTCGATGTCACTATGCGTATAGCAAATTAGTTATATTTTCATTGCATTGACCAGATTGCCGAGTGACAGTGGTAATGTGAGGGGGCAGTAGGGTGATGTACTCACATTCCCTGATCACTTATTATGACTAAGGTCGATGTCAATGTGTTATATTTTCATTACATTAACCAGATTGCCGAGTGAGGCAAGTGCATTAAAAGTAATAATTTTACTTTCAAATCATAATATTTTACTATAACTTATACAACTGAGCATAACAACATTTGTTTAATGATTATACCATGGTGCATATGATTTTGGATATCTAAATATCCTTCGATTTGATAATATTTGAAATACGGGTCCCATATGAATGTACTTCTGAACTGTATTTTCTATGTGACACATTTTAAAATATAAGTACATCCATATGTTGACCTAAGAGGTCATAGGAAGAATTATTTACTCACTGAGTTGTCAAACTCACTACATAATATTTCCATATTTTTCATATAAGAATATCAGAGGCTGATTCGGTAGATATATGATATATTCTTTGGGTGAGTCTACGTTGCTTCCAAGACTCATAGTCTTTGAATTATACTGTATTTGTATTCTAGAGTGTTCTGAACGCTACAGGTAGGATCTCTGTTTCTGTTGTACTCTGATATTTATAGATTTGATCTGTATATTGTGTATACATGAGAGATCCTATATGTATTTGTTCCCATGATAAAGAATTGAATTATATATATTTATGGATATTATCTTACATTTAAAAAAAATTGTTTATTTTACGTAACGTAAATTAGGGACGTTACAAGTTGATATCAGAGTATTAGGTTTCCTGTAGCTATCTGAGCAAATGATTCTTTAATAGGACCTTTAGTATCGATATGAGCCAGACATATTTATACTTCAGGTGCTGTTAAGGGATTCTATAGGGTTTTAAATTCATTTCTATTCCAAGATTGCTAAAGTTCCTAGTATAAGGTTTATTGAATATTGTGACATTTTTAAAAAAGTATCTATGGGTCAATTATTGCCTGAAAGTGAAAGGGATAGGCATCCTTGAGAATTTAAAGAATTGAAACAAATGCCAATTACGATCGTTTCTAAATATAATATTCGTTTTACCCCGTTGTTTAGTTATGATAGACTTTGATGTGATACTGAGAATGGATTGATTGGTATCAAACCATGCCATTCGGAATGTCACTTTAAGGTGATTAAATTCAATATTCTTGGAGAATTTTCTTTCTTGATACAGAGAGACCATAATGAGATATTCAATAATCTAATCTCTGCTTTAGCAACCCATAAGTGATTACGAAAAGGTGCCAAGGATATTTGGCAGTGGTGAAAGATATTGATATAACGTATGCCAGTGTAAATCAAGTTCTAGTGATCAAAATTTTGTTTTATGTAATTCTTGAGGAATTGCCAAGATTACCTCAAAACATAAAATAAAATTTGGTATTGATTTACTTCCTGGAACCTAACCAGTGTCTGTCTATACCCCCTTATCGAATGATATTGACTAAACTTAAGAAAAAAAAATAGTTACAAGACTTGTTAGACAAAGTCTTTATAGTCTTTATACTCTCTAGTACTCTCCTTAAGGTGCTCTAGACTTATTTGTGGAAATGAAGGATGGATCACTATGACTATGCATAGATTATAGATAGTTGAATAAGGTGATAATGTAGAATAAATAAATAAAATCCATTACCTCGTATCTGTTTAACCAGTTATAAGGTGCTCAGTATTTTTTTTCAAAAAAAAACTTGATTTAGGATATGAGTATCATGAATTGAGGATAAGGGAAGAGGATATTCGAAAAAATTTCTTTTAGGACTCATTATGGACATTATGAATTTTTGGTTATGTCATTTAGTTTGACAAATGTCTAAGTTTTATTCATGGACTTAATAAATAAAGTACTTCAGCCATTCCTGAATCAATTTGTTATTATAATTATTGACGATACACTAAAATATTCTAAGAGTTTAAAGGATCATAATTAAAGATAGTTTTACAAATTCTAAAGGAGTATGTTTAATAAGGATGGTATCCAAATAGATTTTAAGAAAATAAAAGTGGAACAGCAATGGCTACGTTCTACTACAGTTACAGATGAAAATCCAAATCCAATTTGCACTTTCTGTGGTTGTCTGCCGTCCATTCTATTTGAAAAATAGTTGGATTAGATTCATGAACATATGCTTGTAAGGCATCAATCAACTCCTCAGCATTTGAAGCCGAGATGAGAATTCGCCGTGCTGAGTGTGGGATAAACCTCTGTTCCACAGTTTGATCTAGAGAAGACAACAGACCATCAAAGAAATGATTAACATTTAACAAATCTATCGGTTTGTGATGCATATTCAGTTGTGCCCAAGAGACTATTTGAAAAATCTCCTCTAAAGTACCAAAACCACCTGGTAATGCAATGAAAGGGTCAGCATTGCTCATCATTCTAGCCATGCGTTCATGCATAGAAGCTACTCTATATTCTTTCCCAATTATCTTTCCTATGATGCTGGATACAGCTAGAGCTGTAGGAATAATACCTAGAATTTGGCATCCTCCTACATGTGCAGCTGTAGCCACACACTCCATTAACCCACGGTTACCTCCACCATACATTAAATGAATTCTTCTCCTAGCCAGCACCATACCTAGATTTTGTGCTGCTTTAACATACTCCCCATATTTTTCAGGACTGGAACCACAAAAGACACAAATATTTTGAAACTGACGGAATGTGGTTCCCTCCATAATTTCTATCACTTTAACTTGGAGTATAGACAAAGATACTACTGTAAGTATTTATAGAACTCAGAGAAGGGTATAGTTATAATAGCTATGCGAATAGCCCGGGTATTATTAGAACAACTATGTGAGTGATTGGTGGATATCAGTTAAAGTAAAGATAAAAAAATCTCAAAAATGACGGCAAGCATGTATATGTACAGTAGTTATGACTGTGACCCATATTAAGCACATAAAGAGCATAAGATAAGATATCACCAGAAATCTGTCTTTTTCTTGTTGTCTTTGATGAAACATTGATATCTTGATTCTTGTAGAAAAGTTGTAGGTGATAGCCATCATTGTAAAAAAAAAAGTGAAAATGCAAACCAATTAATTGTTGAAGAGGAACAATCAAATGATTTATTTTGTTTTTTCAATGTTTTTGCCAGTCAACTATCGGTATTATTAAGTCGACTAGCTATTTTGAGAAATTTTAATTTGGACTGATTATTTTACAGTTGATTGATTACATCTATTTTGAAGCAATCAACTGCATCCTACCAGTTAACTACGTATTCTTTGTTTTTCACAGACTTTTATAAGTTCGTAAATGTTTCTTTCATGCCGAATAACAATAGTTTTAAAGTAGATTATGGCACATATATTCAAAATTTGCAGCCACCGATTTTTGCCGAAATCATAAATAAATTTTGTTTACAGATTTTCAAAAATTATGGCCACCGATTTTAATGTTTTTCAATGCTTTGTCCAAATTTTTGACTTTCTATTTTGTCACCATTCTCTATTATGCTTTTCGTCTGTTTCACTGCATTCTCCCTCATTAATAGTTGGCATTAAATGCAAGGTTCTTTTGCTTTATTACAAGGAAAGTTAATTTCTTTTCTTTGAAACTCAATTATTATGATATTCGAGTAATTAGTAAGTTAAAAGAATAGAGATTTTGATAGGATTTATCTACCAAAGAAGGCACTTCAAAAAAAAAAAATTATATCAAGTATGTATACCTATGTAAGTTGGCAGATTATGTGTAAATTAGAAAATATACCATGCTAAGTTGAGTCTAGTATTTAGGATTTGAATTATGTTAAGATTGGAATTCCACGTGTAAATAATTGTTGAGAAATGAGGTTTCAAAAGAAGCCATAAATTGTGAATATGGATAACCCGAGGCAATAAGGATATAATAAGATATAAAAGAATTGTACTAGTATAATGGTAAAAAGAAGATATAAGTGCAATTTTTTTGTTGTTTGGTAAGTCAGCAAGTAAAAAAAAAATTGAATATATTGTTTCAGGAGAACTATTCAAGAAGCCTAAGGATCTTTGTTAGATTATAGTATAGCTGATAGTAAATCTAATTGATGTGTTTATGCTTTAGAAGTTATGTTTCAGGTATCTTTATATAATTTTAGTGAAATTTTGGAGAACATCATTTATCCTTAGTTAAACTTGCCCCTATCAGTAATTATTAGGCCAACATACAAATGACACTATTTAAAGTTTTACATAAAACATTGTAGGTCTCCTAATGGGTAAATGAGTTGAGTAAAGTTAAATCCACAGTATATAGGATCGGCCCAGTAGTTTACCGTTGGGTTTTTCCATCTGAATTGAGTAATATTCATCCAATCTTTCATGTGTCTATACTACGAAAGTATCTACCAGGCCCAACACATGTTGTTCAATGTTGGAAAATTTAGTTAGACAAAGATTTGTCATATGAGGAAAAATCAGTGACTATAGTAGATAGACAAATGAAGAAATTACATTCAAAAGAAATGTCACGGTGAAAGTAATGTAGTAAAAGTACTTTTCAAGGGAGGCTACTTAGGAAAGAGAGAATAATATGCGCACTAGATACCCACATATTTTTGAGTGAGAATGTTAGTATCTATTTGCAAATATAGCGATGAAATTGATTAGAAAAAGAATATAAGCAACTCAGTACAGGCCAAAAGTCTATAAGGACCATAAATATTAGAGCACTAGACATTATCAGTTGGTGACCAAATATTCTTGAAGAATTTATGGTTGAAGAAAATCCCTATGGTTAAGGTTATATGGTAAAATCACTAAAGTGAAGAGACTTACAAAGGAGACACTCTCAATAGCTTGAGTAATGAGATTAATAATTGTAATTTATGTCTTGACTTCATTTCCTACTTGTGATAGAATGAATTGAAATTTAGGGACCGGATTTTTTAAGGGGAGAAGAATGTAATATCCTGTAATTTTATTTTTAAATGATAATATTTTGTTATGAACAAATATATTTTTATTTGTTTAAAAATGATTATGTTTTACTAAAAGCAAGTATATTTTTAATTAAAATGATTTATGTTTTGGTTACAATAATTATATTGGTCTCTAATAAATTTTTGTTATATTTTTAGAAATATTCTTTCTTTTATTATGTATAAAGATATTTATCTTGAGATTTGTTTTATTATAATTTTTATCAAGAAAAATCATGATTTAAGAGTTTAACTAAAGGTTTGTGAAAATGGAAATTTTTAGAAATTTTTGGGATATTTTAGGATAAAAAATAGAATTTATATGAATATATTTAAAATAAAACTTATTATTCAATTATTAAATAATAATAATTATTATTAAAAATAAAAAGAAAAGGGAATAGGGAGAGGGGAGACAACCGGAGGGAGGAGATTCTGAAGAAATTTTTGAGAAGGATAAATAGTGAGTGAATAGTAACCTTCAACTTTTTTTTTAGATTTGGAGTGTCTATTGGCTTCCGATCTCAAAACTGAAGGTGTTACTGGATTCAGGACGAAGAATACTTCAGTTTTGACCGATAAGTTTTTCACTTCCACCGTTCAATCATCGTAGATCTGAAGTAGAAAATATCAGAAAAAGGTAAATTTTAAAACTCTTACTTAGAGACCTCAAATTAGAAATCTGACACTGTAGATCGATTCAGAAATTAGATAAACATTAGGATATGTATTTCTTTCGGTCATTTGGTAACTTTTTATGTGACGGTGAATAGTGATTTTCGGCATGAATAGTGTGGCGAATAGTGATTCTGGCGGTGAACAGTACTCTGAGCGTTGACCAGCATTGACCAACATTCTGAGATCATTTCCCAAATTTTTGGACCCTCTGGACACGTTTGGTCAAATTCAACTTGGAAAAGTATAATTTAAGGCTATCTAATCAGGAGCCCTACCCTGTGAGTAGATATTTCTTTCTATGACTTGCCCCATGCTCTTCTTGAATTATAAATGTATTATTGTTTTTATTTATAAATTATTTATGCTATTATCAGTTTATTAAATGTGTTAATATATTTGTTCTAATTACAAACAGGCACATTGTTCAAGAAGAGTATGTTTTTAGAAATGGATTTTGGAACTCATTGAATATGTGGTTCTAAATGTATTCATCATTATTTGAGAAAGTGAATATTATGTGCATGTTGCATTGATTTGTAAAACTATATACTTGTGAAAATTATGCATGTCATATTATAAATGATAGGGGTGTACATAGGTTCGGTTCGGTTCGGTTTTGGACCTCAACCAAACCGAACCGACCATAAAAAAAAAAAATTGGACCTATTCGGTTCGGTTGGGGTCCAACCAACCGAACCGAACCGAACCGCCAAAAGGCGGTTCGGTTGGTTCGGTTCTTTTAAAAAAAAAAAAATTTTTTTTTTGCCAAATTTTTTTAATTTTTGGCCCATTTAAATTTTTTTGGGCCTAATTTTTTTTAATTTTTGGGCTTATTTCGAATTCTTTGGGCCCATTTCAAAAAATTTTAAAAAAATTATGTAAAATATTTTTAAAATATAATAAAAAATAAATTTAATAATATTAAAAATAATTTGGTTCGGTTCGGTTTGATTCGGTTGGACCGTCCCAACCGAACCAAACCGAACCGAACCGGTCGGTTTTTCAAAAAAAAAAATCGAACTAAACCGATTTTAATCGGTTTGGTTCGGTTTTTGGTCGGTTCGGTTCGATTTTTTCGGTTTAGTTCGGTCCGGTTCGGTTTTTGTTCACCCCTAATAAATGAGATTGAATGGCAAGCGTAAAGCTCACGGCGAGTTGCTTGATATTTTACATGTATATATATGTATTGATACATATCGGCTGGTTGTATGGCTTGTGACGGTACCGAATAGGGGATGCCCTATTAGTCTGTGTGAGTCGGGGGAGGGCCACTCCAACCGGGTGACAGTGGTAATGTAGGTAGGCAGTAGGGTGATGTACTCACATTCTCTGATAACTTATTGTGACTAGGGTCGAGGTCACTATGCGTATAGTAAATGAGTTATATTTTCATTGCACTGACTAGATTGCCAAGTGACAGTGGTAATGTGAGGGGACAGTAGGGTGATATACTCACATTCCCTGATAACTTATTGTGACTGGGGTCGAGGTCAATGTGTTATATTTTCATTGCATTGACCAGATTACCGAGTGAGGCAGGTGCATTAAAAGTAATGATTTTACCTTCAAATCATAATATTTTACTATAGCTTATACAACTGAGCATAACAACATTTGTTTAATGATCATACCATGGTGCATATGGTTTTGGATATCTGAATATCATTTGATTTGATAATATTTGAACTACGGGTCCCATATGAATGTACTTCTGAACTGTATTTTCTATGTGACACATTTTAAAATATAAGTACATCTATATGTTGACCTAAGAGGTCATAGGAGGAATTATTTACTCACTGAGTTGTCAAATTCACTACACGATATTTCCATATTTTTCAGATAAGAATTTCAGAGTCTAATTCGGCAGATATGTGATATATTCTTTGGGTGAGTCTACGTTGCTTCCAAGACTCACGGTCTTTGACTTATACTGTATTTGTATTTTAGAGTGTTTTGAACGCTACAGGCAGGATCCCTGTTTTTGCTGTACTCTAATGTTTATAGACTTGATCTGTATATTGTGTATACATGAGAGGTCCTATATGTATTTGTTTCCATGATAAAGAATTGAATTATGTATATTTATGGAGATTATCTTACATTTTAAAAAAAAAATTGTTTATTTTACGTAACGTAAATTAGGGGCATTACACACATTGATTGCTACTAATAATTGTATTCATCAAACTCCTTATGCTCTTCACCAGCACTTTGGAAAGATTTTTATAAATAATTGTGTATGAACTAATAAGTCTCAATTGTGTCATATTCTATAGGTTGGGAGATTTGGGGATAAGTACTATACTCGTATATAGGGGTGAGTACGGGTCAGGTTCAATCAGATTGAACCACAAATTAAACTTGATCAAACAAAAGTTAGGTTAAAAAAATTGCATTTGAAGCCGATCAATATTTCAGGTGACCCATACTATTTGGGCTTATTAGGGTCACGTTGGGTCAGTTAGTTTAAGGGGTTCACCATCCAAAGAAATGAGATATTGCCATGGGAGAAAAGAAAGAGAAATCAACCAAAAGCTTAAACCAAGAGAAACAAACCAAAAGGATAAAACATATTGTTATCGGATGTTGCTTAGATCTAAATAGAACTTCAACCTTTTTGGGTTGGACAGATGCACCTCGTAGATGATGAAACCAAAGCTGTCATTGTTAATAATCAGGTCTATTGAGAGGTTCTTGGCGGTCTTGGTGAGTTCGTCCACGGAGATCAGAAGGAGAAGGACCAGCGTACATATACAATAATGGAGGAGTGCTCTAGTTGGGTTTGATTTTGGGTAAAAGGAGAAAAAAAAGATTATGAAGAAGGTGGTCAAAGAGGAGAAGAAGGTTACGCCATTGGAGACTTATGGGTTATGTGTAAGGTTAAAGGATAAGCCGACGAGGGTTTTAGATTTTTCAGTCTTTTTATATAGCTAGATAAAACATTGTCGTTTTGTTTAAAAAGAAAAGAAAAACAAAAGAGCATTTAGAATTTGAACTTGGGAAGCCACAAAGAAACATAGACTTTTTTCCATTGAACTCGCTTTTAATTCTATATATTTTATTGGTTGGTTCAGGTTATTTTAAGTTCAAATGTCCTGCCCCGATCCAAACCAATAAATTTAAAAATTTTAAAAATTTATCCGTTTAAACTCGTCAACTTGATTCGATTCACTCGAAATATAATTTTTTTTTGTCAGATTTAAACGAGTTTATTTAAGTTATACTAATCTCTACTCATATGGTTACTCTACTCACATGTTAGAAATATGTTTTCTCCCACAATAAACTATTAAATTTTTAAAAATAAATAACTTTAAAGAGTTGTTTCTTAAGGTTGATATTAATCCTAAAATTAGCCCTTCTACTTTAAAGGTTTATTTAAATATCTTTTACAATTTTTTAGTTTTTTATAATAAAATATATTAAACTTCTGAAAAAAAAAGGAAATCAATATAGAATATAAGAAAAAAAACTATTATTTTATGATAAAATAATTCATTACTATTTTCAAATAATTTTTATTTTATTTTTTTTAAAGTCCTATATTGACTGACAGTCAAATAAAGTCGAGCAAAAAAATTATTTTTTTAGAATAAGATGTTATTTTATTAGTGTAGTTCTATTTTTTTTAAGAATTTAATAAATTATTTTTGCAATGCATGGGTGACATTCTAGTATGAGGTTAAACAAAATTAAATTTTGAAGTAGTCATGTGAAATAAAATAACCATTGAGGAAGTAAGAGGATATTAGAGATATTTTTGGAGGACTAAAATAAAGTTTTGTTTCTTTTTTATTTAATTTTTACAAGAATAGTTAGTATATTTATTTGGTGAACTATCATTATAACATGCATAATTAATTTAAATTTCACAACATAAAAGGGATCACTTTGTAGGTAGAGGTTTTCTTTGATTCAGTTCCATTAATTTTCTTCAATTTAAACTAAACCAATTCAATTACTAAAATATTGAATTAACGAATCAAACCAAACTATACCATTAAAAATCAAATGAGTTCAATTGGATTTCGATGTTGACATTTTTTTTCTTTCATTTTCAGTCCAATTAGTTTACAAATCAAAATTATAGAACTACGTAAAATTAAATTGATTCATTTTCTACCGAAAATCAAATTAAATCGATTTTGGTAACCCTTTAACAATTTGATTTGATTTGATGTTATCTATCAATTTTAACCACCCATACACAAATCAAACTTCGGAATTTTCACCTAAAAATTTGTTGTGTTTAAATATCAAACCTTGTAAATGTTGACAAAAGTGAAGCTTGCAGCTCAACCCATAATTAGCTATAATTTGTGAGCTGGTTGTCTATGTTCTCTTTTTTGTTTCGTTTGGACAAGTCAATTTTTTTAAATAAAAATTATTATTACATGAGGCACCTAGACAGTGAAAAAACATTGTGGATTCATTATAACGAATTAGACTAAACAAATTCATACTTTCGACAAAATAACATGAATGAATTTGAGAAAACATCCACAAATTACACAAACAAACATTTAAAAAAATACACTTGTTTATGGAAAACTCATGTTGACGTGCAAGTTAATTGCGCTTTAACAAGTTACATTTTTCTCTAGAAGCCCAAGGTGAAGTGTTATTTCTTCTGGTTGGGCTTGAACTTTTATTAACTTAATATAAAGATTCAATTTGAATATAAGATTTATTTAAATATTTATAAAATAAAATTTTATGTAAAAAATATTTATAAAAAAAATATCTTTTTAGTTAAGTTATTTTGCGTTTAAATCATATTTAAAAAAATATTTTTAAAATTTATAATTTCTTTTAAAATATTTGAATATCATTTTAATAAAAAAAATATGAATAATATAATTTTAAAAAAATATTAACTTGTAAAAGTCTAAAATAACTTTCTGATAATGTGAATTTGAATTTATATAAATTTTTTTTTAATAAATTTAAAAATTGATTTATAAAATAAATTAAAATTAATTTATTAAAAATTGATAAATTATTTATTTAAATTTATCAAAATACTATTTTTTTAACATAAATACACTTATACTAATAAATAAACTTTAATAAATTATAAATTCTGCTATTCAAACGAGTCCAACGAAATAAAATATAAAAGTTAAAACCAAATTTAAATAGTAAGGCAAGACTTTTAAATAGCAAGTAATCTTCTACGATTTTCTTAAAAAAGAAGAAATGAAAAAAAAATTTCAAATTTAATATCAAAAATAAAAATTTATTCTATAAAATAAAATATTCTCAAATAAAAATTTATGAAGAAAAAGAAAAACATAAATTTTCCACCAACAAAGATGGGAATAAAATTTTTTAATGAAAATAAAAAAATATTTCCTATAAAAAATAACTAAATTGTTCTCTTTTAGTTAACATATAAATTTAAGTATAAAAAATTTCATATCCTTAAATCTTAAATACTAAAACTCTAAACCCTAAACTATAAACTCTAAAACCCTAACCCTTAAACCATAAATACTAAAACCTAACCCCTAACCCCTAATTCTAAATATTAAAATCTAACCATGTATTCTTAAATCTTAAACATTAATAAATAAATCATAAAACCTTAAACCCTCAAACCTAACTCTAAACTCTTAACTTTTAAATTCTAAACCCTAACACCTAACTCCTAAATCTTAACCCGTAAATCTTAAATCTTAACCCCAAAATCCTCAAACCATAAGTTCAAAGTCCTAAATTCTAAACAATTAAACCATAATTCTTAAATCTTAAAACCCTAACTCCTAATCCCTAAACACTAAAACTCTAAACCCTAAACTTTAAATCTTAAATCCTTAACTCTAAACCCTAAAATTTAAATCTTAAACCCTAACTCTTAAATCCTAAAACTTTAACTTCTAAACCTTAAATAAGAAATCTATTTTTTTTTTTTAGTCAACAACAAATTTTATTTCTTTATTGACTCATTTTTTTCTTTTATTTTTTCATCATATTTATTATTCTTATTTATTTTCAATGGGCTGATCTAGTTTGGCTCCAAAAACACTGATTAATAGCCAATCTCTCCCTAGTTTCTTCCCCAACCCCGGTTGAGCGCTCTGCCTTTCTATGTTTGGGGTTCTTAAGGGTGGCAGCCTAAGCATTTTTTTTGAAAAATAAACTAGGCCAAACAAACTTAAACACTAATACCTTTAACATGCATACAACAAATGTCCATAAACACAACAAAATTATGACAACATAGTAGATAAGGATATAGTATCAACACCATATAATCTCGGGATGTCATGCCACTTTAGTTAACAAAACCGGCTACAGGAAAAAGGGAGACTTAACTCGCGCCACTACTTTACCAGCTTTCTAAGGAAAATGGACTCCACTTCACTCCGAAGGCTTTCCAAATCCATCAAATAATCTCTCTGGTATTCATCTGCCATCAAATCAAGCAGCAACTGCCTCATTTTATTCAATGCATCAGCCAAAGCACAGAAGTCCTTAAAAACCAGAGCGTCAGTGGTCCTGAGTTGCAGGATGCTCTTAATTGCAACAAGGGCCTGCTTATTACATTCCAAAAGCAATGGCAGAAGTTAAACCAAATACTCGAGTAAACAGCAAAGGGGGCAGGACATATAGACGGTATACACAACCTTCCAACCGTGTGTATACGCAGTAAGCACACAATCAAGGGAGGATGGAGCGGGGTGGGAAAAAACCTCAAACCATTTAGATGTTTAAAATGAAATGGAATGGAGGGTTCGGGATGGTTTGGTTCCCTTTTACTTTTTCAATTACTTTTTTACACTTTATCAACCATTTTTTTTTTACTTTCCTTTTCTTCAATAAGGGTAATATTGAAGAGTTATAATGAAGGGTTTTAGACCTATTCCACTCCATTAATGATTTTATAACTTCCGAACAATGGGGTATGAGTTACCATCCATTTTTTCATTAAACTTTCAAATAATGAAGCAGAACTCTCATTTCCATTCCACTCTATCCCACACCTCACTCCATTAAGGACCACTCCACTCCACTCTCTCATACATCTGCATACATTTACATTCAAAATAGATGAGAAAAAATGACTAACCAATTGTTAACCACAAATGATTAGCTTTCATTGCAACCCCTAGATTTCATTTTACTGATCACAACTCCTTAGTTTCAATTACAAACAAATTTCTCCACCCTTCCTCAAGTTTGTTTACTATCTCTCGGTAATGCCAATCATCAATGAAATGAAAGAGTGTAGATGGAAATGCTGAAGATACAGAAAGACCATATTAGATTAATCTTAGAAACAAACAGGTGGTAGTGGAACTATCAAATGGAAAAGATATGGTTCAAAATGCTCATATTATTGGGAGGTGAAAGGTATGCCAGTGACAACACTTCAACAATAAATATCAGATGCTATGTCAACAAAGCACCTTCTCTTGGAGATCCAAATCGGTTGATGCAGTAAGATCAACCACAGACTTCAAAAGACCACGGTCACCTAAAAAGGGTGGTTCAGTTCTATCTACATTTTCCAACTGACTCTCTGCTAGGTCAGCCAACAGAAGCAAAGCCTTCCTCTGCAGTCTGATATCAATACTTGAATTCCTCAAAATATCCTAAAAAATTGTCAGTTTCAATAATAAAAATTCTGAAACATTATAATAACAAAAATGATAGTGATAATTGATAATAATAATAACCATAATCATAATGACAATAATAAAAGTAATAACCTTAGGTAGGTCACCTGAAGCATCAAATCTCCAGCTTCGGTGTAGAAAAATTCCTGATTAGCTAAATTATTCCGGATCAAAGCTGAAACAGCATATAATGCTTTATTAGCTTCTTCTATGAAATTAGATTTTACCATCTTCATCAGCTTTGAGAGCACTCCAAGTTCCAAGACCTGGGAGAGACGAACTTTGGCAATTTCATCATATTGTTAATCTCCTCTTACTTGATAGAGACACCAATGCATTTCCAAAAGTTACATTACCTGCTGCTGAACAACTGGATTATTTTGACTAGCTTTCCCAAGGATCCATGCAGCAATCGTCCTTATACTTGGATCAGAGTGATAAAGCTCTTTTGTCACCGCAACAAGTCCCCCAAGTTTGTTTAAATCTGACAGATATGATAGGCTATATCAAAATTACTCTACTAAACTATAACACGAGGAAACTGAAACAGATGCAATTCTTAACTAATGATTTTTTGTAGCTTATATTAATGTATTTTCCAATGTATTATAGAAAATGATTGGCAAGTGACACATTATGTATAAAGATTACTATCTGTTTACGAGATATCATATAATCAAAGGGAAGCCACTAACTATAATATAGAAAACTCAGAAAAGTTTTCTATCTTTTTGTTGCAAGAATTCTAAAAAATCCTAACTCCTCTTAGAATTTGTAAGATAAATCAATAAAAGGTACTTGTGGCATGGCACACACTCACTTGCATATCAATCTGCTGTTCTATTTTATTTCTGTATAAACTATTAATTTAAATTTTGGAAAAAAAAAAATTAATAGCTACCTAGATAAATTATGCATGTAGTCTTTGAGTAATGAAGATGAAAGAAAGAGTATGGAGAGAAAAAAGAGAATTTTTGAAACCTGAGGCAATTTTTTTAGTTGAAGTGTTTGGTCAGACATCAAATCTCAGCTCATACACGTATGTTAGTAAAGATGAGTTTATAAATGTAATTAAACAATTAGCATAAAATTGTAGAATTATGTCCCTCCTAATATCTCTCAGGGTTGTTAAGAGATTTTGTAAATATATGTAATTAGGCTAGTTTCCTATTTTGTAATTACGTTGACTTCCTAGTTTATAGGAATTTTATTTCCACTGTCCCAGCCTTGTCTCTTGGCCTTATGTCAAGGTGCAGAATCAGTTTCTGATCTCCCCTTTTTCCTATAAAGCTGTATCGCAGCTCTTGTATTCTTTGTAAGAAATATACAAAAATTTCTTTCCCAATCCCTTATGGTATCAGAGTCTACCTCTCTGGGCAGCTTTCCCACTCATTCTCCTTTCCTAATTTATCCCATTCTCACTACCCATGGCATCGAAATTGAGCAGGCAATCCAGCAACTCATTGGAATCCATGAACCAAGGTGAGTCCGAGAGCTCCACTATTTCATGATGTTCATTTCAGGGAAAGGGAAGGGCCACTATCTCACGGGGGCTGTCGTTCAACTTGAGAAGGATGACCCAAGGTTTAAAACCTGAAAATCCAAAAACAATATGATCATGTCCTGGTTGATTAATACCATGGACAATGAAATAGGACAAAATTTCCTATTTTATGACACTGCCCATGAAATATGGACTGCAACGAAGGAAACTTATACTGACAAAGAAAACACAGCTGAACTCTTTTATATTAAAGGTGGCTTGCATGATCTCAGACAAATTGAGTCCTCTGTTACCCAATAAGTATTATAATACTTTTAGTCTTTTTTGACAACAATTGGATATTTTTGATAGCCCTAACTGGGAGTATTCTAATGATGCTAGTATGTACAAAAAGATTGTAGAAAATGAGAGAATTTTCAAGTTTTTGTTTGGTCAGTACAAAAACTTAGATGAGGGCAGGGGAAGGATTCTTGGAACCAAACCCCTTCCTTCAATTCGTGAAGATTTTTCGGAGGTACAAAGAGAACTCATGCTTGGCAATCAATCATCTGGAAGCCATCTTCAAAGTTTAGCTCTTGTGATTAGAGTGAATCCTCCAACCAATGATTCTCAGTCGATCATTGTCAACAATCTGGTCACACCAAGGAGAAATGTTGGAAACTTCATGGCAAACCAACTGATTGGAAGCCAAATAAGGAGCAAGAACCTGGCAGCTTCAGAGGAGAAAGAAAGAACTAAGAGTGAGCTTGCACTTTTCTCCAAAGAAAAAGTGGAGTGGTTACAAAAACTATTCACCCAAAATTTAACTCCCACTCCCACTGTCTCTACTGGAGCTACTACTCAAAAAGGTACTTCTTTTAATGCTTTATATGTAAAAGCTGAGAATTCTTCTATTTGGATCATAGATTCTGGGCCTGAGATCACTTGAGAGGTAATGCTTCACTATTCCTAAAATTCAAACCATGTCATGACAACCTTAAAGTGAGAATTGCTTATGGTTTTCTTTCTTTTGACTGGCATTGGGAAAGTGTTTATTTCTCCAAATTTGACATTTGAATCTGTTTTTTAAGTTCCTAATTTAGTCATGCAACCTATTGTCCATTAGTAAACTCACACGAGACTCAAAATGTGTAGCTAAAATTTTCTTCTATCCATTGCATTTTTCAAGATTTGGGTCCTGGGAAGATGATTGGTAATGCTAAGTAGAATGGAGGTTTTACAAAATCAGCACCATCAAGTAAAGCTCTCAAGCTCACCATATTTTTTCTCTTGCAGATTGTATTTCTAATAATTCCAATATGGATTTGAATAAAGACAACCAAATTATGTTATGGCATTTTCGTTTGGGACATCCAAATTTCATGTATACAACAACAACGACTAAATTTTTTTTCACATGGATCGAAGACAAGTGGTCTTTTATAAATAAAATCAATAGATAGATTATTAACTATTAAATCTTTCTTAATAGTTTCACCTATTATTTTTTTTTGCCTCCCTCTACCTCTAACTCTCAGACTATTCTCCATCTGATCTATTCTTCTCAATAGAGCTTCTGCAAGTTTTCTCCACATATGTTCAAACCACCTTAAGCGAATTCTACCATTTTCTTTACAATAGGTGCTACCCCAACTTTCTCTCTAATGCACTCATTTCTAATCATATCTTTTCTGGTGTGTCTACACATCTAACGCAACATTCTCATCTCCGCAATATTAAATTTATCTTCATGTTGTCTTTTAACCGCACAACATTCAGTGCCATATAATATAACAGGTCTTGTAGCTGTACGGTAATATTTTTCTTTAACTTTAAGCAATACTTTTCTATCACAAATGACACTCGAAACCTTCCTCAATTTCATCCATCCCGCTTGAATCCTATAATTTACATTTTCTTTTATTTCGTCATCATTTTGTATAATAGACGCAAGAGATTTAAAACTTGTAACTTGTTTTAATATATGGTCTCCAAATTTTACTTCTAAATTCGTATTTGTTCGTCTTTTACTAAAAATACATTTCATATATTTCATATATTCTGTTTTATTTCTACTTATAAGAAAATCATGTGTTTTCAAAATTTATCTCCATGACTCTAACTTCATATTTATTTCCTTTTTCGATTCATCAATTAAGACTATATCATCTGCAAAAATATACATTGAGGCCCTAAATCTTATATATGTTTAGTAATTGCGTTCAAAATAAGTTAAAAAGATATAGACTCAGAGATGACCCTTGATGTAGTCCAATAGTTGTAAAAAAAATCATTTATATCTATATTTTGTGTTCTCATGCAAGTCCAGATTCTATCGTACATATTTTTTATTGTTCGAATATATGCAATACGTACTCATTTTTTCTCTAAAACCTTTCATAAAACCTCTTTTTGCACTTTGTCATACGCCTTTTCTAAATCAATAAAAATTATATACAAATCTTTTTGTTTCCTTTGATAACTTTTCATCAATTTTTGCAGTAAGTAAATTGCTTTCATAGTTGACCTTCCTAACATAAAACCAAATTGATTCTATGTGACTTGAATCTCTTGTCTTAATCTTTACTCAATGATCTTTTCCCATAACTTCATAGTGTAGCTCATGATCTTGACATTAAAGTACTTCTCCTCCATTCATTTGACATTTTCTTAAATTTCATTATCACATTAAACAACTTAGTGAGCCAACTTATGCCTTTCCTTCCTAGACTTTTCCACACTTCAATAGGTATATTATCAAGTCCTACTGCTTTGCCATTTTTTATTCTCCTCAAAGTCTTTTCTACTTCAAACTCTTGAATTCTATGATAAAAAATATAATTACGGTCCTTCTTTGCAACATTTAATCTGTCAGAGACACAAGTCAACTCATATCCTTCATTAAAATATCCTTGAAAGTAACTCTTTCATCATGCTTGGATACATTACCCTCTTCATCTTTAATATATTTCACCTTATCTAGGTCTCTTGTCTTTCTTTCCCTACCCTTTGCAAATCTGTAAATTTTTCTTTTTCCATCCTTAATTCCTAAAGATTGATATAATCCTTCGAAAGTTCTAGATCTCGCTTCACTCACAGCTTTCTTAGCGTCTTTCTTAGCGACTTTATATTTTTCTCAATTTTTATTATCTTTACATAAGTGACACGCCTTATAACACTCCCTTTTAACCTTAATCTTATCTAGCACCTCTGCATCCCACCACCAAAATTCTTTACCCTTTGGTCCAACGCTTCTTGATTCTCCAAATAACTCTTGTTATATTCCTGATCCCCTTGGCTATCTCATCCCACATATCTTTAACATTTTTCTAGACCTCCCAAAACGCCTCTTCCTCCACTCTTCTTTGAAAACTCTTTTGTTGTTCATTATTTAAAAACCACCACCTAATTCTCAGAACCATTTTCTTGCTCTTTCTTTTTACTCTTCTCTTAACTCGTACGTCCAAAACTAAAACTCCGTATTGGGTAGCTAAACTCTCTCTGATTTTACAATTTGTGCAAAATTTTGTATCTGATTTTCTTACCAAGAAGAAATCTATTTGAGAGATTACTCCTCCGCTCTTGTATGTGATAAGATGTTCTATCCACTTCTCAAAGTAAATGTTTGTTATAATAAAAATAAAGGCTAAAGAAAAATCCAAAATAGTTTTACCCTCTTCATTTATTTCTCTTAATCCAAAACCTCCATGTATACCCTCGTATCCTTTAACTTCACTCTCTACATGTCTATTTAAATCCTCTCTTAGGAAAATATTTTCTCTCATTGAACCAAACCTTCGAGATCCTCCTAAAAAATTATCTTGTGATACTCCTCTAATCCAACTTGAGGTGCATATATACTAATCACATTAAAAGTGTCCCCCTCCTCCGTAACAAGCTTTAAAGTTATAATCCTATTTCCTAATTTTTTTACATCTACCACATTGTTCCTCCACTCCTTATCAACTATTATACCTATACTATAGTTAGTTCTTGTCTTTTTACTATCCATTTAGTTTCTTGTAGACACATGATGTTGATCCTTCTCCTAATCATAGTATCAATTATTTCTATTGATTTCCCTATAAGCGTGCTTACATTCTAAGTTTCAAAACGAATTCTATTTTTATGAATTAACTTCTTTACCTACACTCGTTCATTAAAGTGTGGGGACCCTTACTTATTTTTCACTGTACCTAAGAATCGATGCAACGGCTCTTACTCTTTTGACATAGCACTCGAATTATACAGCGCATTGCTTTTGGATAACGACCCAACCATAACACTATCACTTCGTTTATCCATGTTCATATAACTACGGCAAATTTTTATGTTGGTTGTCGCACGCCTAACACAATCCTCCTCTTTTATTCAGACTTGAGATCGGCTATACGAGTGTAGGTAGAGTTCTCAAAATGACTAAAATAGATAATTAAGAAAATTTCTTTGCTTCAAAAGAGGTAATTTAAAATTGCAACAGGGAAATTGAAGTTGATAAAACGTGCTTACAATACATTCTAGCAGTTCAACTCATCAACATTGATTCGGAAAACATAATCTTCACTCTCTAACTCTTCATGTATAAGGCTAGAATTATGTCCCTCCTAATATCTCTCAAGATTGTTAGGAGATTTTGTAAATATCTGTAATCAGGCTAATTTCCTATTGTTTAGTTATGTTAACTTCCTAGTTTATAGAGATTTTATTTGCCCCGTTGCAGCCTTGTATCTCAGCCTTATATCAAGGAGCAGAATCAGTTTCTGATCTCTCCTTTTTCCAATAAAGCTGTATTGCAGCTCTTGTATTCTTTGTAAGAAATATACAGAAATTTCTTCCCAATTCTTTAGAAATAAATTACTTTTTTTCAGAGATTTACAATCATATTTTCTATGATTTTTGAATTTTTCTCATCCATTATGCCATTATCTTTCCTCTTTTTATAAGTTTCTTTTACAAGATTCAACTTTTTTAGCGATTTACAACCATATTTTGTCTTTGTTTCTGAAGTGCAGTTAACAGACAACTAGGAGACAATGACATGGACAAAAATTCAATGAAGCCAGTACTGATGGATTTCAAGCACCTAATATAAAAACAAAATTAGAGTCTTCTACGTAACAAAGCACTCAGAAGTAGCAAAAAGTGACTTTGCAAATTTTCGCATGATGTTTTTCTATAGAATATATTAACAAAAAATTTAAAGCATTGCTATATTTGTAACCAATTTAACCAATAATAAATATATAAAAACAATACATGCAGTGTATAGAGGAAGCTGTAGAAAGAATTTCATGTGCATAATAATAGTAGCCTGTCAAATTACAAAAATAAAAAATGTTGCATATAGATAGATAGAGTATTTAGGTAACTAAGAACCAACAAAAATAACAAATATAAAAGGCAGTGGCCCAAGATCTTAGTTGGTATATGTTAGGACCCCCATAAAACACGTGTATAAAAGGAGGAGCAGTAGGGTCACTACAGCTGGGGAGACAAATGGGATGAGCACTAAGGTAATACGTAAAAAAGGTGAGTGTTGAAAAGGACAGCTGTCCAATGAGGGATGCCCAACTTGAATACCGTTAAAGCTGAGGATGATAAAAAGGGCAAGAGGAGCAGCGAAGAAAGAGATGAAAAATAGAATAGTGAAAGGGAGGCATTGGTAGCCTAGAATGTGCCAAGAGGTGACCATGTGTCCACCATTTACAGCTCTTTCTTTTCATTTCTGTAGTTAACTACAGGGCAGCACTTGCTTCTCTTTTATGCACTTCATATTACCACCTTCTTTTGTAACTATTACTTGTTGGCATGGTATTACCGTGTCCAGGCCACTAATTATCTTTTACCTAAAGACACTATATACTCTTGTGTGCATTCTGGTTTGGTATTACTGGCAGAAGTAAAAACCTATCAATTTGGTATTAAGCGTGGTTGCTTCTAGTGGATGGTGAACACTAGGATGGATTTCTAGATTGAACAACTAGGCCAAGGCTTGAAAGGAGTAACGGATAAGGTAGTAGGTATAGAGATGAGCATGCAAGCCATTACAGATATACTGATGGAAATGCGTGAAGTCATGAATAAGAGGGAGCAAAGGGGAAGTCACTTATGTTTCCTGAGGCCAAACAGGGAAGAAACCAAGGAAATCTGAGAGGTAACGAAGATGAAAGAGGAAGCAGGGCTAGTATCCCAAAAGGAAACCAAGAAGGAGTGGGGGAATCCTTACTTCGCCAATTAGAATTACTCATTTTTTCGGGAGATGATCCAAGTGGATGGAAATTTTGGGCAAAATGCTACTTCACCGTTAATGAAATTTTGGAGGAAGACAGAGTGGCATCGACAACGGTATGCATGGAAAGAAGAGCTTTAAATTGAGTTCAAACTCGGTTCCCTTGACAAGTTGGACTATGTTCAAGATGGAGCTCTTGGACAGGTTTCAATCAACCTGAGCTTAGCCTTTTAGGAACTGTTGTCTCTTCGGCCAGGGGACGAGGTAAAAGAATGCCTAGAGCCTTTTTAAGTTCTCTCTGCACCATTGCATGACTTGTTTGATTAGCTCCTTAAGGATGCATTCATCAATGACCTTTAGGATGAAATCAAGGCGGGACTCAAATTGATGGGCACAGGTCAAGTCCATGGCGTAATGTGTGGAAAAGAGGAACATGGTGTTAAAGAGGGGTCGTGGAACAAGAAGCTTACACTAGTACTCTCCGAACTGATCCAATCCATTCACTGACTTCAAAATGGCCAGACCTATTGAGCCCAATCCACCAACACAAATCTCCCAACACACATACCTTCCTCCACTGGGTCCAATAGATTGGCAGAACAAAGCAAAACCCAAAATGACAGAGAGAAAAGGATGAGTAGCAACTGAAATCGAAGGGAAGGGGGATTTCAAAGGCTCTCGAACGCTAAGTATTAGTCGAAGAGGGAGAAAGGGCTTTGTTTCTGATGTGATGAGCATTATAGCCCGAATCATCAAAACAAAAACCGCCAACTGCAAATCTTGTTGGTAGACTCCAATGAGGACAGCAACGAAGAGGAAAGGGAAGCTAGAACCAAGAACCAAACAGTAGTAATCGAAACTAGCTAGATAGAAATCTCCATGAATTCAATAATGAGATTGAATTCTCCAAAAACCATGAAGTTCGGGGAGAAATAGAAGGTCTAAGATGTGATAATCCTCATAGATAGTGGGGCCAACCACAATTTTGTATCCCGGGAGGCTAAGGCCGAGTTAAGCCTCTCTGTTGAACAGACTCTTTCTTTTGGGGTGACTATAGGGAATGGCTATCAAGTATTTGCAAGAAATGATTATCATCTAGGATTTTCTTCCATTCAAACTCGACAGCGATGACTTGGTGTTGGGTATACAATGGCTTAGCATTTTGGGTAATGTCTACACTAATTGAGACACTCTAACGATGACTTTCTCATGGGAAGGGAGGAATGCGAAGTTGCAGGGAGACCCTTCCTTGTCCAAGCTGATGGTGTTCTTAAAAATAATGCTCAAATGAACAAGGGAGAAAGATTTTACGTAGAATTTAGCAGTATATGACCAAAAAGTGTGAAGGGGCCGTAACCAGCACCGAATTACAAAAGATATTGACAGAGTCTACTCCAATATTCAACCCACCCTAAGGACTACCTCCAAGGTGCGTCAATGATCATTCCATAAGGCTAAAACAGGGAGCTGAACCTCCCCCAATATAAGGCCCTATCGTTATCCACACTACCAAAAGTCATAAATAGAAAGAATAGTGAGAGAGATGACAGTTGGAGGGATTATCAAACCAAGGATTGTATGGCAAAGATCCTCCCCCTTGATCAGATACATAGACATACCAACTAAGGTAGTAGAGGTTGATCATCACTTGACTGAAAGGAACAACTTTCTAGAATAATTAATTTAACAAAGGCACTGTAGCGAATGATTAAATCTACCAACATTCATACAAGGAAGGAAGAGCATGAAGTGGGTGATTGGGTCTTTTTAAAATTTCAGCCTACCATTTTCAATCCCTGGCCAAAAGACCCAATGAGAAAATAAGCCCAAGGTACTATGGCCCATACCAAGTACTATATAAGGTAGGACTAGTGGCTTAGAACTTGGACCTCTAACCTAGAACTCGCATTCACCCAATATTCCATACTTCTCAATTGAAAAAATGTATCAACACTTATATCCTTAGCCAACCACTCCTTCCTTGTTTAAATGAAGATTTAGAGCTAATGTTATAGCCTGAACAAGTGGAAGATATCAAGACTCTTGCTAATAGTACTATGGAAGTGTTGATCAAATGGCAAGACTTACCTCCTTGCAAAAGCACTTGAGAAAGTTATGAGTTAACTAATAGCACATTTCCTCAATCCCACCTTGGGGACAAGGTTGGGAGGGGTAATATTATGACCCCCATAAAACACGTGTATAAAAGGAAGAACCGTAGGATCACTATTGCTAGGGAGGCAAATGGGATGAGCATTAAGGTAATATGTGAAAAAGGTGAGAGTGTTGAAAAGGACAGCTGTCCAATGAGGGATGGCCAACTTGAATACCGTTAAAGCTGGGGATGATAAAAAGGGCAAGAGGAGCAGCGAAGAAAGAGAGAAAAAATAGAATAGTGAAAGGGAGGCACTGGCAGCTTAGAATGTGTCGGGGGGACCCTGTGTCCACCATTTACAGCTCTTTCTCTTCATTTCTGTAGTTAGCTACAAGGCAACACTTGCTTATCTTTTTTGCATTTCGTATCGCCTTCTTCTTCTGTAACTGTTACTAGTTGGCATGGTATTACCATGTCTAGGCCACTAGTTATCTTTTACCTAAAGACACCATATACTCTTGTGTGCATTCTGGTTTGGTATTACTGGCAGGAAGTAGGAACCTATCAGTATACAATATGATATATGAATTAATACACCAACCTACCATTTGCATTATCTATTGGCTCAACAAGTACAAGAAGTTCCTGTAGAGCCCGGTGCCGATCTTCCAAAGATATAGACAAATTATTCAAATCACTTATTGCAATTTTCATCAGTTCAGCATCTGATGGCACTTTTATTTTCTCCATCAAGTCCTGTTTGAGCGCTAAACATGCATCAGATAAGCAAAAGAGTACATACAAACCAAATAGGAATGCAACACATATTGTAATAACAAGGTTGATAATTCAGTCCAAGAGGGAAACCAAGCACAAAACATCATTTAAAGCAGATTCATTAAACTTCAGAAATGATCAACATGATTTAAATTCATTTTGTATTCTATAATGTATAAAACAGAAATTGCAAGAAGAGCCAAATATCCATCCTCCAAAATCTACACTAGATTTCTACCTTTAATTCCATTTGACGTTTCTTTAGCTCACTTGCCAATAATCGTTGCTGAACTTCAGTTGTTTCCTTTAGTTTTGCGGGATCTGAATGACCTAATACATTTACAACTTACAAGATTAATGTCTGTCAATAATATTGTACCAAAGCACAATTTCCCTTAAAGTAAAAGTGCTAATAATATTCATATTAATGTTCAATATAAATAAAACTTGCTCAAGTAAACAATAGGAGTAAATAACGAATATAAATGTTCAAACTTCAAACTTTCCATTTGGTATTCATCCAACTACAATTTTTGGCTGTTCTCGTGGAGGGTAATTATATAAGATAATTTGGATGCAGCAGCAGATCTACTATGTTAGTATGTCACAAGAGATTGTATTAAACAATGACATGTCAAAGTTCAGGCATGAATCATACGACTTAATATCACCAAGAGAGGCTTTTAAATGCATTCCCATTCTGTCCTAAGTGATCCGTGAAATTTCCGGTCCATTGAGTAAGGAAAAAAGTTTAAGGAAATGAAGGAAAGCTAGGTTCAACAAGAAGAATATCTGGCGACACAACATCGACACCTCCCCTTAAATTCTCAGAGGGCATATACTAAATTCGAAGTTCCGCTACCCAGTTTGGTAATGAACTATATAAGAAGGCATGTATCTCGTTAATGAAACCACGCCACCTTTTTTGTATATTATTTCTATAATGATCAAATTGCCCTCTACATCAATAGAGTGCAAACTCAGTTTTTTTTTTTAAACCTTATTTCTTCTTCATTCTATAAACTTTCTTTCTTTCTTTTTTAGTTTCCGTTTTTTTTTTCTTTTTTCAGGAGGTTAATATCAAGAACAATCAAATCTGCATATTCTAATCAGAACTTGAGACTTCAGAGGGAGTAATAAATCGAATATCTTGCAATCAATCAAACAACTTTAACATGAGGAACGACAGCAAACAACGTTATACGCCCCATAATACGGTTACAAACACTTCTAGAAATAAAGGCCAACAAACTGATGAATAAGAAAGCAGAATAATACTTATAGCCCACTGCAACATCCCGTCCAGTGAAGAAAACCCGCCGTCAAGGTCATCTTCGCCTTGATCGTCATGCTGCAGTAAATCGCCCTCCTCCTTTACAGTAGACCATAATAGCCCTCCCGAAGTAAGATTACTGTCTATGCCGTCAACCCTCCCACTCATCATCATCAACGCTAACCACAGCAGTAGAAATCCCCAAAGCATCTGGGGGTCCATTCAAAGGAGGAGAAATCCTACCGACGCTACTTCGGGGATTATCAATTATATAACGAGCAACGGATAAAAATTCCCCCTTCTCCTCCTCTCGTCACCAGTTTCGCTTTCGTTACTCGTTAGCCGATATTGCGCGGCGAGAGGCTTCTGTTCCACCTCTGTCTAACGAACACGTAGTGTAGCTAAATCACCGCCATCAATTGCATATCCCACGGTTCACAGTTGTTCTGGACCACTTCTGGTAGGTCAAAACGCAACGGTTAAAAATAATAATAGTAAGGGCTTGGCGACAATAATTTATTTTATTTTATTTTTATTTTTTATTTAAAATATTAATAAAATAAAATAATATTATAAAATTTCTTATTTTATTTTATTTTTTAATTAAAACTATTATTATATATAATAAATTAAATTATGAACAGGATAATTTTTTAAGAAAATTATTTCGTCTTTTTAAATCAAAAACCATAAATTTTATATTAATAATAATAAAAATTTAAAATAAATTTAAAAAATAAAAAATAAAAGAATTAAATTTATATTATTTTTAAAAAATAATAAAAAATATTATTTGAATTAAAAAAATAATTAAAATTTTTTTTAAACTATTATTAATATTAGATTTATAGTAAATTATTTATATTAAAAATGTTATTTTAATTAAATTTATATTATTTTTAATATATTTTATATTTTTTACATATTTATTATTTTAAAATTAAAATATAATATATGTGAAATATTATTTTAAAATTGTTTTTACTGTTTAAAATAATAAAAAAATTATATTAAAATTAATTTTAAATAATTATATATATAATTTTATTATAAAAATAATTTTATTATTTTATATAATTTATATTATATTTTATTATTATTTAATTTATTTTAAATACAGAATAATAAAATAATAAAATAAAAATTTATTTTTATTTTATTTTACTTTTATTCAATTTATTATCTTATGTCAAACGACCCTAAGTAAGGAAAAATGAAACCCCCAAAAAAGTAATAAGGAAAACGCCGGCACCAACATTCAACCAAAAAAAAAACCTTCCTTAAACAAACAGTGACCCGTGCCGTTCATCTTCTTACATCGCCTTCGGCCGTTCCAATTATTCCTAGGATACGCGGAGAGGAAAGAGATGGTGAGACTCACTGCCGACTTGATCTGGAAAAGCCCTCATTTCTTTAATGCCATTAAAGAGCGAGAGTTAGATCTGCGAGGTATCCCTATTCACCCTCCTCCTTGATTGTAATAATGTGTTTCTTACTCTTTATCTCTTCCTCTCTTTGAGAAGGGAACTGCTTGCTGTTACAGTGTGATATCAAGTTTTCTTTGTTGTCAGGTAACAAGATAGCTGTAATCGAAAATTTGGGCGCTACTGAGGTGCGCAAATTTAGCTTCCTCTTCCTTTTCTTTTGCTTTTCCCCTTGGTGTTAGGTATTGGGCGTACTCGATGTATTTTTTTTTTACGTACGAATGTATCTTTATATTGCTCTCATTCTACGCCCAATATCAACACGATTTTTCGTAGCTCTCGTGGATTATGCTTTGCCAAATGCCTTAAGTAATGGTTCCTCTGGATGTCCATAAACTTTGTGTTTCTTTGTATTGGCTCTCTCGCAGGATCAATTTGACACCATAGATCTATCTGACAACGAGATTGTCAAGCTGGAAAATTTACCATATCTTAATCGGTTGGGTACCCTACTCATAAATAACAATAGAATTACTAGAATTAATCCTAACATCGGAGGTATGCTTTGAAATTTGCTACTTCCGTTCTCTTTATAACATTTTGTCGCCAACCTACTGTTTTCTGCTATTTATAAGCAAGGAAGTATGTTGCTGTAGCTTACTATGTCACTTGTATTGCAGAGTTCTTGCCAAAATTACATACGTTAGTTCTTACAAACAACAGGCTTGTCAACTTAGTGGAGATTGATCCTCTGGCATCCCTTGCAAAGCTTCAGTTCCTTAGTCTGTTGGATAATAGTATTACAAAGAAACCGAATTACAGGCTTTATGTCATTTACAAACTGAAGTCCCTTCGGGTTTTAGATTTCAAGAAAGTGAAAAATAAAGTAAGGTTTTCTTTTTTCACCATCCTCATATTTGTTTTTATTAGTGGGATTGTTTTTTTTCTTTTTTTGGTAAAGTATGGATTAATGTCTGGATTCAAGAAAATCAGCATTTTGAACTGAAAAAACAGAATATACCTCTGACCACCACGTGTAGACATTTTATTTCATATAGCTGTAGCCTGTGGAATATTCTTTATCATTCAGCTTCAATCCTTGCTTTGCTTAAGCTTTCATTGACTAGCTGACTTGAAATCCAAACCAGAAACTGTGTGCAAACATATTATCTCTTAAAATCATTTTTGTGGATATATGAGGGAGGGGTTTGTTTCATTACGTTACTAGAGATTGCAATGTTCGTAAAAGGAGAATAATGTCAGGTTATTGCATATTTTTCTTATTCCCAAAACTACTTCCTCTTCAATTATATTGCCGTCTTATAGATTTTCAAAAATAATAGGAGAGGTTGGAAGCCAAAAACTTGTTTGCTTCTAAAGAAGTTGAAGAAGTTCAAAGGGCACCAGCTAAGATGGTTTCACCTGGTGAAACTCCAAATGTTTCAGAAGTTACAGAGGAACAACAGACACCCAAAGTAGTGGCTCCAACACCAGAGCAGATTATTGCTATTAAGGTATAATGATGATAAGTGAGTTCATCTATTCATGACTATCTGATGTGCACTTGATATTTAGTTCAGATCTTTATCTAATGTGCTCACCTCTTCTTCATATAAGAAGTTGCAGTATTGTTCTGTTTGTGTTTCAGGTATTCCTACCTAGGCACCTCTGTCTTTTCTATTTCTTTTCCCTCCTCCCCTTCTGTGCATTTCAAACACCTTGCTAACATGCATTAGATGAGAGGACTTAATAGAAAGATGCAGTTTTGAGGAAAACGTATAAGGGAACAAGTTGAGGTCAATTTCAATAAGGTTCTTCTTCAGCAGAAAATAATAGCAACTGTAGAGATAACTGCTTAAGAGAATTTGGTCATAATACTTTCTTGTGTTTTATGTCCGGTGAGGACATGAATGGTTGACTATTTGCTTCTGTAATTTCTAAGCTGAAGCTTGCTATCTTAGTTTTCTATTTCCCATCACGAATTGGGCCAAGTCATGATCATTTGATGAACTTTGGGATGTTCAACTGGAGAGGAAGGGGATAAATCTCTTTGTAATGAAAAACTTCAAGGAATGTAACAGGCAATGCACAGACGTAGAAGCTGTTCTTTGGGATTGCTTAGGTTGGCCAAGTAATCAGTGCGGGGAGAAAATTGAATTTCCAATGGTTAAAGTGGTTGCATGATTCTGTTGTGAAAATTTACGGTTTTAGATTATTAGATCAAATATTTAGGCTTCACAAATGGTCAACAAAGTACAATTAAATTATCTTAGCATTATGAGGAAGGGATAAAAAAATTTTGTGGATGATCAAATGGTAAGATGTAGTAATAACTTGAAGTGAAATTTTCCATTGCAAAGATAAGAACAGTAACAATGATAATAAACCAATGAGTAAAGTTCTATTTTAGTCTCTTAGTTTGCAGTGAAATTTGATTTAATTTTTTGTTCAAATACATCTCTAATATTTCATAAACTCTATTAGACTAAACCCATCAAAAAAGTTAATGAAACATGCTGATTTGTATGGCCTATTATAAATGAGATACAGATAGATTGTTAATTGTTAATTGGTAAATCTTTCTTAATAGTTTTACCAATTATTTTCTTTAACCTCCATCTACTTCTAACTATCGTATTGCTCTCCATCTAATCAGCATTTTTCATTAAATTTTTTATAGAGTCAGTTCTTATGAAATGTTAAGAATGTATTCGAACGAAAAAAATATTAGGGACTAAATCAAATTTCACTGCAAATGTAAGACACTAAAATAGGAATTTATCCTAAATCATTTGATATAATTACGTTTACAAGAAATATATGTGCATATAAGTTCAATTAAATCAGCTTAGTTTCATGACTAAGAGATAATATTTGTCTTTTTATGAACGAAAGGTAAGATATACTTATAAATTGTTACTAATAAGCAGTACTTGTCGCTACTGTAAGGATAATAATGTCATTTAAGTTGGAATTACAGTTACAAGAAATACTTATGGCTAGCTCTTTTATAAAGCTCTTACAAACATTAGAATAGGCCATCTTTCCTTTAAGGCATTTGCCATTATTTTCTTACGGACCCCCCCTGAACCATGATAAGAATTAAATTATCAAAGCTTCATTTCAAGAGGACTAGAGAGCAGTAAGTTGGAGATAAAACATTAAATTGCCAGAAGAGTCAGTTTCACACAATGGAGCTGTTGATCAATTTGAGTTTTTAAGTTGAGGATATGGATACTGAGGTAGGAGGAGTGGATGTTGGTCTTATTTATCATCTGTGCATTAAGGAAATGCCACATTGCAGTTAGATATGATTCAAATAGAATAACTGTTCTTCTTAAGCTCTACTGCTTTAATATATTTGTTTGATCATGTATCAAACACTTGTAATTCATCAAGCATGAAAGGAAAAAGCATTGAATTGGTCTTCATTGTTAAGTATCTTGCACTTAAATCCCGTAGATATCCATTTTTTTTAATGATTATATTAACCATACTCTCAACTATAGAATAGAATAAATAAAAAGGGTTTTAAAATTATCTGCATTGGAAACTTGAGTCCCTTACTAAAAAGGGGTTTTCAGTTGTGCTTTATGACATTTACACTCACCATATCACTGGCCTGTGTATTAAATTTTATGAGTTAAACATAGTCAAATCTATCACCTTGCATGTTCAAGTAAAATCATCTCAGCTTAGAAATTAACTCCCTTCTAGATTATGTACACACACACACATATATATATATATATAATTATCTTTTTGGGCTATAGGATTTCCTTCCCTTAAAGGTTTGTGAAGCAAGTTATTAATCATGGCTACCTATTGTTTCACATGTTTCTTCTGTGCGCAGGCTGCTATTGTGAATTCACAGACTCTAGAAGAGGTTGCAAGACTTGAAAAGGTGCTTGCGTTTTTTAATCCAACTTATACCTCTTGGATTCTAAATTTATCATTATAATTGTGCTTAACTTAAGTTTGACAATAATATACAAATAACATCATTGGCAAGTAAGATGATCTCATGAGGCTCTCTCCCATAATATTTGTATCATGTGGACATCAGAGTTTCTCTTCTTCTTTTTTGGGCACCATTTGATGGCTTAGAGTATGTGGTATAGACATGGATTATTTACAATAGCATGGAACGATTGGTTTGTCATTCCCATTTGAGGAGTTTCTCTTTGTCACTGACGAAAGAGAGGGAAACTATTGTGCAGATTGCTACTATTTGGTCTCTTGGGAGTGTTGTTATCTATTTTGTTTTTCTTTCTATTTCTGGCTTTTGAGAATATATTATCCTCTTAAATTGCTCTTAGTCTTCTTAAATAAAGTCTTTTAACTATCATTTAAAAAAAAAAAGATTATTTCAGTACATCTAAATGGGATTCATGTTTGCAGGCACTGAAATCAGGTCAGCTTCCTGCAGATTTGAAAAGTTCGGATGAAAATATAATGCTGAATAAAGTTGAAGAAAAACATGGAGTGGTTCGTGATGATACAAGTCAGGATGATGGTGAATCTGATGATACGGAAGAGCAAAGAAATGATGAATCTGCTCCCATGGAACAGGTATCAGTCTATTAATGATGTGCCTTGTTAATATAGTCAGTCATATGTCTCTCTCTTTTGTTTTCTTGGTCCAATTAAACATGGCCTAGTTCATTTATCATGTACCTTTGGAACTTTCTTTTGCATCTTTATGAGAAAAAAAATTTCACCCTTAATGCTATTGCTATGTATAATTGCTATGGTTATCTGCTATACCATAACTGCACCTTACCAGAACTTCTTCTGAACCTCTTAACAGCTATTGCCCATTAAAGCAACCACTTTTTTATTAAACTAGCAATTTCCTAGAATTTTTCAAAATGAACTATCTTTGCATTTCCCATTACAATTGTAGGCAACCCCAAATTAAAATTTCAAGGGCTGTGTACTACTACACTGAAGGACAAACTAACTCAGAAGACATAGCCTATTTTACGATGCTGTAGAGCACTGTTTTGGCCCTACATGAATTATATTAATGAATAACTGACTTAAATCCAAACTTAATACAACCCGAAGTTGGTTTTTCTAGGTCTCCTACAATTGTCTTTAAAAAATGAACATGCAGTGACACCAGCTTTCTTATAAGCCTTGAAGCATGAGTTATTTAGGATTCTCATATATGGATCCCTAGAATAACATAAGGTGAATGAGGTGGGTGGCCTTATCTGTATTCAGTACCTGATTTTCAGCTGTTCCATGCATTTATAAAAAAAAAAGGGTAGATTACAGTTATTCCCCTTTTGTTCCTTGATTAGTTTGTCTCCATGCGGTTTAAAGGGTGCTATTCAACCCCTTGTGATTTGTTCTATTAGTGTTGGGATTAACAACCAAACTAATCAATTGGCAAAAGAAATTCTTTTGGAAGCCAACATTTTCAATTTTCAAATTTCAAATGTCAACTTAATCCCAACAATAGCTTTATAAACAAACTTTTAACAATGAAATTATTCATCGTTTTAACTTTCATGTTATTAATTTCATTAAAATTTGGACAGAGTGATTGAGTGGTTATGGTAATGGAACAAACCACATAGAAGTTGAATGACACATTTTAAACCGTATGGATAAACTAATTTCAGGTCAAACCACAAGGGTTAAATGTAATTTACCCTAAATAAAGAGAGAAGGAGAATTTTTTTATTTGCATTCGGATACACAGGCCTTGACCCTGATCTGTTGCAACCTGACCTGCAAACAAACACAAACCAGAATCATGGGATTCTAGCACAACTCCAGCGGTGGTTTTGTCACCCCTAGGATTCACCCTATAATTATAATCGTTGATTCTCCAAGTCAAATTATGAATCGTGCAATTCTGATGGTCATGACCAAAAAAAATAAAATCCAGCCCATCAGCTATAGAAAACCAACAATAACATTTTGATTTGAGTTTGAGGACAAACTTTATTCATATTATATATGACTATAAATAGACTATTTAATATTTAGTTTATCTTATCCACACCCATGGCATAGATTCATTTATGAAAACTGGACCCAGCCGTTAAACTTCAATCAACTAGTTGAATTGGGAACCAGTCCAACAAGAAGTCAAATCTGTCGCAGATTATGGGAAAAATATGTGATTATCCTATCCCTTATTTTGTGTTTATCTTTATGGTTGTTTGTGTTTTATTCTTTCTGTTTCTGTGTTCCTGGCTGTATTCTTAGGATAAGGGAGTTTTAATTCCCTAGGTTCATTTTTTTATTTCCTTTTCTGTTTTAGGGTAGTTATCCTGGATTGTTCTCCCTCTTATTTTGGGATTGTGATTGAATGCACCACTGTCAATAATTTCCTATTTATTTCCCTATGTTTTACTGGATTAATATGCGGCGGAGAAGAGTTCATCTTTTCCTTCTTTTCTACACATATCAGAGCCTTTTTCAAATCTCCATAGTAGGTAGACCTCAAGTGATATTTCCTTGTCGTGACTCAGAAGGCTCTCCTTCCTTGCAGTCATCCCCAAATATGGTTGCCACCCAAAACTACTATGATAATTCTTCTCTACAAATCACATCTCACAAACTTATTGAAAAAAATTATCTTTCCTAGTCTTGGTCTGTGGAGATGGTCATACGAAGTAAGGGAAGATATGGCTACCTAAATGGAACAGCAACAAAACCACCAAAATTCAACCCTTCATTGCTAACCTGGGATGCTTAAAACTCCATGGTCACGACTTGGCTAATTAATTCCATGGAGGAAAGGATAAGTGAAAGTTTTATGTGTTATAGAACTGTCAAGGATATGCGTGAAGTAGCAAAGCAGCAATATTCAAATCTTGAGAACTCATCATAGCTCTTTGAATTAAGGAACCGAGCCAGGAACCTTATCTAATCAGACATGGATGTCACAACCTATTTCAATACTCCTTCAAAGTTATGGCAAGAAGTTGATCTGTTTAACAATGGCCATTGGTTGTGCTCAAGTTACTCTGAGAACTATCATAAGTTAATTGATAAGGAGAAAATTTATGACTTCTTTTTAGGATTAAATAAAGATCTTGATGAGGTTAGAGAACGCCTCCTAGGCCTAAAACCATTACCAAGCATAGAAGAAATCTTTGAAGATGTCTGTAGAGAAGAAACTTGAAGAAGGGTAATGCTATGAACTATGAAAGCAACAACGGAAATCGCCTTTGTCACCAAAGGAACTGAGAATCCAAGGAACCAAAAAAAGAATCAATGGTGTGATCATTGCCAGAAACCCAACCTCACAAGGGATAGATGTTGGAAACTACATAGAAAATCAAATAATTCGAAGAATGGCAGGAGGGATGGAAAGAGGTTTCAAGCTACTATTGATTTGAAAGTAGGTGACATTAATATCTTCTTTGGCCAAGAACAAATGGAGCAGCTGTAGCATATCCTAACCTCACAACTTGCTACCATGAATGTCTCTACCAAATCAATCATCAGCCTTAAGTTCTTATCTTCTTGCTTAAAAAGGTACCTTCATATCTGCTCTTAACCGTAATTCTGGATTGATAGAGCCTTGGGTCATAGATTTTGAGAAAACATACCATATGATCTGCAAACCTGGTTTGTTCCTACGAACTGAGTCTTGGTAATTTAAAAGCTAAAATTGCTGATGGATCTTTTGCAACAATAACGAGTACTGATAGTATTCGAATTGGCCCTAAAATTATTCTCACGAGTACTCTTCATGTCCTAAAACTCTCTTGCAATTTATTATTTGTTAGCAAGATTACCAAAGACCTAAATTGTACTGCTCAATTCTCACAATCTATGTGTATTTTTCAAGATATGAGCTCGGGCTTGAGAATTGAGGATTGACATTGCTAGAGAGTGTAAAGGTCTTTATTACTTTAAGGAAAACCCACCATATGAACAAGCCTTAAGTATTGGACGTGATTTACCCCTTTCAAAAGAGCAATAAGTTATGCTATGGCATTTTAGGTTACGTCATCCTAGTTTTTCTTACTTGAAACATTTGTTTCTTTCTCTTTTTAGAAATAACGATGATTTTCAGTGTGATACTTGTCAGTTTGCTAAACATCATAAATCAAATTTTCTATCTCAACCTTATAAACCAACAAAACCATTCACTCTAATATATAGTGATATTTGGGAACCCTCACATGTTCCTAGTTCAACCAGTAAAAAATGGTTTATTACTTTCATTGATAATCACACACGTATTACTTGGATCTACCTTTAAACACTTCCACTCAATGATCAATAATCAATACAATACCAAAATCTAAATTCTCCGTACTGATAATGGAAGAGAATATTTTAACTCTATTCTCGGAACATACTTTTTGGATCATGGAATTGTTCACCGAAGCTCTTGTGTGGAGACTTCGCAATAGAGTGGGGTGGCAGAAAGAAAAATGAACACTTTCTTGAAGTAACTCAATCTATTATGATTGCTAATAATGTTCCAAATTTTTTTAGGGGAGATGTTATCCTCACAACTTGTTATCTCATAAATAGATTGCTCACATGGGTTCTAGACTATAGAACTCTTGTCCACACTTTCCAACAGCACTACCCCGAGTCCAGACTCATAGGCTCCCTACCTCTTAAGGTTTTCGGTTGTAAGGTCTTTGTACATATACACACACATAATAAACTTGAGTCTCAGGCTATTCCTTGTATTTCCCTAAAATACTTTGCCACTCAACGGAGATATAAATGCTATTCTCTAGAAAAATAAATTTTGTCTCCATGGATGTTACCTTTTTTTAGAAACAGGCCTATTACCCAGAGAACTCAATTCAAGGGGGAACTGACTATGAAGCTCTTTGGAAAATCAACCAACAAACAAGGGAAACAAGCTTTGAACCTATCCTTGAGACGACCTTAGAACCGTATGAAAAAATACCTTAACTTAAAATGTAGAACCAGAATAGCCTATACCTGAGCAGACGTCAAAATTAGGACAAACAGAGCAGCTTGTACCTGAAATATATCCTATTAACTCTTCATCCCATCCTCCAACTCAGGGCAATTCCACCGAAGAAATTGAAGCCAACAGCCAAGATGGCAAGGACAAATCAGACTTGCTTGTTTACACTTGAAGAAGAACTCCCAAAGTAGTAGACGAAGCTCCCATACCCTATCATACTCATGACTCCGAGATTTCGTCATTAGAGGTAAGTGATCTCAATTGACTTATTGCCCTAAGAAACTCAATATCCTATCTCAAATTATGTATCATATGATCGTTTTTCCACTGATCTCTGATCTTTTATTGTGAATCTATCCAAAGAAAAAAATTCCGAGGGATATTCAAGAAGCATGGGGAATTCTAGAATAAAAAAAATTATTATAGAGGAAATGCAAGCTCTTGAAAAAAAAAATCAAACATGGATAAACTCCTTATTGGATGTAAATGGGTTTTTACTATGAAGCATAGATTCAATAGGAATATAGAGGGACACAAGGCAAGGATTGTTGTTAAAGGCTACATTCAAATCTATGGGATTGACTACAATGAGACATTTACACCGATTGTTGAGCTTAATACAGTAAGAGTACTCTTATCCATTGTTGCCAACCTTGATTGGAAATTACAACTTCTTGATATAAAAAATGTTTTTCTCAACAAAGACCTTGAAGAGGAAGTTTACATGAACCTCCCCCCAGGGTTTGACCAAGACCAAAAAGAAGGTACGATTTGCAAGCCAAAAAAGGCTTTATATGGGCTAAAATAGTCTCCAAGAACTTGGTTTGAGAGATTCACAAGGGTCATTCTTGAATAAGGGTACAAGCAGGCACATATTGATCATACATTGTTCTATAGATATAAAGAGGGTAAAAGCACAATTCTTGTAGTATATGTGGATGAAATAATTCTGACTGGAGATGATACACTAGAAATCTCTAGGCTGAAAACCAAATTGCCAGCCGAACTATTTCCTAAGAATGGAAGTTGCTAGAAATAAGAAAGAAATCTCTATTGTTCAAAAGAAATATGTGCTGGATTTTTTAAAAGAAACTAGGATGCTTGGTTGTAGACCAGCAAACACAACTATGGATTCCACATTTAAGATTAGTGGTAACAATGGAAAAGGAATGCCGGTTGACAAATGGAGATATCAATGTCTAATGAGGAGATTGATTTATCTCTCTCACACACGGCTAGATATTACCTTAGCATTAAGTGTTGTAAGTCAATACATGCACTCTCTCTGGGAAGAGCATATGGAGGTTGTTCTTCGTATTCTGAGATACCTTAAAAGATCACCAATAAAGGGACATTTTTTTTGGTAAAAATCAATCCATGAATATTGAAGGATACACTTTTGCAGATTGGGCAAGATCCATTGAGGATAGAAGATCCACTTCAGAATATTGCATCTTTGTGTGGGGTAATCTTGTCACTTGGAGAAGTAAGAAACAACAGGTTGTGGCTAGAAGCAATGTCGAGGGCAATTGCACATGGTATATGTGAAATGTTGTGGTTAAAATTACTGCTTGAATAATTAGAGATGAAAATAATTTTGCCCCTAAACCTCTACTATGATAATAAGGCTGTCATTAGTATCTTACATAATCTGGTCCATCATGATAGAACAAATTATGTTGAAGTGGATAGACATTTTATTAAGGAGAAAATTAAGGAGGGAATTCTCTGCATAACTTATACTCCCACAGACGAACAAATAACTGATATTCTGACAAAAGCCCTCCCAAGAAGGACCTTTGAGCATTTGCAAAGCACGTTGAATGTTTAATCTGGAAAGTCCAACTTTAGGGGGGTGTCATAGATTATTGGGGAAAATCTATGATCATCCTATCCTTGATTTTGTGTTTTATTCTTTTTGTTTCTGTGTTCCCAGCTGCTGTATTCTCGGGATAAGGGAGTTTTAATTCCCTAAGTTTGGTTCTTTATTTCCTTTTCTATTTTGGGATAGTTATCCCAAATTGTTCTCCTTCTTATTTCGGAGTTGTGATTGACTGCACCATTGTCGATCCTTTCCTATTTATTTCCCTTATTTACTGGAATATTATGCGGCAGAGAAGAGTTCATCTTTTTCTTCCTTTCTACAAAATCTACCCTCTAGCTATCTTAGAGTTAATCATAAGAGACTACAATTTAGAAATATGGAAATAGGTGAATTGAAAGAGATCGGTGAAAACAAATTTCTAGCCTATGTAATGGCGCTCGTTTGTGGCCAGAGCTTTTTCAAGCATCTTCTCAAGTTCTTGTGGAAGTTGAGCATCCAATTTCACTTGTTGGTTCAAAAAAATTGTGCCCATTTCTATTCCAAACACATGTTCACTAAGATCTACAATACATGTAAGAAAGAAGAGAATGAAAAAAAAATTCCCGGGAAACAAACAAAAAGGTCAGTGGAGATAATTACATCTCACGTAAGGCAATTCATGAAGGGCATTGGAGTACGTTTGGGTACCCAAACCCAATAAGCCTCTGATGATTGTCACACTCGCTGCCATTCTTCTACCTCTTAATATGGAGATACTGTAGTGGAGATGCCAGCAGCAAAGGAAGACAATACAAAGACACTAATCAGCGACAATGATGGTTGTGGGTGATGAAAGAGAAATTGATTCCAAAGAGATATATAATTGAATGGGATATTGTGATGGTTGATGGTAATTTTGATATTTTTTATATTATTGAATTTGTGGAAAAAGAGATTTGTATTCAAGGAATTAATTCCTAGTCAACTAATCCTAAGATTAGGGATTTGCTCCCCTTAATTCTAGAGATACAAATCAACACTTAATACACAAAAAAATAACTTTGGTAATGAAACAAAATGGGAAATTGATGGAGATCTAGATCTCCATAAGGAATGTTACTAACAAAATAGAAATAAAATACTAAGATTATACTGAAAATATAGACCCAATTCCCATATCATTTTCCCCACTACCCTTCCCCTCTATTTATAACTAAAATCCTAACTAACCACTCCTATTATAATATGCCATGTGTCTTTAATAACAATCCAAAATAGTATTTTATTTTGCCTTCTAATAGTGGGTTTCATCATTACTCTGTCTCTAAAGTTTCATTTTAGCCTCAAGATGAGTGATGAAGGTAAGAATAGGTGGCGTCTTCTCATGAAGTTGTTTCTTCTTCCTTTTCCCTCGATCTTCATCCACTTTTTCTTTTTCAGCCAATGAAACTTCAAATTTTGGACTAAATCTATTGTTATTCAAACTACTTGAGCTCATAGATGAATTTTCAGCTTGTCCATAATTCATATAAGGCCCAATAAGATTAAAACAATTTCTAAACCATTCCTTTGCAGCCCAATAAGATCAAGTCCAGTCCTATTATCCTCCAAGTATTTTTTTTTTTTTGCACCTGACCCATTCCTATTTAGACTACACTATTTTGGCCCAGTCCCAAACTCCAAAATCCCTTAACAAAACCTTCGGCCAATCCATAATTTATACTAGGCCCAATAGGATTAAAAAAATATTCAGACCTTTCTTTTACTTTCTTACATCAACCCAATTTCTTCCTTCTTTCTTGTAGGTCTAAGTTAAAAGACAAAGCCTAACCTTACTAGCCTAATTATTCCCACCGTAACCCACCTGCTTTTGTCCCCTTGTGAGTGCAGTCGTTTGAAACAAGTAGAGTAGAAAGAGTCGCAATGCTTTTGCATTCCTTCCCAACTCTCTTGGTTTGTTGAACGGCATCTTCCAAGACTTAAGCGTTACGAGACGTTCCTCCAAGCAAGTTTCATAAAGTCTCATCTTTTCTAGCATCTCCACCCCATTCTTCATCTCGATTGCCTTTTTCTTCAAGATATATGTCTCCCTCTGCATCTTCTTCCAGTTCATTTTTGAGAACTCCTTCGTCCAACTTACCAACAACGTCAAATCTCTCCAAATTCACCTTCTTCCCATCGCAAATGCCCCTACCCTCTATTTCCATCTCCAAGTCCTTGTATTCCTCTTTCCCTCTTTTCCCTATGTCAACCTTTATTTCTCATCTTCTGCATATCATCCAACCCAAAATCTTTGGCCAATAACCACTCTTGGGGCTAGATTCCTCCCATACCCAATTCTCATCTCATTTTCCCCACTGCCCTCCTATTTATAACTAAAATCCTAACTATTCACTCCTATTATAATATGCCATGTGTCTTTACATGATAACAACCCAAAACAACTCTTTATTTTGCCTTTTAATAGTGGGTTCCATCATTACCAATTGACAATTGATGGAGACTTAGATCTCCATCAGGGATCTTACTGACAAAATAGAAATAAAATACTGAGATTATATTGAAAATATAAAAGAAATACAATAAAAGTGACTTCTAACACTTGGCTAGATTGCTCCCAAAACCCAATTCTCATATTATTTTTCATGCCTTACCCCACTGCCCTCTCTCTCTCTATATTTATAACTAAAATTCTAACTAACCATTCCTATTATAATATGCCATGTGTCCTTCCTTAATAACAATTCAAAACAGCCTTTTATTCAACCTTCTAATAGTTGGTTCCATTAGAAATAGGATATAAAGGATGTTTAGTACATTCCTGAATCCCTTTTTTAATAGCAATAGGCCAATTAAGGTCATCAAGGTGAAACATTCCATCTTTTTCTTTAGCAAGTCCAATCCTTCTCGTTGAACTCTGATCCTAAAAAACACAGTAAAACAGCAACTAAGCATTTTTTTCACTAGATAGGGTCGACTACATGAATCAAACGACTCTACAATAACTTATTATAAATGAGATTAATAGAGAAATGATTAATTGTTAAGTTTTTCTTAATGGTTACACTTATTTTTTTTTCTTCTCTTTACCTAATTATCGAGTTTTTCTTCGTCTGATCTACTCTTCACATTAGAGTTTTTATAGGTCTTCTTTGTACATAGCCAAACCACAGATCTAGGAGCTTGCAATATACTTATCTAAGACATGCAATCCAACATTATGCCAAGTGTAATAACTTTAGTCTTTTTCTTTTTCTTTCTTTTTTCTAACATGTAGCTTACCTTATCTTGAATCCATTTTTTTTTCCTTTGTCCTTTTTATCTTTCAATATATAACTTGCCTATTCATATACATATTAGTGATTAAAAGCATGAACATACCATTCATAGTAATTACATAATTAGACTCATAGTATTCCATCATCCATTAACTATTCATTTACATAAGACTATTTCAACAATATATAGTCATCATATCCCTCATGCCATCCCCATTCATATGACCTCTTAGGTGTAATGGGTGGATGAGAAAGTACGAATGTTGGGAATTCTGACAAAGCTATCAGTCCAACGTATTTCCACTTGCTGATTGGTAGTAGTAGGTTTAGAGTACACATTGGGATCCTATTGCTCTTTAACAATAATCATAAATAATTCACATAATGCACGTCATATTGTGTTCAGTTGTATCAATTACAGAGATCAATATGTTATGCAACAGATACATATATAGTGCACATATCAAAATACAATCATGCCATATATATCATGTTTTATCAATCAAATCATTAGTTCTATTCATAATTCATTTATATATTTTATCATAAATATCACATTTCAAAACTTTCTCATCTCATGATTGTTAACTTTTTTTTTTTTTTTTGTAATGGGGCTGACACAACATCCCGTCAAGTGTTGCATCACTGATCGAGCCAACACTACGTCCC
The DNA here is from genome assembly GCA_037074535.1 of Gleditsia sinensis. Taxonomy (NCBI): domain Eukaryota; kingdom Viridiplantae; phylum Streptophyta; class Magnoliopsida; order Fabales; family Fabaceae; genus Gleditsia; species Gleditsia sinensis. The sequence continues at coordinate 76,531 of CM073464.1, forward strand.
ATCAAGCATGGCAAAATCTCATATTATAACATATCCATGAATAGAGCGTCCCTGGAGGCCATATGACTTTTCTTTGGATCATCCCCCTTTGTATCTTTTTCATTTCTTTTATTTTGCGTTTCATAAACAATCAAGACATAAAGTCAACTTTTACAACTAGCATACAATATAATTATTTTAGGCACAATTTTTCACTGATATCATACATATCATATATTCAACTCAAACATTTTCAATTCATCATTTTATATATATATATATATATATATATATATATATATATATATATATATATATATATATATATATATATATATATATATATCAGTACAAATAGCAATGCCACTAGGATGTATAAGAAATCATTTTCAAATAACCAAAAGCATCCATGCCATCACATTATGCAAATTATGGGATGGGGCCATGATTAAATTTCAATTCTCTATGCTTAAGAGCATTTATTACACTTGCTAAGTTAAACTCCTACATTTGTTTTCAGCCAAACTTTCTAATTTCATAACTTTCCTCCTCTTATACTTAGTTCATCTTACTTCAATTATTTCTTATATAGCACTCTTGGTCTAAACCCTAAAGGATCATTTAATCTTTGTTTAAGTTAACTTACTATAGAAATTCTCTTATAGTTTATTTCATACTTATTAAATTTAACTTATTCCATTTCCATCAACGTTACACTTAAATTATACCTTTGCTAAGGTATTAATATCATCATTCAAGTAAGGATTTTCTTATTCTAGAAATGTTAAGTAGAAAAATTAATATTCATTTGGTATGTGGTACTATTCATTGACCCTTATTGACTCCCTGTGTTACTTTAATTATGAATTTTATGTGGGGTACTTTTAGGATATGTAATTGCCTCTAAATTTTTGCTTAACCAAGTCAATTCTTGTCATTTTCTAAGGCTTTGTTTGGTGGTTTCAAATTCACCCTATCCTTTTAATCTTTTATTAATGTTGTATTAGCAAACTTTAAGTCCCAAATTGGAGAAATTTCTATGACTTAACCCTTTTCAAAGAATTTCACACTTAACTATTCAAAATTTTCCTTTTGACCCCTCTATTTTTTAAAATATAAACCTTTTTCATTCTTTCTTTATAAATAATTCCCTAGGAATATTAAGACTAAAACACCTTATTTTATTCCAAGAAAATTTATCTTGCTACTCCTTCCCCTTATTCCTAATCACTTTTGCCATTTAGACACTGACATACCTTACCGACCACTTTTAATGTATAATTTCCCTTAATATTTTTCATTATGTCACATTATTTACCTTTCCTTCTTAAATTCTTAAAATATAAGTATATAATTTTCTGGCAATTAAATTGGAAGATGTTACAAAGACTTACTTGAGTGGACTTAGGAACAACCCCCAATTTTACCAGTAGGCATTCCAAGGGGAAAAACAAATTTTTCAGTTTCTCAATCTCTTCTTGATTGAGTCCACCCCGTCCAGGAGTAGCTTCTTGTGTGGTGGCCATGGGAATATGCCTCTTGTCTGCTACCCTTTATTTCCCTACTTGCTTGGGGTTTTTCCATTCAATTTCCAGCAATGATCCTTAGTGTGACTGGGATTTTTGCAGTAGGTACACCATAGGTTGTCTTTGTTGGGATTTTTTGGAGACTCCTTTTCTTTCCTCTCCTCCAGGTGAGTCATGGTTCAGGTTCAGAATTTTACTGCTCCCCCTTTTAGAAAACGGCTGAATCCTCAGTTTGTGATATTTCCAACATTACACGTCACCTACTTTCCTCTGTTTGAATGATGGAAATGGTTTCATTTAAGGATGGGAGCTCATTTTTTTTTTCAAAATCCGGACTCTCACTTGGTCAAATTTAGGATGCAGACTTGCAAGAAAATCATAAACTCTGTCCTTCTCCGTGAATTTTGTTAGAGTGGCTACATTCTCACTGCAAATCATCTCAATAACTTGATAACAATCTAATTCTTGCCAAAGTCTTTAAAAGGTTAGCATATTCTGTTACCGTTTTACTGCCCTGGTTGCTCTAGCTTTGACTTTTATTTCATACACTAGAGCAGCATCTCAGGTCTTTGAATATGTCTGACGAACAGCCTCCCAAACATCCTTGACAGTGGGGAAAAACATACATGTATCACTTACTGTTGGAACCATGGAGTTCCACAACCATGACATGATCATGGAGTCCTCCTCATCCCAGGCTGCAAATTTTGGGTCTCCCTGCTCGGGCCTTGTCCCAAAAAGATTATCTAATTTCCCCTTCCCTTTCAGAAAGGTATGAACCAATTGGGACCATTTTAGATCATTTTTTTCATTCAACTGATAACTTGGTTGAATGTTTTGCAAATCCCCAGCATGGACATTGGGTGTGGAATCAACTGTCTAGACATTAGAGGAGTTGGGTATGACAGACATGGTGGCTAGACTATAGCAATTGGTACTGGGCAGAATAGAGCGATAAAAGCTGAGAAGAAGAAAGGTTGAGTACTAAACAGGAAGAAAATAACAATGGGTGCAGAGAAGAGTCAATGATGAAGGCTGAAAGAGAAAAAGGGTCAACCTGCAATGAAGGCAGAAGGATACAATGAGGCTGGGTGAAGGTGCAATAAGGCTGGGTAAGGGGCGATTGAGGCTAGACAGGTGCGATGAAGGCTGGGTGATTGATGGAAGTTGAAAAAGAATCTTAGGAAGCCAAACCAGCCTCTTATACCATGTGAAAAAAGAGATTCTGATAGGATCTTTCTAGCAGAGTCTAGTTCCAGAAAAGCTAATATTCCCAAAGAAATCTACTCAGCAAAATATCAAAGAAATAAAGATCAGGATGTACCTCGAAGATAGTCTTCAAATATCTTCTTGGACTCCTCTCCTTAGTTGAATGCAGAAAAAATAAGCAAAAAGAATGAACCAACGAACACAAATAGTCCTGGCACTTCTCAAGGCTGCCAGGAGACCTCCTTCCCTCTTTCTTAGTTCATCTCTCCCCTCCCTCTCCCTTCCTCCCCCTTTTCTCTTTCTCCCGTAACTGATTCTGCAGTACTAACCTTTTTCTGGCCATTCTCTTCTGGACACTTGTTATCTTTTGCGTTTTTAATTTTTCCACATGCTGTCAATTCTTTTAATTCCCCTGTAACTACCTTCTTATTCTGCCTCCTCTGATATACCCTTTGTATGGGTGGTCGGGGTCTAACAATACCCCCCTTCAAGGAGTACCACCTTGTCCTCAAGGTGGAAATGAGGAAAGGCATGATTGATTAAGTCATAGGGTTCCAGGAATTCTCAAAGGTTGGCAAATCTTGCCATTGAATTAAAATTTTTGTGGTGCCATCTAAGCCATGCCGCACATCGATCACCTTCTCCGGATAGACTTGCAACTCTAATTCTGGAGTGAGGCAGGGAGGGAGTGGTTGACGGGTGATATCTTTACTGAGGCATTTCTTGAGCTAGGACACATGAAATACTGGATGGATGTGGGCAGTAGATGGGAGGTCTAATCGATATGCTACGGACCCTATTCTCTCCAATATCTGATATGGCCCGTAAAATTTAGGACTCAGCTTCTCATTGAAACGCTTGGTTAGGGACTGGAGACGATACGGCTGTAGCTTGAGGAAGATCCAGTCTCTTGCTGTAAATTCTATATCTCTCGTCTTGGCATTAGCAAATTTGATCATTCGCTATTGGGCTTTAGCCAAATTTTCTTTTAGATGGGTGAGAATAAGATCTCTATTTTGGAGGTGTGCATTAACCTCTTCCACCCGGAGGGAACTTCAGTGTGTCTGAGTAAAAGAGAGGGGGATCTCTCCCATACAATGCTCGAAAGGGAGTCATCCCCAGTGAGCTGTGGTTAGTAGAATTAAACCATAACTCAGCCCAGGGAAGCCATTTGGGCCACTATTTGGGGTGATGCCCTGTGAAACAGCGAAGATAAGTCTCTAGGCACTGGTTCACTACTTTCGTTTGGCCATCAGTTTGGGGATGGTAGGGGGAGCTGAGTTTGAGCGTGGTTCCAGAGAGCTTAAATAATTCTAACCAGAAATGGCTGACAAAAACTCTATCCCTGTCTGAGACGATAGACTTTGGGTATCCATGTAAACGCACCACTTCTTCGATAAAGATTTCAGCAATCTGTTTCGCATTGAAGGGGTGTCTGAGTGCTATGAAATGACTGAATTTGGTTAGTCTGTCAATAACCACAAAGATGCAATCCAATCCTTGAGCCTTGGGTAGCCCGGTGACAAAATCCATGGAGATATCCTCCCAGACTTGTGCGGAGATAGGGAGAGGTTGCAGCAGTCCAGCAGTATGCATTGCTTGATATTTGTTTCTTTGACAGATGTCACATGAGGCCACAAAGTTTTTAATACTGCTCCTTAGCCCCTCCCAAAAAAACATACTAGATACCCGTTTGTAAGTGCGGAAAAAACTGGAATGCCCCCCAAGGGTAATGCGTGAAATTCATGCAAGATTTTCAGGATGAGATGGGAAGATGGGCTGAGGACTAACCTTCCTTTGTATAGCAATCTTCCCTGGACTAAACTGTAACTGGTACAGCTAGTTGGATCTATCAACAATTTCTGGACTATGGTCCTTAATTTCTCATCTTTATTGATCTCTTCATCTATGGTGTCAAAGTCAACTGTGTGAGCCTGGGAAACAGCCAAATTGTCTAGCAGAACATCCTCTTTTCTGGATAGGGCATCGACTGCCTTATTTTTGCATCTTGGTTAATACTAAATTTCGAAATCGAAACCCAATAGCTTAATCAGCCATTTTTGTTGATCTTCCCCCAAAATCTTCTGCTCTATAAGGAATTTCAGACTTCTTTGGTCTGTTCTAATGATGAAATGTCTGCCCATTAGGTAGTGACGCCACTTCTTCACTGCGGCCACTATGGCCATTAGCTCACGTTCATATACTGATTTAATCTAGCTTCATAAAGATAAAGCTTTGTTGTAATACACAAGGGATCTTCCTTCTTGCATCAAAACTGCCCCTAATCCTGAACCCGAAGTATCAGATTCTACAATAAAAATTTTCTGGAAGTTGGGCAATGCAAGTACTGGTAAGGTTGTCATAGCTTCTTTCAATTTGGCAAAGGCTGCTGATGCTTCATCTCCCCAACTAAATGAATCTTTTCTCAGCAGCCTAGTGAGTGATTCTGCTATTTTTCCATAATTCTTCACAAACCTCCTATAATATCCAGTAAGGCCCAATAATCCTTTGAGAGCTTTCAACGACTGGGGTTGAGGCCAATTCATGATATGGATGATTTTATCAGGGTCAGCAACTACTCCTTTCGAAGAAATAATATGCCCCAAATAATCAATCTCACTTCTGCCAAATGAGCACTTCTTACCATTTACATATAGCTGGTTGTGGTGAAGTACAGAGAAGGCTTCCCGTAAGTGGAGACAGTGGGATGTCCAATCCAGGCTATACACTAATATGTCATCAAAGAATACCAAGATGAACTTCCGTAAATATGGCCTAAACAATTCGTTCATTAAGGACTAAAATGTTGAGGGTGGGTTGGATAATCCAAATGGCATCACACGGAATTCGTAGTGGCCCTCGTGTGTTCGGAATGCAGTTTTCTTAGTGTCTTCCTCCCTTACTCGAATTTGATGATACCTAATTTTAGGTCAAGTTTAGAGAATACCGTAGCAGTTCCTAGTTCATCCAGCAATTCGTCGATGGCTGGAATGGGGAATTTGTCTGGGACGGTGATATCATTTAAAGCAAGATAATCTACGCAGAAGCACCAGCCACCATCTTTCTTCTTCACCAACAGAACTTGACTGGAAAAGGGGCTGACACTGAGTTTGATGATTCCTGTGACCAGCATCTCCCGGAAAATCCTCTCTATTTCCGTCTTCTGATAGTGGGGGTAGCGGTATGGTCGGATGTTAGGAGGTTCAGCTCCCTGCTTCAACCGAATGGCATGATCTTGCATGTGTTTTGGAGGCAAAGTCTGAGGTTCTTCGAAGACAGATGAAAATTCGGTTAATATATCTTATAATTCAGAGCCAGGTTGGTTAGTTGGTTGGCTGGTTGTTATAGTGCCAAATTCTATCCAATACCCCTCCCCAACTGGCTTGAACTGATTTCAGCATTGATTTCAGTGATACCATTAGCTTGGTCAAAGAAGGATCACCTTACAGACTAACCTTTTTCCCTTTCCACATAAAAGACATTTTCAAAGTACTCCAATTTGTGCACACGTTTCCAGTGAGCTCAGCCATTCCACTCCTAATATCAAATCTGCACTTCCTAATTCAAATGGGAGGAAGTTTTGGACAATGATCAGACCTGGTAGCTCTACCTTCACTTGCTTGCACACTCCTGATCCTTTCACTCGGTAGCCATTGCCAATAGTCACCCCGAAGGTGGAAGTAGGCATCCCGGGAAGTTGTAATGCTGCTATTACGTCTTTGGAGATGAAGTTGTGAGTCGCCCCACTATCTATAAGCACTAGGACTTCACGGGTCTTAATGAACCCACGCAATTTCATCGTTCTGGGGCCATCGATGCCTACTATGGAGTTGATCAAAACTTCGATCTGGTTGGCATCAGCTGCTACTTCCGGTTCTTCGACTCCCTCTGCCTTCTCTCCGTCGTCACCACTCTCTTCGTCCTCCCCTAATAACACTTGTAATTGTCGGTTTTTGCATTTATGGGCGGGGCTATATCTTTCATCGCATCTGAAACAAATCCCTTTGTCTCGTTTGGCTTGATATTCTGCATCTGTCAACCTTTGGAATCCACCTTCTCGATGGGTTCTTGTCTCAGGCTGGGTCTGCCCTGTTTTTGATACTTCTCTATTATTCCTGAAGCTTCGTGAGAAATGGGACGTTATAGGAGCAGGGCTTGAATTACTACGGGTGATACTTTGGGCCCTTGTAGTTCCGGTGTAATTTATTTGTTTAGTCCCTGATAGATATGTTGGGCTGGGCTTAACCAGATTATGTCTAGCAGAGCCCCGAGTCCCTTTGCTCCGTTCTAGCACCTGGTTTCTCTTCTCCACGTGTTGAGCCATAGACATGGCTTGCGTTAGGTTGTGTGGCCCCATCATCCTGAGCTCTGCTTTTATGTCTTCGTTCAAGCCATTGATGAAAGCCCCTTTTAGAAGATCGTCTGATAAATCACGTAAGGGAGCTGAGAGTGCCTCAAATCGTTCTCTATATTCTTCCACCCCAGACCATTGCCGGAGAGTTAATAATTCTTCATGTGCAGAACCTCCTTGGGTGAAACGGAATCGTTCCAGTAACTCCATCTTGAATACTGCCCAGTTTGTCATTGGAAATCTGGTCTCCAACCACTAAATCTAGCTAAGCGCTCTTCCCTCCATGCAAACCGTAGCTGAAGCAACTTTTTCTTCCTCGGTTATGTTGTTAACGGTGAAGTATCGTTCTACTCGGAAAATCCACCCACTAGGATCATCGCCTGAAAACATTGGAAGCTCCAACCTCCGTGGTGCAGTATCTCGCATCCCATCTCGGTGTACTTCCCTTAAGTTGCTTGTATTACTTCCACCCTCATTCCTTCGATAATCGTTGCGATCCCCTTGTTCAGGAGAGGGATGCATAGGAGATTTCCCTCTCTGTTCTCTTCGAGCTATAGATTCTTGCATTGCCGAGAGAGTACCTTCACCATTTCTTTCATTCTGTTATCCATGCCCCCCATCTTCTCCTTTAACTCCCCTACGTCTTGTTCCACTTTTTCCAATCGAGATTCCATTCTCGTATTCACCATTCACCGGATCGATACCAATTTGATAGGATCTTTCTAGCAAAGTCTAGTTCTAGTAAAGCTAATATTCCCAAAGAAATCTACTCAGCAGAATATCAAAGAAATAAAGATCAGGATGTACCTCGAAGATAGTCTTCAGAGATATTCTTGGACTCCTCTCCTTAGTTGAATGCAGAAAAAATAAGCAAAAAGAATGAAGCAACGAACACAGATAGTCCTGGCACTTCTCAAGGCTGCCAGGTGACCTCCTTCCCTCTTTCTTAGTTCATCTCTCCCCTCCCTCTCACTTCCTCCTCCTTTTCTCTTTCTCTTGTAACTGATTCTGCAGTACTAACCGTTTTTTTTTTCTGGCCATTCTCCTTTGGACACTTGTCCTCTTTTGTGTTTTCAGTTTTTCCACATGCTGTCAATTCTTTTAATTCCCCTGTAACTACCTTCTTATTCTGCCTCCTCTTATATACCCTTTATATGGGTGGTCAGGGTCTAACAGATTCTTATTCAACTATATTTTGGAATTTACATCACTTGGCAATATATACACCTAAGAAAAAACTAAGAAAGGAAAGAATGTACAAATCAGGAAATTAATTCCTAATCAACTAATCCTAAGATTATGGAATTTGCCTCCCTTAATTCTAGAGATACAAATCAACACTCAATACACAGAAAAATGACTGTTACTATTAAAGCTGTAATATTACTGTTGTCACTATTCTTTCAACAAAATTCATTCCTTATACAATCCAGTTGGCCTGATTAAATTATAGTGATCACCATATTAAAAGAGGTTGATTGGATAAGTTTATACAATACGGTGAGTACATCAAACACTTGATAAAGGTCACTATATATATATACATATATCTATTGCTTCACCTCCAAGGTATATTACACCAGTTAAGCGACGAGGGATCACTAGTAGGAATTGAACTGAAGACTTTTTGCATCAATGCAGTTTGATTGTGTTCATTGAACCAATATTTATTTGTTTATATTAGTATAGATTAAGTGTAAGAAGATATACAATCAGCATTACTCTTGCAGTTGCCTATTTATTGCTGTATGTTGATAAATAGTTCTTGTTCTGCTCTTTCCTCACTTTTCTTAGCAACTAGCTTGGTAGATCTGTTTCATAATTCAGCGATCTTTTCTTTTCTTTTTCTATACAAATATGGTAAGAGGTTTTTCATTTTTTTTTTTTTTTCAGGAGTAGAGTGGAAATTTTGGAATACTTCTAAAACTTTGCCGTCCAATGCTGAGTTCTAGAGTCAGAATCTGGGTTACTTTCCAGAAAGTATACCTGATCGGACTGTGCACATGTACCAGTCTTCTGCAATGAACAATAGGCGGTATTTAGGGTTTTCTCTTTGTGAAGGAGTAGGGAACTGGAGATCTCAATTTTTCAGCGTATGGCAGCTTTAGATATGTTAAAATTTATGTCTTTGCAACTGAATGAGGTAGTTGTGCTTTCTAGCCTTTATTTGTAGGTTTAAGACATGATATGATTCAACAATGTCGCTTTCATTCAGATGTTTAGGCCCAAAAAATTACCCTTTCCCCTAATCACAAACTCAAATATTTGGAAAAGCTTTATGGGCTTTGCAGGAGAAATTGAGAGTAAGGATATTTCCTATTTCATGGTTTAGCAATGAGTTGGAATTGCAGTGGTGCTCTGGGAATATGATAATGGCAATGGCAATGGGGGCATCAATGGTGATTTGTGGTGGCTTAGTGTTGCTGAAGGTGTGGGTGATGATGGAGATTCAGGGAGTGTTAGTAAGGTGAGAATGAGATTGAGCCTATTTGACCTAGTTTATTTTGGGGGGGAAATTTTTGTTTTTGTTTTTGTCTTGTTTGGTTTAGATTTAAAATTGCTTTTCATTGTCAATAGAATCTATTTTTCTGCTATAAAGAAAAAGCCGGAAGTTGGACTTAATTCTTTAAAACAAAAACAAAATTAAAAAATTAATTTTATTATGAACAAAAATGTTTTCTCCTAAAATAAAAATTAATGATCATCTAATTTTATATTTTTAAGTACATTCACCTACATATATAAAAACTTTACAAAGTTTGCTAATTCTTTTTAAAATTAAAATGTTTATTATGAAATTTATTTTTTTATTGATAAAAATATTTTTATAATTAAAATTTTGGTTTTATATTTATTTTGATATATATTGATTTAATTTCTTTAATTTTAATTACTTAAATATAATTAAATTGATTAAAATAATAGAGAGAGAGAGAGAGAGTAGATAAAATGGTTAGATTATGTGTTTTGTAATGATGATTGGGTACATTAAGGGTGATCATCGATTTGGGTCGGTTGAATTTGAGTCAAAATATCATTCAATCGTACAAAGATCAGGTGAAAGAGAGAGAGAGAGAGTATATAAAATGGTCAGGTTATATTTGTTTTGTAATGATGACTGAATACAAGATCCATCGGGGCTGATCATAGATTTGGTAAGTTGGATTTGAGCCAAAATATTATTGTATAAAGATTGAGTGAGAAAAATGCCATTCGAAATCGATCAAACTCCTTTGTCACCTGAAATTTGTGGGTGAAGTCAAATTATGGTCAGTTTAATTAGATTCATTTGAATTTGTAAATTTATAAATTAAAATGCAATAAAATTCTAAATAATAGAAAATGATAACAAAGTTTTTAGAGAAGTCAGATTATAAGCAAGTAAAATTAAAAATTACAATATAATTAAAATATAAAAGTATTATTTTTTTAACAAAAATCTTACAAATTCTTTCTATAAAAAATTGTATTTATTATAAACAATGATACTAAAAAATTTTAACTTTTTGTTTTGTCCGATGGTAGAACTTGAATTATGGGAGTGGCACTATTAATGTTATTCAGATTTGCATTTTACTTCAACTCTTTCAAGTTGACTACAGGATAATAATTTCTTATTAACACCTCATTTTTGTAACAAAAGAGGATTATTGAAGATAACGAAGATGAAGAACTAAAGAAGGTTGTGCATCGCAAGATAAGGAGGCTAAGGGAAAAGGATGAAGCCTTGAAGAGAAAAAGTAGAAAGAGAATGTTCGGAATAGCAAAAGGAGGATGAGAGAGATGAAGTGACGACGGGTGAAATGAAAATGAAAGTTTCAGTCATTAAATAGTTAAGGAAACGATATCGTTTTATTAAAAAAGAAAAAGAATCGAACAAGTTTACTGGAATTTTAACTCACATCGTAATAGACAAAACGCACACTTCTTACCAATACGTTAAGTCACCATACAAATTAATAGTTTTATAAGTTTTATATATTTTATCGTTCAGTTCAAGTTAATCTCAACCCAACTTGAATCAATAAATTCAATATTTTTATATAAAAAAAATCATTCGATTAAACTTGTCAATTCGATTTAATCAATCCAAAATAATTATTTTTCATTGGGTTCAAATAGATTAATTTGAGTTAGGCGATTTATGCTGACTCCTAAGATCTATTTACTGGTACTATTAAAAGGGTATAATGTCATGTTGATTAACATACGAAGTTAACAATAGTTTAAACAGAATTTGTTTTGAGAATTTACTTGAAAGAGCTTTGACAACTTGAGTGAAAAATATACGCAGACGGGAGAAAAGTTAGAGGGTATTTGGTTTGTAAAGATTTTTTTTTTTTTTTTTGAAAATTTTTATTTTCAAATTTTTATTATTCGAAAAAAAAATGTTTATTTTGTAAAGTAAAAACATGATTTCAAAAATTGAACACGTGTTTAGTTTTGAATTATAAAATATTTAAAAAATTACGAAAATATGGTTGATTATTTTTATTTTTAAAGAAAATTTTATTTTTTTAGTAATTTGTCATTATACATTAAACTAATTTACTGGTTAATTGTCAGATAGTGGAATAAATCCATGGCGGTCACCCGAGTTTGTGTTGCAACATATTTACCAATAAGCTGAAAAAAAAAAATTGTGCCTCTGCTTGCTTGAAGTTGGAACCATCTAATACCTTTCTGATACTGCTAGTCTACGCCACTGCAGTTAGTTTTGACGTTTTATCCATGGCTTTTATTTCCATCTTTCCTGTTTCCACGACACTTTTTTTTTCTTTCAATAGGGCCTTCCATAAATAACAGAACTTAATCTCCTTGTCTTCTGACAATGGCTATGGCAACGAACAATGTAACTTGGTTTGACCTTTGTTAAAACTTGGAAGGCAAGAACAAACCAAGCAATAAGCATACGACATTAATTTGTATTCACTGGACAAAATTTATTACTAATGGTTTAATATTATTCAAAGCAAAGTACTTGTGCATTGCTAGAAACAAGGTCATCTAGATTCTGGTACTTCCTACATTAAATTCTGCTAAACCAAGTTTAGTACAATCTATCTTTCAGGAACCAATGAAAGCAGGTATGAACACATCTATCAATGAAATAGAACCATAAACCTCTCCAATAAGGGTTTGGGCAAAGCACTGTTACTAAGACCATGACATACGCTGAACAAAACCTCCAATAAGGGTTTGGGCAAAAGTTATGTAAATATCTATGTTTTTATTGCATCTATAGAATGAAGACTTTTTTTATTAAATGACCAATGTGGAGATTTATAATATCTCCATAACAACTAGTTTGGTAAGCCTCTTTTCTGTTGAATGACCTTTTTCCTTTTTTCGGTGAACAAAAGATCGGAAAAGCAAGTACAGAACTACCCTACGTGAAAACCCTGCAAATCAACAAGCAACAAATTCATGCAACCTGCCATAGGTAGATCATACTCCCTTAATCCAAAATCTTGTCTATGGGCCAAACTAGCCATCCAATCCGCCCAGCTATTAGCTTCTCTGAAAGTATGCTTCAGGCAAACCTGCCAATCTCTATGAATCAAAGTGCAAGCCTCTCTCACCAAACCCATACAAGGATGTCATCAAAACACAGCCTTCATGAATCAAGCGGACAACGCAGGAAGGATCCGATTCCACCAACATCTTCATTATTCCAAGATTCCGGCCAATCCGTAAGGTAGTGATAATGCCCCACAACTCTAGCACTGTGATGCAGCAATAGATTTAGCCAACAATTGCAGTAGAGCCATGGGCTTCCTTTCAGAATCCTATCCATAGTAGAAGAATCGTCAAAATAAAATTGAAAATTTTTTTCTCAAATTTCAGTAATCCGAAATCCCTGAGGAAACCCCAAAATGCTCTCCATGGGCATGGCAGACTCTAAGGCCCTCTAAATATATATTTTTGAGTGACCTATTAAGTTATTTCTGCAGTCACGCAATCCTTAACCAATGTCCTATCATCAAATAGCAAGATAACCACATTGTCATCAGCATCCTCCGCTTCCTCTTGATTCACCTCGTGACTCATGGTTGCAGATTTCCTAAAAAAGAGAAGAGGAGTAGCAAAAGAATAGCAAGGAGCAAAACTCTCACCGTCTCTTGACAATCTTACTCACAAACCAAAGCTGTTGCAGCAATGTACAGAGACTAGGCTACCACAATAGAACAGACAAATCCTCTCTTCGAGCCGCCACTCTTGAGCTGTTAAGCAAACTCTAGCAGAAGAGACGAAGGGCGCCGAGAGGATTAATTCTTAATATTGTATGATTTATTGTCTCGTTGTATAAATATTTTTTGTTATTAAACACTTTTAACTTTATGGTAAAGCAAATAAAATTCTGTGATGTGGTTGTGAAAAAAAAAAAAGAATTTTAATATTAAGTATAAATTAAAACTTCATATAATTAAATTTGAAAATATTTATTTTCTCTTTAATATTTGATTAAATTGAATAAATATCATTAATTGACTGAAAGTCACGGATTTTTTTTTTATTATGCTGCAATATCAAATTTTAAATTTGTGCCTCAGTTAAAAAAAAAAAAAAAAAAAAAAATTAGTTTGCATGTACTCCAAATGTGTGGACATTTCGGGTGACGCGGAACTGGGAAATTCGTGTACAAAACAAATAGCGATTGCACCTTTTTATTTTTGAGGGTGCATAGTTACTCTACGGCTCCTGCAGCTTATTCCCAACGCCATTTGCTCTCCCTTTACCACGATGATATCGCGAATCTGCCTCCTATCCCGTCCGCTTGTCCTTAACTTTTTTACGATTTGTTCGCTGCAAAGGCAAAGGGAGAATAGGATTCCTTCCACCACATCGCTTCACGGGTAGATTCCATTCAGATTTTGATTTTTTTTTTTTACTATTAAAATTGCAATAAATAATTTTGTTCTCCAAAATATATTAAGAATATATCAGTGTAATTTTTTTAAAATTTAAAAAGATGTAAATAAATTTTTTAAAAAATTTATCTCAATTTGAAATTAGAAAGAATGAGAGTATAATTGTTATAAACTTAAAATAATAATATAATTTACTATTTGAATATTAATAGTGTGATAACCATATCTAGTAGTATTCAGATTAAAACCACCCACTTACATCCATTCAGCACCGCATGCTGATACCAACTCAACTAATTATATACAAACTTCCATTTACCCCACGCACTGATAGTGTTTTCATTTAGTTGAGATGTTGTTTATATATACAACATAAATATATAATCAGCATGGAGTAAAGCTATAATCAGGAACATATATAGACCTTGAGGAGTTGCCATTCTCTGCAAGTAATTAATAAACAAAGGTCTGATATTTTCATAATATCATATTTCATGAAGTATAATTAATCAGGACGACATTCTGATATTTTACAATATAGATCGATAGATCCTAAATAAAGCATACATATATAGGCAGATATTTTCACAATAATTAGAACGAATCGTGAAACGTAATTTCCTTCGTAGACTTTGGCTTTGAGTTTGTTTTTCTTTGTATAATTTCCTTTCTGGCTTCCTTTGTTTATATGAAATTAGAATGGATGTTCTCTTTCAAATTGATGATATTTCTTGATAGATCCTACCCATATGGATCATCTCTAATATTTTCATACTATCTTAGAGATTAGAACGGTCAGGATCTATCATGCATGCATACAGAGGCGACATTTTGTTTCGCGCCACTTAAGTGACCAATTATATCCTGAGAAAGAGACAGAATGACGAAGGGAGTATATCGCATGCAGTGCCAGCTGCAAGTTCGACTGCTTTGTCGTTAACGAGGTTTCTTTTACTCTCCTTTTACCCTTGAAATTGCTTGCAAGTCCAAAAATTTCTTCACATGTCGTGTTACTGCGTTAGTCTTTAACTGTACGGGGTTGATCTACTTTTTTGTATGAAGATTTGTTTGTGCTGACAGTCTTACTTTTTGGTGAAGGAGTTTTTTTTATATTTTTACAGATATGTTTTTTTATAAGAAGAAAGGCTTCAGTATTATAGCTCTTGTACTTTTTAATTTTTGGTTTGTTGAAACAAGTGCAGCTAAGATAAGTTGTTGGCGGAGCTAGACCTCGGTTACTTAGTCAGTTAAGGATTGTGTCAGTTAAGGGTTGTTTAGTTTAGTTTGCCTTCTGGTTACTAGTTTTTTGTCTCCTCTCTAAATGTGAGGCAGAAGCTTTGTGCTAAAGTGAAGTTTTTTTTTTTTTTTTTTTTGCATCGATAAAGAAAATTTTATTTCTGCAACTTTGATATGGTATCAGAACGAAATTTTCCTTTGTTTTTTCTCGAGCACCCAACAAACTGATTCTTGGTTCTGGAAATACTATGACATCCTACTTGAAAATAGTTAATAATCATTGACAACCAGTTGCTGCGAACCATGCCAAACCTAAAGAAATTCCTTTTAGTCTCTACTATTTGCACCGAAACGAAAATCCGTTGCTGCTCCTAGTTTCACCCTTGTTATCGAGATCAAATTATCATTCATGATATAGGTCCATGAGGATGGCATTATTATCAAAGAACAAGTTGAATATTATTGATGGAAGTACTGAAATTCAAGCAAAGACAATCCGCTATATTCAACATGGGAGAGATGCAACACAATGGTGTACTTTTTGCTAGTGAGGTCTCTCTCCTTCTAGTGTTAAAAGTATACTTTGGTTAGATAATGCTAGTAATGTTTGGAAAGATCTCCATGATCAATTTTCTCAAGGGAATGCAATGAGAAATTTAGAATTACATGAAGAAATATATGGTTTTAGGCAAAACTCCTTCTCTATTGCTAAGTACTTTACACAACTCAAGATTTTATAGGATGAATACTACAACTTCAAGTCAGTGCTGATTTGCAGTTGCAATCCTCAATGTAGTTGTAATGCCTTGAAGAATGTTAAACAAGAGTAAATTAACTACTCTATTCAATTTTAAAAATGGTTAAATGATAGTTTTTCAACAATGAAGTCTCAAATCTTGTTGATAGATCCTTTACCTAGCATCAACAAGTTATTTTCCTTAGTAATCCAACATAAGAGGCAACTTGCTATTTCTACAAAAAAAGTTGATAAGCCTTCAATCTTTGCAAGCCAAGGACAAGCTATACAAATACTAAGGACCTAAATTTTTTTTTTTTTTCATTAAAACGACTGAAATATTTTTATTTTCACAGTTACCGAAACGAAACGGAATTACCAAAACGAAACAGAGTGTTTTTCAAAAAATTATACAATTTTGATTGAAAATACTATATTGCAGAATGTTTTGTTGGAAATATTCTTGTTTCGTTGAAAATATTCTTGTTTCGATATAAATAATCTTATTTCAAATTGTTTCGATGGAAATATTATTATTTCGAGTTGTTTCAATGAAAAAATACAAAATCAATTTAAAAAATAAAAAAATTGACAATCTAAAAGTAAATGAAAATAGCATCACATAATATCCAACACCAAGTTGCTCAAATCTATTTTATTTTATCACTCAAATTTTCTCCCACAAGTTATAACATTTTTGTCTACTTTCTACTCTCTCCCCTCATGCTCATGACATTGGTTCATGTTATTGTCTTTATTTTAAAGAGAAAACTACAAAAACGATGAAAAAAGAGATTGAGAGACTAATAGAGAGGAATATACCTAAGAGAGATATTTAAAAATAGAGATAGAGTCATGGTCACATGAGAAGAGAGAGATTTAAAGATAAAGGTCGCAAAAGAGTTAAGAAAATGGAGAGATGGACGCAAAAAAGAGGTTGTTGTTGAATGCTGCTAAACTTTGAGTAGAAATCCCCACTGTAATAGCGTACTTTACTTATTATTCAGCTATAGACATTAGTTCAAATTAATTTTAACATAACTTTATATATCTATATAATTAATAATATGTTAAAATCTTTTAACATTGAAAAAAAAATTGTTTGAAGTCATTTGAAACATTTAAAAAAAAATCTTCTGTTTCTACAAAATTTTCGAAACGTTTTGATTTCTGGAATCACCAAAACGGTACTTCGAAATAAAATTTAGAACTTTATAGAAGAAAAATCAATTTTGTTGCTCAAAAGAACAATTTTAATTATTCAACTCCTAATCCTAATAAGAGAAGATTTTATATTAATAATGGTTTTAGACCTACGTGTACCTTATGTAACAATTTGGGACAAATTATAAAGACATGCTATAAAAAATATAGTTATCTGATTGGGTATAGAGGTAGAAGATTTATTAGTGCTCAGACTAATCAAGTTTTCTTCAATGATCAGTTGGAGGAGGCAAAATATACAAAAGTTCCTACTGGTTTTAATTTTGGGGTTACAACTCCACATAAGCCTCCCTTGAATGATAAGATCAATCTCATGCCCACTACTTATGCATAAAGTTAGAAAATCATATAAAGCCAATATTATTAACTATTGAATACTGCCCAAATCAATCAATTGAAGTACAATTTTTCCCGAATGAGTACAAAACAAGGTAGCATTGTTCTTTTTGTTTTAATGCTAATGAGCCTCATTGCATGACTTGGATTCTTGACATTGGGACTACTAGTCATATAACATGTACACTTACCAATTTCTTTGAATATATACCTATCTCAAATGTGTTTGTTATTCTCCCAAAGATTCATAAAAGTTCTTGTTACTCACATTGGCATTGTTAATTTTGCACCCAACCTTATCCTCTGTCTCTACATCTTTTTTTTTATCTTATTCATATTGATGTGCATCATCCATCAAGTGTTTGTTTCCAATTATGGCCACAAATACTTCTTTATTATTGTGGATGACAAAATTCGATATACATGTATATATATGTATATAGAAGCATTTAGAGGCATTATTCATCAAACAACTTATGTGTATTGTCGTTGTTTTAATTAAAACTCTCAAGCGTACGAATCTATTAGAATATAGATTTAATAGTATGCAAGGTCGATCTCATGAAAATTGCTAATTGAGAAAAAAATTTAATTTAAATTCAAAATAAATATTTCTAATCTAGTTGCCAAAATATTTATTTTGTGAGAAGAGTATGCAGAGAACTAAAATACTTAAATTAAATATGAAAAAATAAAGAAACATGTTAAAGTTAGGGGATTCACTCTTTGTACATCAAATAATAATAAATTTTAACTCTTTTATTACTCAAATGGAATCTTCACATAAATGAGGTTTCATTTGAAAGATATATTACATTAAACGCACTTTGGTTTACAGATATTTTCCTTCTCTTTATTGTATTACTAATAATAAATAATTTTTGTAAAATTGATTCAAGTATATATCATGTCAATCATTATATTGTATACAATAAATCGAGAATGATTCAATCATTTATTGTGTCAAAAATTGTCTACAATATATCAAGATTCGCACTTTACAAAATTAAAAATTAAAAAGATGTAAAAAAAGAAAAATATAACAACATAGTCAATAATAATAATATAAAGTAGGTGGTAAAATTAACTATTAAAAAAATAATAAGAAAATAAATAATAGAAAAGTAAAAAATAAATAACAGAGGGACAACAAAGTATCATCTAAGAAAGTAAATAATAATAAAAAATAACAAAGAGACGGCATAGCCGTCCTCTCAAAAGGTAAATAACAAAAAAAAATAACATAGAAAATAAATAATAGAAGGACAACAAAGTTATACTCTAAGAAAATAAATAACATAAGGCAGAAAATAAATAATAGAATGGTAACAAAGTCATCCTCTAAGAAAGAAAATAACAAGAAAATAAATAATAGAAATGCAGAAAATAAATAACAGAAGGACAACAAAGTCATCGTTTAAGAAATTAAATAATAAGAAAATAAATAATAGAAAGGCGGCATAGCCATCCTCTCAGAAAGTAAATAACAAAAAAATAATAAAAGAAAAAATAAATAATAGAAAAGTAATAAAACAATCTTTTAAAAAAGAAAATAACAATAAAATAAATAACAGAAAGACAAAAAATAAATAACAGAGGGACAACAAAGCTATCATCTAAGAAAATAAATAATAGAGAGGCGGCATAGCCGTCCTCTCAAAATGTAAATAACAAAATAATAATAACAGAGAAAATAAATAATAGAGGGGCAACAAAATCATCATCTAAGAAAGAAAATAATAAGAAAATAAATAAGAAGATAAATACAACATCAAATATAAACATTGAAATTAGGAATTAGATAAATTATTATTTTTATACCAAGAGTTTTACCATTTTACCTTAGCATTAGAAAATTAGTTCTCCATAATTAAAGTAAGAAAATAAAATGAAATATGAAGAAATATAATAAAATTTATTAAAGAAAGTAAAGATACAAAATATATAAAGAGAGAAAAATATTACAAACATTTAGAACTCCAACAAAACTTTCTCAAATTCACTCTTCAGTTTTTCTCCCCTCTCTCTAATTCACAAGATGTCTCTATTTATAAATAAAACAAAGAAGTAGGTGACAAAAATAGCGGGTTGCAAATTACACTAAAATTTACAAATTGTGTTGTATTATATGTCTTGAAAGTCATCGTGATATATCTTCATAATAGCCACTGAATCTGTTAATCCTATCAACATAAAAGTTGTATATATTTTTATTATCTTTCCAGTCATATAAGGTGGAGAAATATTGGCCACATATTTTGCGATTTATAGCTAAAACACTATAGCAAGGTCAGACTGAACTGCAACAGTAAACGTGATATATTCTAACCCAATTTTGACATTTTTAATGTCCAAATTTACTGATAACTTGATAATAAAAGTTGTATCAAATTATATCTGTTATTCACATACCAAATTTTATATCCATTGAATATGTATTTTCTGAAATATGGTCCAAATACTACAGTAAGGTTGAGCTGGACTGCAACAATAAATATATTCTGTTCTAACCCAATTTTGTCCCTTTGGATGTCTAAATTTGCTGATCACATAAACATAAAAGTTGTATAAAATTATGCCAGCTATTCATCTACTAAATTTTGTACATAATATATACATATTTTTTTAGATACGGCTAAAATACTATAGTAAAATCAAGTTAAAAAGTAAACAGCAAACAAAATTTTAACATTGGGTGTTCTGCCTTAAATCTTTATGTTTCAATTTTTTTAGAAATGTGATCATAAATCAAGATTGAATTAAATTTATTTTGTCTGATTGGTTTATAAACATCATTTCTAAATAACTATAATTTAACTTTAATTCCTGTAATTGAGTCTATTTTCTATTATTCTCTCCATCTATAAAAAATACACAAAACTAAAGACAAATAAGGGAGATAAATGCTTAATTAAGGTAAAAAGATAAGATAAAAATATTTAATTTATGAGTATAAAATCCACTCATCATCTATACACCCCAACAAAGTTCTATTGTGGAAAGGAAACATCATCATCTTCTTAATGTGGCTAAATCTTCAAAGTTTTAGGCCAATTTACCTGTTCTATTTTGGTTAGATTGTTTTATCATGTGGCATATCTAATTAATAGGGCTCATCTTCCATTATTTTCAATTTTACTCATTTTCAGTTACTATATGGAAAACCTCCATTCTTTTCTAATCTAAATTTTTGGTTGTTTATGTTTTACATTTACCATTACTCACAATAGAACAAAGTTTGACAGTAGAGCCATTATTGGTGTTTTCTAAGGATATCCTTCACACACAAAAAGTTTTAAAGTATATGATCTTCAAACTAGAAAAAAATTTCTTTCGAGAGATGTTTACTTTTATGAATCCTTTTTTTCCTTTTCATTCCTCTGTAACTCATCTCCATCCTTAGATTTTGTTTTTCCTTAGTCATTCCCTACACGACTATTAGAATCTTCATTAGCCATTCCTACTCTTGGTCAAATTAACGATTTGAATTATGATTCATATTCACACACAACTCATCTTACTAATTCCACCTCTGTCCCTTATGTTTTAGAATCTACTTATCCTTACTCTTTAGGTTCTTCTCCCTGTCTTCCTAGAAGGTCTAGTAGAAATCATCCTCCTCTTGCCTACTTACATGACTATCATTGTACATTGCCACACACTCACTCTAATTTTGCTTGTGTTTCTACTCGTTACCATATTTCTAAGTTTGATTCAATACACTAACTTTCTTCATCCTATAAAGCTTTTATCATAAAAATTGCCCACACTAAAGAGTCTAAAACATATAATAAGGTTATCATACATCGAAATTGAAAAGATGCAATGCAACTCAAAATGTTGGCCTTAAAGCAGAATCACACCTAGATTCTCACAAATTTACCTCCTAGAAAGAACCCCATTAGGTGTAAGTGGGTATTCTAATTCTTCACTGTTCATCAAAAAGGATAGTTCTGTTTTTATTGTACTACTAGTCTATGTAGATGATGTTATATTGGCTAACAATACACTCAAGATGATTAAAGAAGTTAAAAAATTTCTGCATAATGCCTTCAAAATTAAAGACATTGGGATTCTCAAGTTTTTCATTGGCTTTGAGATTGCAAGACATAGCAGTATCAATTTGAATAAATAAAAAATACTTTAGATCTTCTTGAAAATATTAGTTTTCTTAATAACAAACCAACTTTTACACCTATGGTTATTTCTCACAAAACTAATCAACTACATGCTACTGCATTATCTTATAAAATTTCCTATAGAAGATTGTTTGGGAAATTACTCTACTTATGTCATACAAAACCAAACATTAGTTTTGCAATGCAACATCTCTCACTAGTTTTGGACTCTCCTAATAATCATCTTCAACCATTACACAGATTCTTGAGGTATCTTAAGGGAAACTCGGGCCAAGGCTTAATTTTCTCAACTAATTCCATTTTACAATTAAAGGGGTATTCTGATTCAAATTAAGCAGCATGCCCACAGACTAGAAACTCCATTACTGGCTTTTTGTATTTTTTTTTTGGCAATAGTTTAATTTCTTGAAAAATTAAAAAGCAGCAAATCATTTCTAGATCATCTTTTGAAGCTAAGTACAGGGCATTTGCTGTAATTACTTGTGAGATTCAATAGTTAATGTATCTCCTTCAAGACCTACTAGTCGATCATTCTTCTCCCACTTTGGTATATGATAAAGGGGAATTTTGAGTGCTTATTGGTCATATTTTGTCCCCTTATTCATAGTAACTTATGGATATTTTCATACTTTTGGTTATACTTTGTTCTGGGTACTGTTGTGGTTCATTTTATGATTGCAGGAGAGCAAAAGAAGCCAAGAGACAAGGAAAAACGGTCATGGAAAGACCCTAAAAGACTTGGATCATGTTGAGGAGGAAGCAAGGAGGTTGCATGCCAAATTTGATGAAGAAAGGAGCACCATAGCACCCAACACGGCCTGGCCGTGTTAAGGAGGCCGACAACACGGCTTGGCCGTGTTGGTGGTATTTCCTACAGCCTCTTCAGAATTCCAGCCCGAAGCACGGCCAGGCCGTGTTCCAAGGCACGGCCGTGCTTCAGGGCTCGTAAAGGACGTCGTTTTTAGGGTTTCTAAGGCCCAAATACATGGGGGGACTTAGGGATTCGCAAGAGGGACAAGGAGAACCGAAGGGGAGACCAGAAAAACACTTTTTAGCCTTAGAAAACACATCTAGATTAGGTTTTTACATAATTCTTTGAAGGATTTTGATGTTCTAGGATTGAATTTATTGCTTTTCAAGTTGTAATTGATCTAAGTACTTCTACAAACAGGTTCTATCTTTCTACTTCTACTTTTACTTGTTCTTCTACTACTTCTACCTCTTCTCCTACTTCTTAATTGTATTGAACTACTATGAATTATTCAATGAGTATGGTTTTAGTTCTTGATTTGACAATGTGTGAGTAGATTCCATCTAGGGTTATAGTAAACCCAATTGTGGTACAATGATACTATGCTTTTAAATTGAATTAAGAAACCCTAATTGTAATTGGGATTAGATTGAATTGGATTAACTATTGTATGCTTTAATTAGTTGATGGAATGCCTGATCACCAAGCTATCACGTATTAGGTATTTAATCGATGAACTGAAAAGTGAAGATTAAAACCCGAATCCAATAGTTAATTAGGGTTATCTTAATCATGAAAGTAGTTTAAGATACCTTAGGCTTGAGTCAATTAGTGGGAACGAGAAAACCGACTAGTTGAACTCTATGGTTGGCATAAAACTTAATGAACCTAGGTTAAGCTAAGAACCACGAAAGTAGGTAATTTGATTAACCTAGGTACGACTAGTAATTCTTGAAAGAGATTGCTAGTTAATTAAGGCTAAACAATCCCCAACAATCTATACAATTGCAATTAGAGGTGAATATCAGTTGTTGAGTATCACAAGTGTGGTGAACTCTAACTTTAGGCTTAGTTTAATTGATTCTTTCAACTTGCTTAATTGTGATTCTTGCAAATCAAATTTCATCGATTTAGATAGTACTTTTTGTAAGAAGCTGGTAGTTGGCATTGTTCTCTGTGGACACGACCCGTACTTGTCGAACTAGTTACAGCTACGCCGTGCACTTGCGATAATTGGTAAAATATATACACAACAGTATATTGTGACAATCATTCAGTATTATAGCTGTTGTATTTTTTAGTTTCTAGTTTGTTGAAATAAGTCTAGCTAGGATAAGTTGTTAGCTAAGTTGAACCTTACTTACTTACTAAGTTAAGGGTTGTTTAGTTTAGTTTGGCTTTTGGTTATTGGTTCTCTGTCTCCTCTATAAATGTGAGGCAAAAGCTTTGTACTAAAGTTAGTTTCTTTTTTTCATCAATAAAGAAAATTTTCTTGCCGCAACTTCGATTTTTTTTTCCAAAAACGAAAACAAAAGAAAAAAAACGGTGAAGGAAGTATATTGCAATGCCCCCTACAAATTCGCCTGCTTTGTCGTTAACAAGATTTCTTTTACTCTCCTTTTACCTTTGAAATTGCTTGCAAGTGCAAAATTTTCTTTACATGTCATGTTAGTGAGTGTTAATCTTTAACTGTGCAATATTGATCTACCTTTGTCGATGAAGATTTTGTTTGTACCTTTTGTTGATGGAGATTTCCATAATTTTTCATATATAATTTTTTTTTCTGGGTTTCCAAAAACATAAACAAAAGAGATAGGCCTGTTACTGCACGTCCCATAGCAGAAGCTAGAGATGACATTTTCCATCCGTTCTCCAGGCAAAAGAGAACTTTTTGGATTTCCTCTATATTTCTATGAGCAATAAAAGAGTTATAACATTTTCTTGCTCGTACAATGTTTTGCTGATTAAAAGGATGCTAAGAGTCTTGAGCCAAACGCAACTTCTTGATTCAAGGGCGGTGTTTGCACCCGATCATCTTGTAAAATTATT
Source organism: Gleditsia sinensis (assembly GCA_037074535.1). Classification (NCBI taxonomy): domain Eukaryota; kingdom Viridiplantae; phylum Streptophyta; class Magnoliopsida; order Fabales; family Fabaceae; genus Gleditsia; species Gleditsia sinensis. Next base: position 100,939 of record CM073464.1, read on the forward strand.
TGTTATATAATAAAATTTTAAATAATTATAAAATTTTATATTGACAATCAATAATAATTTTTGGGATGCTTACATTTGGCCATTTGATATTTAATTATGGGTTTTGGGTGAGTTAAACTAAGTGGAATAATAAAATTGTGTTATTTTAAAGATATAAAAAAAATTAATTGAATCAATCATTTAAATTGACAATTCAATAAATTAAATATTATATTTTTTAAAGTTAATATTTTTTATTACTTTTTTTGCGAAATTAATTTTAATAATAAAAATTTAAAAGTATTCATTAGTTTAATTCAGTGAATTTTTAAATTAAATATTATAAATTTTTTTAAAAAAAATTAGACTATAAAATCTATACAACTGAATCAAACTAAATTCTTAAAAAGTTAATTCATAGTATGTTTGGTAAGTCAAATAAATTAATTTATAATTTATTTGACTAATTTATAAATTTGTTTGATCAAATTAGAAGTATTTGGTAAATAAATTTATTTGAATAGTTTATAACTTTTTATTATACGCTACTTTAAGTACCGTATAGTTTTTAGTTTATAGTTTTTTATAATTTTTTTTATAATTTTTTTATTTTATTCAAATTCTAACATTATTCTATTTATAAGATGACATTATTTTTATTATATTCGAACAACATTCAAATTACATATCCTATGATAAATTTTCATATATTTATTGATAGTGACACAAAGAATAAAAATTTAAAAGCATCTATTAAGATAAAAAAAATTCACAATAATATTGATAATTTATTATAAAATTTTAGATAATATATTTATTTTATATTTTTTGAGATTATATAATGAAATATAATTATTAATAAAAAATAATATATTTTATATAAGTATATCTTTCTATGTTATTTTACATTTATCAATTAATTTAATAGTTAATTTTATTAAATATTTTAATTTAATAAATTAATTTAATAGTTTTTAATTTTTAACTAACAATTTTTAATTAAAAATTAATTTAAAAATCGATAAATTAAATTATATTTAATAGAAATAATTGATAAATTAATTAAAATTTAAAAAAATAATCTCAGTATAATTTAAAATTTTAACTCATTTTTTAAATTTTAATTAATTTATCAATTATTTTTATTAAATATAATCTCAGTATAATTTAATTTATCGATTTTTTTTTATTGGGGCGCATGCGCTGTTACAATGCTTTCAGCATATCTGCATTTAGTGTGTTCATTCGGGTGCTTTATTTACGTCCAGCTTCCTTTTGCCCATAAATGTAGCTGCAATGGTGGAAAATAAACCATAGTTTGTTTCTGCTCTACAACTCTGTGATCTACTTTATTTGTCTGACAGAACTCTTGTAGTCTCTGTTATAACATCTCAAATACAATAATCAGAGTAATAAGTATAGAAAGCGTACCTGAAGAATCCATGAATTAAAGAAAAGCAGAGATAATGCAATCTACTGGACTCTTTGACTTTCAGAGAGAGTTCAGAGAGAGAGAGAGTGAATGCAAGATTGTAATCCTTCATCAGTCACGTTAAACTGACTCTTATAGTCGTTGTTTAACAGGTAAAAGAAAATCAAATAAATCATTAATTAAATAAATAAATATAATTAGAATTATATCTCTCTCTGACTCAGTCAGCATTTTAATAGAACTAAAGCTGACAGCCAAAAAAGTTGTAGGTTGGGCCTCTGCCCAAATTTCTTGTGCAGTCCACCTATCACAGTCTACACAAGATTATAACGGCACAATCTGTACTGGGCTTAATAATTAATAAAATAACAATCCATATGAAATATTCCAACAATCTCCCACTTGGATTGTATTTAATTAATTATTTGAAAAAATATCATTAAACCACTATCAAGATTCAGAAAATAAAACTTTACAAAATCACTGGATCCTATGGGGAAGTAAGTGATATCAGACAAAAATACAATGTTTCATAATCTGAATATGACAGAATGTATATTATTATTTTCAACTTAGTTCAGTAAGAGAATAATACAGAGTCACTGATTCCTATAGAGAAACAAGTGATATGTATATATAAAGCGTATCATGACAAAATCATTGAATCCTATGGAGATACAAATGATATAAAACGCATTAAACTGAACTGAATAAAACTTGCAGAAAATAAAATAAATAATGACATGATATCAAATATTCATCAGACTCCCACTAAACCAAGGAATCAAAAGAATTCACAATACCCATTTAAATTACATGATTTCGAAAAACTTCTACGGGTAAACCCTTGGTCAATGGATCTGCAAGCATCTGCGTACCAGGAATGTGAATTATTCGAGTTTGAGATTCTGCAATTTTCTCTTTAACGAACATGAGTTTGATATCAAAATGTTTTGTACGGCTCGAATTTCTATGGTTGTTAGCACAATACACTGCAGACTTGTTATCACAATAGATGGTTAGAGGACGTGATATTAAATCAATTAAGCGCATGCCAGATATCAACTTCCTCAACCATACAGCCTGCCGTGTGGTCTCAAAACAAGCAATATATTCTGCTTCCATAGATGAGACAACTGTAAGTGTCTGTTTTACACTTTTCCACGAAACAGCTCCTCCAGACATCATGAAGATGTATCCAGTTGTTGACTTACGATCATCTAGACAAGAACCGTAATCAGAATCTGAATAGCCAATAACCTCAAGAGAATCTGATCTTCTATAAGTCAATATATGATTCTTTGTATCCTGAAGATACCTCATAACTTTCTTAGCAGCTTTCCAATTATCCATACCAGGATCACTCAGATATCGACCAAGTACACCAATAGCAAAAGCTATATCTGAACGAGTACAGACATGAGCATACATAAGGCTGCCAACAGCGGAAGCGTATGGTATCTTTCTCATTTCAGCCCTTGTCTTATCATCCTTGGGACACTGCGAGTTCGATAACATGTCACCTTTCTGAACAGGAGCAGGAGAGGAAGCACAAGACTCCATTTTGAATTTCTTAAGTACTCGCTCAATATAAGTTGCTTGTGATAAACCAAGGGTGCCACGAGATCTATCACGATGAATTTGTATTTCAAGTACAAAAGAGGCTTCATCGAGATCTTTCATATCAAATTCACACGATAATAATTGCTCTGTCTCATTGAGAAAATTCTTCGAATTACTGGCTAGCAAAATATCATCAATACAAAGAACCAAAATTACAAAATTGATTCCATCAAATTTCTGATAAATGCATTGATTTGAGACATTTTCAACAAAGCCGAGTGAGGTGATGACTTCATCAAATTTTAAATACCACTGTCTGGAGGCTTGTTTTAACCCATAGATAGACCTCTTCAATTTACACACTAAGTGCTCTTTTCCTGATTCAATAAAGCCATCAGGCTGGGTCATATAGACTTCTTCATACAAGTCTCCATTCAGAAAAGCAGTCTTGACATTCATCTGGTGAAGTTCGAGATCAAATTGTGCAACTAGAACCATGACCACTCTAAACGAATCTTTAGTGGAAACTGGAGAGAAATTATATGTGTAATCAATACCTTCTTTCTGATTGTAGCTTTAGCTACAAGTCTGACTTTATGTTTATCAACTTCACCTGTAGGTCCTCGTTTAGTTTTGAAAACCCATTTGCAACCAACTGGCTTAAACTCCTGTGGTAACTCTACAAGTTCCCACACATGATTGCGATACATTGAAGCAATCTCTTTCTTCATAGCCTCTAACCATTCAGAAGAGTGAGTACCCGATGTAGCTTCTTGGTAAGATATAGGGTCTAAATTATCAATATCTGAATCAAATTCCTATAAATACACCATGTAATCACTAGGAATAGTAGACCTATGAACCCTTTGAGACCGCCTCGGTTCTACAACCGGCTCCTCATCACCTTCTAAGGGTGGTTCCACCTCACATTCATCTTGATCCATAGTACTATTTCTTTCTGCTGAAGAGGGTGTCACAATAGGCACAGGCAAAACATTGCTTTCATCTCGTAAAGAGATTGATCTAGGGACAGAACTCCCACTTGCCAAGACATCTTCAAAGAAATATGCTTGATCTGACTCGATGACCTTGGTAGTGAGATCTGGGCAATAAAATCTATACCCACGAGAACCAATGCAATATCCAATAAAGAAACCGGTAACAATTTTAAAATCGAGCTTCATCTGTTGTGGATTATAGAATTTTACCTGTGCTTTACAACCCCATACTCGCATATGCTTTAATATTGGAGTCTTTCCAAAATACAATTCATATAGGTTCTTTGGAACCGTCTTGCTAGGGACTTGATTCAAAATGTAGACAGCAGTTTTCAATGCATCACCCCACAAGAACTCTAGCAATGAGGAATGACTAATCATACTTCTTACTATATCTATAAGAGTACGATTTCGCCTTTCTGCTACCCCATTTTGTTGTGGGGTGCCAGGCATTGTATACTGAGCTTCAATTCCATGTTCTTGTAAAAATAAAGCAAACAGGCCAGGATTCCGACCAATCTCAATATACCTCCCATAGTACTCACCACCCCTGTCATATCTGACAGCTTTAATTAATTTGCCAGATTTTAATTCAACTGCTGCTTTGAAAGTTTTAAAAACATTTAGAGATTCTCACTTTTCATGCAAAAGATCAATCCATCCATACCGTGAATAATCATCTATGAAAGTAATAAAGTATTTGAACCCACCCATAGCCATAGGTGTGATAGGTCCACATATATCAGTGTGGATAAGGTCTAAAATATTTTCAGACCTCTTTGCCCCTTTATGTCTAGCTTTAGCTGTGAATTTCCCTTTAATGCAATCAACACAAGTTTTAAAATCTGAGAAATCAAGATCTTGTAGAATATTTTGTTTGGTCATTCTTTTTAATCTCTCTCTAAAGATGTGACCCAATCGACGATGCCACAACATAGAAGAATTCTCACCAGGTCTCTGGCGTTTATTCCCAATTACAACATTGATTTGAGGATTAGAAAGTTCAAGTGACCGATCATTCAGACGATATAAATCACATGTTAAGGATGCAGAGCCAATAATGATAGAATTAAAACAAATATTAATCTTTCCATTTCCCTAAAAAAATGAATAACCATTAACATCCAATACAGAAGTCGAAATCAAATTCCTTCTCGCAGAAGGTACATAAATGACATTATTCAAATTCAAAACATGTCAAGAATTCAAAATTAAGGAAATAGATCCTATATATTCTACTGATGCCTTATTCCCTGCAATGCCTAAGACTGTCCTCTGTGTCTCACTGGGGACTCTCTTGTCTTTGAGCCCTTGCAAAGAATTCACAACATGCACAGTTGCACCAGAATCCAACCACCAAGAGTCAGAAGATGTTTCAATACTATTAGATTTAAAACAAACTAGAGCTAGAGGGGCTAGATGAAGAAATGTACCTTCCTTCTCCTGCTTATTTTTAAGTTTAAAACAATATGTTCTCTTGTGGCCGAATTTCTTACAATAATTGCATATGCCTTTAAAGAATTTCCGTTTCGCTTTGTCATGCTTTTCACCATTCTTCTTAAAGTTGGGTTTTCCACCCTTTTGAACCTCGGGCTTCTTCCCTTTCTTCTTATTCCATGCTCCAGATTGGCTACTGGAGCCATGAGATACATAATTTACAGAGTGAGAATTATTCTTCTTTATTTCTTCTTTTTCTTGAGTAACAATAGAAATTAATTGGTCAATCGACCATTCTACTTCTTGCGAATTATATGAAGTTCTCAAGAATCCATACTCTGCCGGCAATGATTGAAGAGCACGATAAACTAATGTGCTTTCACCTAAATCAACTCTATATGATTTTAACTTGTTATAGTAATGAACAAGTTTCAAAATATGCTCCCTAACATCAGATACTCCATCATACCGAGTATTATCAAGCTGTGAGAGGTAAAAAAATTTCTGACTTTTATCTAATTTCTTGTATTTATCACCAATAGATTTCAAATAGTCAACTGTAGTATCCTTTTCAGGAATACTATCCCTGATTCTCTTTTCAATGGTATACTTAATTACTGCCAAACATATTCGGTTGGACTCAAACTATTGTTTATGATAAAATAAGCTTTCTCAGTAGCACTGGATTGCGGAGTGAGATCCTCCGGTTTAGGTTCTCTCAGAGCCAAATCTTTTTCAGAAATGGTAATATACATATTCAGGGACTCTTTCCAGTCATCATAATTAGTCCCATTAAGAGCCTTCACAAAAGATAGTTACGCAAAAGCAGAAACTGAAATCAATAACAAAAAATGGGAAATAGTAATTATGCGCGTTCAACATAATTATAATACAAGATTCCCAAAATAAAATTTCAGTTATGCAACTGTAATGGCACACATAAAATTATTTTATACCATTAAAATTTGGCTCACATAAAAGTCCATACAAAATATATTTAATATTTCCATACCTATAGGGTATAACAAATATTTAATATATTATAAGTGCTATATTTATACCTATCCTTAAAAGTCTAAACCCTCAAAATTATATTAACAATGTCACACCTATGAGGTATGTCCATTATCAATGTAATGTGATCTTAAATTTGACAAATAATAAGATTTTCATGATTTCTAAGACAAATTAAAGAAATTTCATGAGTCTCTAGAGTTTATTAAGAATTAGGGAAAGCATAGGTGAATAAATACAAAATTAAGAGGTGTTTAGGGAGCAAAATTATAATTCTAGAATTTTTTTTTTTTGGGGATCAGACCTGTACTGGTCCGTTTTACACAGCCCAATCCCTGGCCCAAATAAAACAAGCCCAGATTCAGTTTTTTTTTTTTGTGGATTGGTCCTTAAGCGTGGCTCAGTCCCTGACTTAAGTGAAACGCACCGTTTCACTTAAGCCCAACACGGTCACGGGCCCAAGAAAAATAGCCCAGCCCAAGGAGCCCAAACCGGGCACCTTTCTTCCTCCTTGGCCGGACCCCTAGAGTCCGACCCGACTACAGCGCGACCTGGTTGGCTGTTTCCCAGCGCCGCGACCAGAGGAAAAATAGGGAGAGATTCTCAGCACCACGAACCAGCGTTTCCAGGCGAGATTTCCGGCACCATCCATGATCCCAGGCCACGATGAAGCAATCGAAAAAAGATTCTTGGCCACAACCACAATCATCCATCCCATCGGTGGTCTGGCCAGCGTGAATCTCTGGGTTTTATCTGTCGCGGATGTTTGGGTGTGGGTGTGAAAGAGAAAGAAAAACTTTGCAATGGGTTTGAGAGATGATTCTCGCAGCACCCATTTGGATTTCGAAAAACAGAGCAAGATCAACAGGATTTCTGTTGGAGATCGCGGCATCCATGATTCCAGGTGTGTGTGTGTGTGATAGGAATGCATAAATGGTGCAGCGAAAAACAGAGAGGGAATTCGTGACCCTCCTGAAGAATCCATATACATCCAGAAGAGTAAAAGGCATCCAGAAGTCAAATACAAATACAAGAGACTGAAGACTAAAAGGCATCGCAATCAAGAAGATACATCGTGATTATTGTGCATTTATTTTGATTATTCATGCAAAACCGAAATTCTCCAATATCAACAAAATTATTCACGTGAAGAAAATATGATATTAACATGTTAACATTATGAAAAATTCATGCACAGAAAAAGGAGAACATAATTTCTCTTCCAATTGAATTAACATGTTAACAGTACGGAAAATCACAAAGCATATTTAAATATAGTTCTCTATCTTAACAAAATTAATTTGAAATATTATAACGATGCTCTGATACCAAGTGTTATAACATCTCAAATACAATAATCAGAGTAATAAATATAAAAAGCGTACCTGCAGAATCCATAAATTAAAGAAAAGTAAAAATAATGTAACTTACTGAATTCTTTAACTTTTAAAAAGAGTTCAAAGAGAGAGAGAGAGAGAGTGAATATAAAATTGTGATCCTTCAATCTCATCATTTGGATGTAGGATTTTATGAGACTCGAAATGCATATTACGCGTGGAGGGGAGCCAAAGGCTACAAATTTTTTGCCATTTCTGCTTAAATCATGAAGTTCGGGAGGGTTGAGTCGTAAAAATTGTTATTCCAAATTTTAATGTGTTTTATATATATATAAGATACAAACAACGAGAGAGACTGAAAGAGACGGCTGAATGTGCTTCTGTGGTTCGGTCTGTGAATCTCGAGACTGTTTGGCAGAGAAGAGTAAAAAGTAAATATAATAAAATATTAAATAGAACGCCATTCAAATCGATTTGGATGAAAACTTTCTTCAACCAAAACGTTCCATTCTTATGAAAGAAAATTGATTTTATCAGATTAATTTTTTTTTATATTTTAAGTTAATTTGATTTGATTCAATCAGTTCAGTTTTATTCATTTTTATTAAAAATATATTTAAATAAAAAATTTAAAAATTAAATCAAATTTAATTAATTAAAATAATATTTATAGAAATATCTTTAATTCTCCTCACACAAAAAAAATTATAATAACTTTTTGGGATTACATATCAAGTTTAACGGCTGTACAGGATTATTAAGTTAAATTACTATTGATTTATCAATAAATTTCTATCAATTTATCACTGTAAATTACTCAAACTCTTATTTGGTAAGTCACATATAAATAGCTTATTACGCTGGATTTAAATAGTGTGACAATTCGTTTTTTGATTAATTAATCAAATTCATTTTTTTAAAATACTCACTTTTGGATAACTATTCTCCCACTCCACCCAATTTCATAAAAAAAACTACTCTCTCCACTTTTTTATTTATCACCAGATAAATAAATTATCCCAATTATCCACTTTCAAATGACTACTCCCCAATTTCAACCCGCCATTTAGATAATCACTCAACTTACTATTTTATCCACGGTTTGTTTGATTCATAAAATATTTTATTTTTATAAATAAGATATATATAAAAATAGTTAAAAAAATACATATTTTATTATTACTTCACTTTTTTAAGAATAATTTAATATATTTTTACCAAATTTTTATTTATATATTTAGTTCATGTCAAATATTTTCAAAAATATAATTATTTTTAAAAAATTTTAAAATAATAAAAATGATAAATAGAAGCAAAAAAAAACGAGTACATAAAAAAAACAGGGCAATTAAGTAATTTCATGCAGTAAAATTTTTTCATTCTTATAAAAATATTTATTTCCATCCTTTCAATTAAAAAAAATATTTTCGTTATAAATTTTTATTTTTAGAAATCTTTTATACTAAAAAATAAAATTTTATTCCCACTTCACTTTTTCAAAAATCCTAAAATATATTTTTTTATCAAACACTACTTTGGTGAAATTCTAATTAAATTATTAAAATGTGCAATAATAACTACTTAGCCACAAAAAACTCCGTATTCTATATATCAGGTCTAGCTAGCATGTGTATCTATATTGATATTAAAATGTTATATAAATATTTATATATAATAATAACTTACAATGAAATATCTATATTTTAGAATTATTAACTCTATTTATCACTGTAATTTACTCAAACTTTTATTCAGTAAGTCTCACATAAATGTCTTATTACGGTTGATTTAAATGTTGTGGCAATTTTTTATTATTAATTAATCAAATTATTATTTTTTTAATTACCCACTTTCGTAAAACTACTCTCCCACTCTTCTATTAACCACTAGATAACCCAGTTATCCCAATTATCCACTTTCAACTACTACTCTTCGAATTTCAAACCCACACATTTAAGTAACCAATACGATTTTTTTATTATAAAGATATATATAACTTTATAAAAATAAAAATTAAATACTCTTTTCTATCTTCAAACTTATTAATTAATATTTTTATTATATTATTATTATTTATTAAAAAAATATAAATATTTTTTAAATATAAGAGTAAAATACTCTCTTCTCTTTTAATTAATATTCTTATAATACATTCATTTTTTATATTATGAAAATATAGAGAAATAAAAAAATATTATTCTCTCTTCTTTTTTTAATTTTAAATTAATTTTTTAAGTCAATAAAATTAATATTTTAATAGTCTGAATTATTTTTATAATTATTTAAAAAAATAATTGATATTAAAAAATAATGAATTAAAAAAAATTGATGGAGTGCTATTTTATTTTTATTTATTTTTAATTTCTCTTTCATAACAAATATTTAAATTATTTAAATTAATTTTTAGTATGTTTTTATTTTAAAAAAATATTTATGTATATATTTTTTATAATAAAAAAATATAATAAACACATTAATTAAAGAAAGATAGAAAGTAATATTTAAATTAATTTTTAGTATATTTTTTATTTTTAAAAAATATTTATATATATATATATATTATAATAAAAAAAATATAATAAACACATTAATTAAAGAAAGATGAAATTTATATTCTATATTTTTAATTTTAAAAAAATTATATATTTTTTTAAATAAAATAATGATCGTATCATAAATGTAATAATTAAAAAATTACACTTATAAAAATGTGCATTAATAGCAAATTTAGGCACAAAAAACTCTATATTCTAAATACAAGATCTACAATGCGTATCTATATTTTAGACGGTGGAGGTGGCAGTGGAGGAGCGTCAAATAGAGAAATTTCGTCGAGAACGTGGCTGTTAAGAAGATTGGAGAAGGGGCATAATGTGGATAGGGATAATTTTTATATTTTTTAATTTTTTAATTTGTTCTTTATACAGTTAGTGTATATATATTAAATACTTGATAAAAAAAATAAACTGTATTGTATAAAGTTATACAATGAAGAACAGGCCTCGCGTCAGACGGACTCTAAGAATAGGTCTTTTATCTAATTTTCAATATTTAAGTCTATTATTTGATTTGAGAGGAGTATTACACCAATCTTCATGGGTTGTTTATTTTGCATGTCTTCCTTGTATGATGTTTGATTTATTTTAAAAAATAAATAGAAGAAGAAGAAAAATATGTGTATTAAACCGCCTATTTGTTACTTTTAACCTACGTGTCCAAACTCTACAAACACTTTGAAGTGTTAATAAGGCTAATTAACATATTGTTTTAAGTATAAAAGAAGGATCGACTTTGCCATCCTTTATTCAAATTCTCATCCTTCCAGATTTTAGTAAATTATCTACCAGCCTCTCTCTTCTTCTTCTTTTCTCTCTCTTCATAATGTTAATGAAAATTGCATAACAACTTCCATTCAAAGAACTTGTTTATTGTTTTGACAAATTAACTTGTTTATTGTATTTATATAGTTGAGTCATAATTTTTTTTTTTTACTTTTGAGTTATAAATATATTTAATTATGAACTTTTTAAAGTAAAATATATTTTAATTATAATTGGCTTTCCAAGTTGAAATTGTGAATTTAGACAAATAAAAAGTGTGTGAAGATGTCACAATTAATTATAAATATCATTTAAAAAATTAGTAGTGTGAAATAATTAAATATTTGATTTATATATAAAAATGTAGGAACTCAAAAAAAAAAAGAAGTGATATAAATTAGAGTGTATTTAATAAGTCAATTAAATTAATTTATAATTTATTTGACTAAATTATAAATTTATTTAATTAAATTAAAAATATTTAATAAATAAATTTATTTAAATAATTTTTAAATTAATTAAAAATTTATAAATTATACGCTATTTAAAATAATATATAATTTTTAAATTTTAAATAATTTTTAAATTTTAAATTATTAAGCTTGTTTTATTCTATTAAATTCATTTTAAATTTAAAAATTTAGATCAACACCGATACATTTATAAAAATTACAATTTTTTAAATGTTATAATGCAATAATTGCTATTCGGTCAATCATATTATTTGTACTGGTTTTAAAATTTAAAAGTTTAAATTAATTTCACATAAATAATTACAATATGATTAATTCATAATATTTATACAAATATTTAAAAGTAAGAACCTTATTTTATTTTATTTTTTTACCTAAACCATAGATCTCCTATATTTATGAAAACATTGTTATTCTGTTTAAAAGTGTTTTATCTCTACTAATTAATTTTTGTTTTAAATTTGCAATTTTCTCTATACATTCTTGATAATACTAATAAATAAAAAAATAGAATAATTATAGAAAATTTAATATTCAAATGAGATTTTGAGGTGTGTATAACTTGTTTTTGTATATGATTTACTCAACAGCTAATTTTTAAAGTAAAAATAGTTTTAGTTTTCACTTTTTTATTTTTCAACCAATCAACTACTCTTTAGCTGTTTTTGTGATGTTATTGTAAAGTTTAATTGTGTTATTTAGGATTTATTAAAAAAAATTATACGGTGTTAAGAGATTTTTTTTATCATTATTTTAATGAAATAAATTTATTTTTCTCAAAATAAATAAATGTATGGATATTTGATCATGTACGTTCAAAAGAGATGGCGCAAGCTCCCTTAATCGCTAATTAAAAATAAATAAAAATTAGCTTCCAATTTTCTTTAATAAAAGAAAATCAAAAGAGTTCCTTTTAACATATCTATTATATTAAATCCTCGATAGCCGAAGGTTGGAGTAACAAGCTCTAATCCACCAACTGGAATTTTAACTTTTTGGTGGAATACCTAATTTGCTGAATGATTCTTGATTACTTTATACTCTTTGGCCATACCGACATCAAATATTAATATTCATGTTACATCATGGTGAAACAGAACATTACACGATAATCTTTTTTTTTGGTTGGACAAGTGAACATTATTACATGATAATCAAAATATTCAAAACCGTACATATTGAAATACTCTGGTTTTTTGTCGTTATTGTCGAGTGCTACGGTTCACCTTCTCGTTACGCTAAACGTCGGTTCAAAAGCCCAGTCTAACGTTGTTAAGAGATGTAAAATGGAAAAAGCATCGAAGTTTATTATTAATGTATTATATATAGGTGAGATGTAACATTGTCAATTTGGGTTTTGCAGACTATTCTGTTCTTCTTCTTTTTCTTTTTTTTGTTGATTTGATTTTAATTAAAATTTAAATCTTGGTATTTAGAGATAATTTCTAAATCAATTGACTTATTAATAGAGTACCATATTTAACTTTGATAATTTTGAATTATCAAAACTCAGACTTGTATAAATGGGGTCTTAGATCTGTTTAGCTGTACACATATTTTTTGTTTATTTTCAAATTAATTCTTTTAAATAAAATTTTAAGAAAATACTGTAACAAATAAATAAATAGTATTTGACCCAATCATTTGATAAAAATATTCTTATTAATGTTATTAACGTTTAACCAATCTTCTTAAAAAAAATTATTTTTATTATCAAATTTCTAAAAATAATATGTTTATGAATTATTTTGCAATTAATACTATTTAAATAAAAAAATAATTTTAATCGTATGATGTGTAATTAATCTTATTATTATATAAAAGTAATTATGTAAATATTAATACAATAAAATAAGTTTTATTGTTTATTTCACTAAAATATTCTTCGGGTATGACTTTACTTGCACCATTAAAACTGCTCATCACATTATTATTTACATGATTATTTTTGTTGAAATTAGAATCAAAATTTTACAAGGGAGTTAACTGACGACAAATCAAATCATAAAATTATAAATTTTCGGATTAAATAATACAAATTTGAATCACAACAAAATATTTATAAAAAAATTAGTCTTGATATTTCAAAAAATGTTTACTGAACCTCAAATTCATAAAAGAGAAGAGAACAAATCATAAAAAATAGTTATAAATTTTAAATAACAAATCAAATCATAAAAATATTAAATAACAAATCAAACTATAAAATTATAAATTTTGTTGTTTTTTTTATATTTTGAAAACAAAAATAAAAAATAAAAATAATTTCTTTTATTTTTATTTTTCTATTTTAAAAATAATTTATTTTTAAAATTTGTTTTTAAAATAATAATAAAAAATAATTACTAAACAAAATTTTTTTATTTTAAAAATAAAAAACAAACAGGCCTTAGGTCCCTCCTCACCCTTTAGATATCGTCCCTCTTCACCCTTTAGATATCGGCTATCGCCTATAAATGTGGGGAGAAGATAGAGGGGTACTGAAGATTGAGGAACAAGTGCGAGAAAGAGGAGGTGCGTCTTTCCGGGGAGTGATAGTCATTATTTCAAGTAAGAGAGAGTTATCCTTTATCTTTAAATAAACAAACAAAATACAAATTTAACAAAAGAGTAGAGCTAGAAAGAATTTCATCTTCTGGAAATTAGCTATTTTCTAACGAAGGGAAGGGGAAGGGACATCCTCCATACTCCGTCTGCATCTATCAATTTGAAGTTTGTGGCTGGGGTGCTAATTTCCATAGTTACCTCGCATCGTTTGGAGTATTTTCTTTTTTCCTTTTTTCTTTGTTAAAATTTTCTTTTCTTATTTTTTTTAAAAAAAGGAAAGCAAAACTTTTTTGAGTGGTTGGAATCATATAAAATGATGATTGTTTGATGGCCATATGTAGATGGTAGCAAGAATTTGAGAGCCATGGGAAGTTACAAGCCTATCAAGAACTATGATGAGGAAGATAATGAGCGAGGGACGTTGGATCCCTGCAGAATGCTGAAGGCAACAGGGAAGGATGATGTAGAGATGGCTCTCCAGATTTCTGAATCAAGATCTGCCACTGTCTTCACCAATGAGGAAAGACGGAGCAAGAAAATTGATGACTGCTCACTCCCGTCTTCCAGGAACCAATCTCAACGTCTTGTTTCACTCGACGTTTTTCGCGGTATCACCGTTGTGGTAATATTCTCCATTCATTAATCTTTCTTTCATTATCTTCTTCTTTTTTTGTTATTAAATTACTAATTGGGGATTTGGTTAGAATGCCATGAGAGACTTCCCAATTCCCACGGTCTTTGCAGTTATTTTTATACGATTATTGATGCTCTAACTCTAATGGGTGTTTATCTTATTTATTGCAAAATAGTAGCTACAGTGTTTTTGTTTTCGGCGCAGAAGTGAAGATGAGTCTTCTTTTTACCTTCCATTTCGTCACGACGCCCCTTCCCCTTCTTCTTCTTCTTCCCTTTGTTTCTTTCTTTTATGTCCATTTTATTATTCCCCTTTCATAAATAGCCCAAAAATGAGGACCAGGTTCGTGAAACCGAAGGCGCCTCAATCTATATATATATATATATACTTCTTACTCTTGTCGCTGGCAAAGCTCACCAGTCCAGTAATTATTCTCCTTGATTAATGGAGGTAGCTTGTAGTTAAAGAGAAAGAGAATCT
This sequence comes from Gleditsia sinensis, assembly GCA_037074535.1. Classification (NCBI taxonomy): domain Eukaryota; kingdom Viridiplantae; phylum Streptophyta; class Magnoliopsida; order Fabales; family Fabaceae; genus Gleditsia; species Gleditsia sinensis. The sequence continues at coordinate 116,153 of CM073464.1, forward strand.
CCCGATATCGGACCTTAATTTCCATTCCAATGATATCTGTTCAGAGATTCCAAATTTTAGTCTGTTGTTAAACGTTATTTTTTCCGCTGGATTTCCTTACCTATAGCCTGACCTTGCCTGAAGTTTATTGCTGCAAACATTCACTGATGCGGACTTCATAATTACAAGCCCCCAAAAAGATATTATTAATTTCTCTTAACGTCTTGTTTTACTTTGGAGAGACGCTATATCGTACGCTTCTTGTTTGGTGCCATCATCGTTTCTTAGTAACTGTCTCAGTCATTAGGAAAGTGGACCATTTCAACTAGAAAAATCTAAAATATTCTCCAGCAGGTTTTTCAAATATTTTGAAATTACGACGACAAAGCATTCCTCCACACATTGAATATGTTCTCACATATAATTGACTTTTTCTTTTCTTTTCTTTCTAATAGTCCTTTTTTTTTTTCCATGGATGGTCTTCTTAAATAGCTTCCCACTTTCTTTTCTCACAATATTAATAAATAATTATAATAATAGTAACAACTTTAACTAGTGCCCATTTATTTCCTAGTTTGCAGCCATGGAGCATTTTTTAGAACCTCAAACCTGGCCCCTCTTCTCTCTCCTTTTTCCCTTGATGCTTTGACCTAGCTAAGGTGGCAATCATCAGTTTACCCCACTTTCCAAGACGCATAATGTTTCCCTTAAAAGTTACCTACACATCTATTGCCGCAGACTTACCACCACTACAACATTTTTTTTTCCAATCAATATGAGATGATGAAGGAATGCAATACTTGGAGCTTATCCGCATAAGATAGTAAAGAGCATCCCATGGCTTGATTTTTTATGGAAGACTTAAAGCCATGGTTGTGATTCACGGGATGTGCATCTCTTATGCTACATTTCCATTTTGTGTGAACCTCCTATTTCTTCCTTTCTCCATCCATTCACGTTATGTGGTCCAATGATGTTATTTTCATTAGGGTTAACCGATACGAGGTAGAAAAACCATATGGAAAGTTGCATAAGAAATTAGTTGTCTTGTTTAATATCTTTATATTTTCCTTTTCTTTTATCCAGTTTCTAAGAATAGTTTAGTTTGGTGTCAATTGTTGGATGATTTTCAAAATTATGTGTTTGATGCAACCATAGTTCAAAATCAGAAATAAGGAGATCCTCATTTCTACAAGAACAACACAGCAGAATGGCTTGCTTCGTGGTGTTGAGGGAGAGAGAATGAGTGAGTTACCTTGAAACATCAGCAGGGTGTTATTTATGAGGATGAGATAAAATTTGCAGTGTTTGAAAGATTAATCTAATGGTTCACTAACCTCCTAGTATTAAACACATGTGGCACCCACAAAACCTTATGATATTTAATTTTATACAAGTATTATATGATGTCTCTGTTTTATAGGTTCGGGATATAAATTTACTGGTTCTTCTTAACATCTCAATAAAAAATATTTTGAACTTTTTTGGGATAATTACAATTTAGTAATATCAAGCAAAAGAATGGTTAATTAAGTCAATATGCAGTTCATGTGGCTGAACATGATTAACCGTTCTTTTTGTTAATGTTCTTGCATTGAAAATATTTTCTTTAAGAGTTCCTAGATTTTAATTCTCCTGAAATTGTTAATTTTTCAATTTGTGTTCATTGCTCAATCTTGATGCAGCTCATGATACTGGTGGATGATGCTGGTGGAATCCTTCCAGCAATTAATCATTCCCCATGGAATGGTTTAACACTGGCAGATTTTGTCATGCCATTTTTCCTTTTTATTGTCGGTGTTTCACTTGCACTCACATACAAGGTATCCACTTGAAACTGTTTTATCTACTAAAGTATAATCAAAATAAGCATATGTTATGACATTGTTTAGTGCCACACTTTCTGTTTCTTCTACATGCTAGATTGTTTTGTATTATTTGACTAGAATCAGTTTCATTGGGTAACTTTCATGATTAATGGGTGTCATTTCCTAGATTATTGTCCATTTATTTTGACAAATCTCTTTCTTGAACAGAAGCTGTCATGCAGAGTTGTTGCAACTAGAAAAGCAATTTCACGGGCACTTAAGCTTCTGGCATTAGGCATTTTTCTTCAAGGTGGTTATTTGGATCTTTAGCTTTGTATATAGTAAATGCCAGGCTAAATTTTGAGCTTCATTAGCATTTGCTCTTACTGATCAATGTCAAGTTGAAAGGAACAGACGTTGAACACATAGTAGTGTTGGTTATTACAAATAAATATTACATGTATGCTAGATGCTGAGCACTTGCAACTTTGATATATGTTTTTTTATTAAATGTTCTACTATCCTCCCTCTGCAGGAGGATTTTTCCATGGCCTCAATGATCTGACATACGGAGTGGATATTAAACAGATCAGATGGATGGGAATACTACAGGTATGCTTTTTGTACCAGGTTCTCTGTAATTTCAATTAATTCTTATGACTGGTAGAAAAAGAAACATCATGTGCAGAGTGACAGCAGGAAGTCCTCACAAGATATTTGAACAGGAGAGCTACAAAAATATTTACCAAGCAATTATTCAATAACATTTTTGCAAGTGACTAAAAGTCAAAATTCATATGAAATTTCTTTTGTTGTCTTAGTCCTTTCCCGTATAATAATTTCCACCTTTATTTTTCACTGGATGTCAGAGAATTGCTGTAGCATATTTGCTTGTGGCATTGTGTGAGATTTGGCTCAAGGGTGATGATACTGTTAATTCAGGATTATCTCTATTAAGAAAGTATCAATACCAGTGGTAAGTTTAATTTTCCTCCAGACTTTTGGTGTTGTGAATTGAGGTTTTGTAAAGCTACACATCGATTTTGGCCTGGAAGAATGGATTAATTGCTCCTTTAAGACATACTAATAATACCGGATTTTATATGACTGAATAAGTACTTATATTATATATACCTTAACCTCAAGAATATGAGGGAAAACAAATAGGAAAAGAAATAAATCATGTTTCTTTTTCAATGGAATAAAACACAAAGGAACAAAGCTTAAATTTACAGTTAATAGTACTGGATAGACTTCAAAATTTACAACTTAATTTTAAGCATTATTGAATCTTATTAATGGCTTAGAGTCACTGTTAAGTCAAAGTTTTTATGTGCGTTAACACTTTAAGACTGCAAAATTCATGCTAATGGTTGGAACATGCCTGATGTTCCCCCCCCCCCCTCATTGTCTTAAATTTTGTCTTTTCTGAATGAGCACAACGGTGCATTTTATTTGTGGCCATGCCTTATTATTCAGTTAATATCATTGGTTTGCTTTTGGCAACGCAATTCTGGTGTTCACGATACATGTTGTGATGTGGCTTGCCGTTGATCCCTACTGCAAGCCATGGATTTTCTCATAGGCATAACAGTGTATTTGCACCATGCTCATGCCTTGCTAATTTTTGGATTTTAACAGGGCTGCTGCTCTGTTTCTTACTAGCCTTTATCTTTGCTTGCTGTATGGCTTGTATGTTCCTGATTGGGAGTATCAGATTCCAACAGAACCTTCTTCAGCGCCAAAGATATTTTCAGTAAGTGTTGATGCTTATTGTTTATTCTAATTCGTTATTGGGAGGTTTAAGATTTTTTTGGAGATAGAATTTAACTCATGACGTAGGTTGGAAATGGAATTTATGTCATTATTTAATGTTTGCTAGGTTAAATGTGGAGTAAGGGCTGATACTGGACCAGCCTGTAATGTTGTTGGAATGATTGATCGTAAGATATTGGGCATACAGCATCTATACAGGAGACCAATTTATGCACGGATGCAAGTATAATTTTCTCTACATTGATTTGGTCTAACTAAGTTTGCTTGTTCATCTTCTTGTTCTTATTTTTACCATATTACCTTTTTTTTATTCCTCAACAGGAGTGCAGTATTAATTCCCCTGACTATGGACCACTGCCTCCTGATGCTCCTTCTTGGTGTCAAGCACCTTTTGATCCTGAAGGACTCCTAAGGTGAGTATGTTAAAGGTCATTCTTGGTGTAAAATGCCATGGGGAAATAAGGAAGATAACAATTGATGAATGCTTGTGATTATATGTACTCTGGTAAATGTTTAGTCCTTGATATGAAATTTTTACTCCCATTTATGATGGGCAAAGTTTTCTCATTGTGATATTACCATAAAAAAGATAACATCTAATTCGGAGCGTTTTAACAAGCTCTGTTTTAATATTTTTTTTCGGGCAGAAATTGAGCTTCCAGAAAATTTTTTTTCCACATATTGTGCTGTTTGGTTTCAAAGTGGAAATTATTGAAAGAGTATAACCCTAAAAATTTGTTTGAGCTTCTGACCTCTTGATGGTCAGGAACGAGACCATTTCTCAATAAGCCATCTCAACTATTGATTAATTGCTGCTAAGCTCTATAAAGTTAAATGGACGGACAATTTTTGGAAAAGCCTTTTTAAGAGAAAGAGTCAAACAAATCTGAAGGACTTGTTTTTCCTTCCTAAATTTCTTGCTTTCCTTTTAACTGGTTTACTTTGGTATTGTAGTTCAGTGATGGCTATTGTTACCTGCTTGGTTGGCCTGCACTACGGACATATTATTGTCCATTTTAAGGTAACACTCGGTATCTTTTTCTCCTGTCCATCAAGGGAAGTTTTCTTTTAATCTCTATACTTTCCATATTGTTGCATGCAGGACCACAGAGTGAGAATCCTACACTGGATGATCCCAACCTCATGTCTTGTAGTCTTCGGCCTTGCTTTGGACGTATTGGGTAAGCATACTCTTCCCTTATTTCTGGTAGTTGACCGTTGTACCACTAATGTTTCTGTTCTTTTGTAGTTATGTATTTTAACTTGTCTTGTAGGAATGCATATAAACAAGGTTCTGTACACATTCAGTTACATGTGCGTCACTGCTGGTGCCGCTGGCATTCTCTTTGCTGGAATTTACTTAATGGTTAGGCGTCAATTTCTTGTTGGAAATAAACCTTTTTAACTAGTATCCTTTTGTTTTCTCATTTACTTTACAATATGGCATGCATTCGTCTAGCTCAGGATTCTGGTGATGTGTTTAAATGCGAACAGTTTTTTTCATCACTTCTTTTCATATTCAATTCTGGATCAATTTCCTCATTATTGTATAATTTTGTAATAATTTTGTGGTTTTTTTTTCTTTGCAGGTTGATGTTTGTGGATATAATCGCATGAGTACAGTCATGGAATGGATGGGTCTGCATGCGTTAATGATTTATATCCTTGCGGCTTGCAACGTCTTGCCTATTGTCCTCCAAGGATTTTACTGGGGCCAGCCTCCGAATAACATTGTAATTTCCGCTGCATACCTTATATCTGTGATTTTAATTTATTTACATAAAATGTTACTTTCAATAATATTTTAGAATGTGGTGATTCTAGTTTTCTATACTCGCATTTAAAGTTGCAATTCTACATCATTCACTTCGTTACAGACTCACAATGTAATCTGGTTGCTTTTACCATCCACCGCAGCTTAAGTTAATAGGAATTGGAACTTGAAGGGAGGCAGACAAGCTGGTGGATTAGATAGATTATACGTAGTTCCTTGCCGAGACATTATCTGTTTCACTGTCTTTGTCCGGTAATTCTCTATTCAACTTTGAGCTGATTGACGACTTCAACAGCTTTGGAGCTAGTCTCTTGTACAAGGTCGCGGATCATGTGCCTCTCATTTGATTGCGGCGTGACCTATTTTGGTGCAGCTTCATCTGTTGATGGCCTGACTCCTATGGATATATAAAGTAGATTGCGTCCATAATACGATACGTTGTGTAGTTTGTATACTATGAAGTGAGATAATTCAAGCTGAGTTAATATTTGGCACACGATGAACAATACAATTTTAGTTTCAAATTATCATTATTTTACATTATTTTTTCTTAGAAAAAAGATAAAAAAATATAAATTTAATGAAAATTTAAAATTTAAAATTGTGGCCACCAGAATACTTTAAATTTGTGAGTTTCAGGTTATATCTTAAGAAATAACATTTTAGCTATATAAAGTTGAAGAATATCACTTTGGAAATGTTTTTATCCTAAATTTATTAAGGACTAATTTATTAAAGACTACTTGACAATATATTTTCTTATGGGTACGAATACTTATATGCAGTAATAGCACGAATACTTATATGCACTAATAGCATTGAAAATAATAAAAAATTAGAAGTTAAATGGTCTAGAAATTGAAAAAGTAACATTATAGGACTAAGAAAATAAAAGCTAATAATTTAATTGGTAATATAAATTTGAGTTTCAAGTTATATCTGAAAAAATATTTTTAACTAGGCACGGTTGAAGAATATCACTTCGAAAGTCATTATGCTAAATTTTTTAAGGAGTACTCCTTTATGATATTTTTTTTTTTTGGGTACAAATATTTATATGCACTAATAACATTTAAAGCAATAAAAAAAATTAAATGTTCTAGAAATCGAAAAAGTACTATTATGGGATTAAGAAAATAAAAGCTTACAATTTAATTGGCAATATAAAAAAGTACTATTCACAGAAAATAAAAATAAAAAAAGGTAATGAAGAATCGCTTTTATTATATAGGTTTTAACTTGTATGCAGAAATAAATTTAATTAGTTTAATAGTATATTGGTTTGATATTTTTCCCTGCCCGTTGCCGCTCATAATTTTTGTGGCTTTTATTTATGAAATATTTTATTATAAAAAAATTGTATTTCTGATAATAAAAATTAAAAAAATATGTTTAATTGTTATTTTATTTTTATGTTTTTTTATGTGAAATATTTAAAACAACTTTTAAAATAAAATAAATAAAAAATAAGAATAAAAATAAAAAATAAAAAAGGGAAGACAATTAAATTATTTCACATCGTAAATTTTTTTTATTTTCATGAAAATATTTTATTCCCTCCTTGTTACGTAGAAATTTTCTTTTCTGCTTTTTTTTTATATTTTTATTTTTGAAAATTTTTTATATTTAAAAATAAAATTTTATTTCTGATATCAAATATCAGAAAAGTTTATTGACACGTTACTTTTTTAAAAATTTTAAAATAACACTTGGTATCAAACACTACTTAAAATTTCCTTTTTTAAGATATAAAATAAAAGGAAGATTTTTTAAAATATATGACATATTTCAAATTTTGAAAAAACATTTTTGTGAATGTAATATTTTCAAAAATGTTTCATGGAAATATATTATCATATATGGTATATTCCCATGAAACAATTCCACAGGAAAATGTAAGGCTGCCATAAAAAGAGAATATTTTTTATAAAGTTAAATGATAATTTTATATTTTTAATCTATCACTCTTATATTTAAATATAAATTTTAAATTCTAAACTTTAACATTTTAACAGGAGTTTGAAAAAATTTAGGTCAGCCTCGAGCTTTAATGTGGTCTAAATTTCTTTGGTTTAATTTAATTTATTTTAAAAAAATTTAGATTTAATTTTGATAAAATAAATAATTTATTATGCTTGGACTAAGCTTCATGTTTAAGTAAATCAATTTAGACTAAATGGAAATATATTTTAAAATATATGAAAAAAATTACGTATATTTTTAAAATACAGATGGAGGCGCAATGTGTATGTTATGTTAAATTTAGGAGACGTTAATATATTTTACTCTAATATTTTTAAAATATTAAAAAATTAAAAAATAAATAAGTAAATTTGATGTAAAATTAACAACAGATAAAAAACGTTTTATTAAAAAAAAAAAGTGTAACTTTTATATATGTAATTTTTAAATCTTCTTGTAGTAGTATTATGGTCAACCACGGAGACCATTAAAGCATTGCTGTATGACAACTTAATACCAAGATAATGGTCTAATATTCTAAGCCACTCTTTGTGATTTTAGTATTATATAGCAGAAATTGTCACACAACTTAATATTGCAAATGATAGTGTTATCTCTTGTTTGATGGGCACGGCTAGCAAGCTAACGGGCAACTGCTCTTATTATGGAATGTATTGTTGATTAAATTGTTGTTTTGATTTTTGAAAAATACTTTTTATTTATTTTAATTTTAATTTTTTTTAAAAAAATAACCAACCTTAATAACCTTAACCAACTATAAATTTATAAAAAATGTCACCTTTTTATTATAAATCTTTACAACTATTCCTATTCTCTTTTTGTTTATTGTATTATGTTTAAATATTTAAAATGGCACAGTCTTATTAATTAATCAAATAAAGATTACATATACTAATATTATTCTTAATATTTTTATTCTAATTTTACCATTATATTATGATAATATTATTTAATGTAAGCTTTTTTAATATTTATATCTAGCATATAAATAAACCAAGTTTTTTTTTTTTTTTACTTTACTCTCGTGTATATTATATGGTTGAAAAATATTATATGAACATCAAAAAATAAGGTATGTTGAAAAACAGAGGGAGGCCCAAATCGACACATACCCTTGGTTTGGGCTATAATTCAAATGTCAAAATTGAGGCGAAACTTAATCCAAGGCACTGTATGCTACGTAAATCTAGAAGTAATGAATAATTTTATTATTAAAAATTTATTTTTTTTATAATTTACATAATTTTATTGTATTATGAAATTATTATTAGAATTAAGTTAACAAATTCAATTTTTATATACCATCTTAATTCTAAATAACTTTAAAAGACTATAAAATTATTCACAATATAAATAAAATATATTTCAAAAAATAAAATTGTTTATTATTTTTATATTTACATGAATATACTGTTAAAATTTTGATAAAAAAATATCGCAGCATAATTAAATAATTATATAATAAATTAAAGTGAAATTAAAATGACAAATTTTAATTTATAGGAAAAAAATTGATTTTTAACCAAATCACTATAGAACCATATGTAATTTACCCTAATTTTAAAGATATACACTATCCAACATCAACTTGATAATTTTGTCATTGGCCATTGAAGGAAGAGAATATGCACGTGCCTCATTCTCTTCACCAAACCGTGCGCAGATTGGGAAGTGCTCCTCTTTTTCTTTGACCTTTTTTTTTATATATATTTTTTAATTAACTTTTTTTTGAAAAAATTTATTCGTTTAAATTTATAATATTAAATTTAAATCTAGAATTTTAAATTCAAATATAAACAAAAAAAATTAATCTTTAAATAAAACTAAATTAATCTCTAAAAGTAATTTTTGTTAGATGTATCTGAAATATTAAAATATAATATATAATAAATTAATATTTTAAAAAATTTATTTATATATTTTTTTAATTATAATATTTATTTTTTTACATTTTTAAAAGTTAAAAAATTTATTTATTCTATTTTTTATTTATTTATTGGTCTTAATGCTTGTTATCATATATAAATAATAATATTTTATTTGTTTAAAAAAAAGTAATACTAATTATTGTAATATTGTGTTAACATTATAATTAAATTTTGTCAACCCATAAGCCACTAAACTCAGTTTTTTGGTTTTGTAGAAAGAAAGTCTAATTATGGAAGAGGTTACTCCAATTTAAGGTCAAAGTTATGCCACAATCTTTAACAAGAATTTATAATGATTCTTCCAAATTATCAATTATAGAAAACCATGCATAGTTAAAATCAAACATACTTCTTACCACACACAAAAATAAATAAATACTACGATCCAATTGATTTAAGTAATTTATTAAATTTTAAATGCAAATATCTGTGCCACCTAAATTTAGATAAATTCACCTCTACAATTCGTGTAGTGGCCAATTCATCAGTATTTCAGTTGTCTGGCATTAAAATCTAGGGTAATAATATTTGCACAATCTTTTAAAAAGTTCAATGACCATCTAAACATAGATTACTTTACAATTGCATAATTTGTAAGTAGAATGATTCTGCTTGCGCTATCACTTCAAGCAATTCTTCAAATAAAAGAAAACGGGGAAGGAAAAAAAAAAACCCGATCAGGAGTTGCAATACTGAACATCTACTTCCGAATAAAAAACTGAGTGCAACTATTAGGGACTAAATTAAGAATAAGCCATATCAAAACATTCATTGGTACAAGGAGCACATACAATTAATGTCAATACTAACTGGCCAGAGACTCTCATTGATCTTTTTTAGGGATCTTCCTTTCTTCACTACGCGATAAGGTTTGAGATGAGTCAATAGAGTCTTCTCTGCAAGGAAAGACTTCAGATACTGAAACGTGGGTTGAGTACTTTTTAATTCTCAAGGAAATAAGTACACTAGATAAGATACCAACTATAGGAAAAAGGTATGACCAAATTGGAGATTTCTTAGAGCCAGAGGCTGTAGCAACAGCAGCACCTGCAAGGCTTCCAAGAGATGTATTCTGCAAGATCATTGGGATGCATCCAATAACAGTTGGAAGCAGAAAATCCAAAAGAAACCCAACTTTAGTAGCAGCTAGGGTATAGTTAATAACATAGGAGGGCAAAGGCGAGAAGCGAGCTAGAAGAACAAATCTCCAACCATCTTGCTCAACTCCTCTAGAAAGTAAATGAAAATATTTGTTTCTTTGGGCCCATTCCACCGCTGTTCTCGAACTTCCGAATACTAACCTGAAGAACCCAGAATGACTTAATTCAACCCAAGCAAAGACAGAATAATACACAGAGAAGGAATTAAGTGTGGCACCTATAAATCTATAAAAGAGAACTCATCATTAACGCAGGGAATTACTAGACTTGTTAAACTAGAATAGCCTTCATACAGCCATCTCATGGATTGACAAACAGAATTTCCAATTTATTAGTATAGTATACACTAGCAGTTCTTTCCAGTAGTTTTTAGTAGTGATCTTCATGTCTCATGAACTTCCACCCTAGTAATACTAGATTGTTTGGACTCAACATATGTTTTATGGCCTACTTCAGGCAAAACTTATGATTACTCTCATGGATATGAATTATCTGACTCTTTTTTTAATAGAGGTGGAAGAAATTCATTATAAAGGAAAGAAACAAACAAACCAAAAAAAAAAAAAAAGCAACACTCAAAAAATCAGTAGAACAGAGCCCTCCCATGCCTTTCAATGTTTGTTAAAGAGAGACACCCAAAAAAACACCACAAGCAGAACACATATGTACTAGAAGTTAAATAGACAGAAAGATAGTAAAAAATTCTGAGGATATAGAGTTAGATTGTTAAAGTTCCTGGCACTCCTCTGGATCCAAAGATCCATAAAACTGAAGAAATTAATAGTGTTAAAGGATTTAAGTAACTGAAAATTGAACTGAAATCAATTAAGATGTGAGATTTTGTTTTCTTGAAAGTAAAACAAGGTGTGATGTGTAGCAAATGATAAAAGCTGGAAAAGAAATAGAGATAGAGAAAGAAGGCAGACCTGCCGATCCAAAAGGAGAGAGACGCACCCAGAACCTTGGCTGAGAAGACGAAGAGGACGGCTGGGAAGAACCCAAACAGCAGAGTAGCGGCGGCTTCGAAGAAAACAGCGAAGGGCAAACAGAAAGCGATCGAGAGGGCATGAATTGCCACGTACAGAGGAATCGCCCATATACCCAAGCTATCTGACCATTCTCTCAATACCTCGACAGCTGCGTCTTTGTCCCATCCATAATTCTTAATCCATCCTCTCAAAATCCCCAGTATCCCAACCACTACCGCTATTTTCCACACCCTTTTCATTTTCTCTCCCCAGCTACGCCACAGATCTGACGCACAATGGTTATGCTGATTTGCTCGTCCTCTCTTTAGATAAGGTTATTATCGTCATTTGAACAACAGATGAAAAAGGAAAATTAAATTAATTACAATATTACTCATTTATAAAATAATAGTTCTTTTGTCATACTTTTCTTCGGAATAACGTCAAATTATCAGGTAGATTTTGCTGGAAGACGGGTTGCTTTGGAAATTGAATCCGAGAGACTATAGAAGCTAATTGGGTCAAAATTAAAGGGATGATCAACTCTGAGGAGTGAGGATTGACATCGTAGGGGTGATCAGGAAGGCCTCGCCATTTCTGATTATCAAGAAACTGGTGGTGTGTGTGACCGACCGTGTGAGTATAATTCAACTTGCAAGCAAACGAGGTGTCCTGAAACCTACAACAGACAGTAAATATAATTAAGGAGGCAACAACACCATCTCTTTAGGATTTACCGTTAATATATTCTACCCCATTATTGCGTGAAGACGTGAAGTATATACATCCAAGACGACGAGAAGAGAAAGCATCTTCAAGGAATCAACTCTGAGCAGAGACAATATTCTTTTGATTTCATAATCTTGATATCACATCTTCGTATTTTTTTTCTTAAAAATAAGTGTATTTTCAAATTATAATTATAGTACTTATAATTTTAGAGATTTAATCAAACTAAATTAATTATGTAAAATTTAGCAAAATACAGACTTTATCAATTTGATTAAGGTCTGTAAAATTAAACTAAACTAAATTAATTAAAAGCAATTCGATTTAGTTTAATTTTTTAATTTTTTTTAAGTTCATTTTAGCAAAAAAAAATTCATTTTACCACATTCTGGACTCAAAGTGCAATATTTAAACTTTTTTTAACGGCTGCCTATCGTTAATTGTTTTTAGAAACTTACCTCTTGAATTTCAGATCGCAAATATTTTTATTTTTTTATAAAATGTACAATCTAGCCTTGCAACTTAAATCAGCTTTTCTACTAATCCCAATTAATATGACGTCAGTATTTTTTTTTTTTTATCTTTTTAAATATTTCCCTATTTCATTTTATAAGCTCTTCTTCGATCTATAGATATAAAGTCTTCAAATCTAACTTTTATTACAAAAAATTAATTTTAAAAAAATTTCAATTGTCCAGTATTTAATTCAAAATATCTATTAAAAAATTAATTAAAATAAATTTATAACTTGGTTCCATTGTAACACAACGCAGTCAATATATTTGATAAAATATCTTTTTAAATGCACGCTGGAGTTATGAGTGTTGGGTTGAGTCAAAAATTTAAAAAAATCAAAAATTAATTGATATATTTATAAAATTAATTAAATATAATAAAAAATTATAATGATCGATTCCATCTAATTTGATTGAATTTATTTTTAATTTATAATTAAATTAAACTAATCGATTCATCTTAAAAAAATAAACAAAATTACTTAAAATTAATTTTTTTTAATTTTAATTCGATATTATTTAATTTTGTACAGCCCTAACACCGACGGACAGAAGCTACAAGATATGCCAAAAGGTTCACATTAATTTGGCCTATATATAGTCAATATTATTCCGATTGAGACTAGTGACGCATAGCTTTTAAGGAAATCTATAATTTGGTGGCATTAATTTTCTTTGTTTTTTTAAATGTATTTAATATTGTAAAATTATCTTCTTCTTTTTTTATTTTTAAAATAAAATTAACTCTATCAAATTTTTTAATAAAAAATATTGACGTGTGTAAGATGGCACTTGATTATCTGAGCTGGGTGTCCAACATGCTGCCGTGACATAAAATGTCAGCTCAGCCCAAAACTAGTTTGTTTTTCGGCTTTCCCTCAGTTTTACCAATTTGCTTTTCTCTCTTCTCCTTCTAATCTCTGCAGCATAAATCATCGAATTGCAAGATTAGGGGATTGCATACAACACGAAGTGCAAGATTAAAAAACAAAAATACCTAAGGATAGCCATAAATAGTTGCAAACTGTAAATTTTTTATAAAAGCTTTTTCCATGCAGTCCTTAAACTATCGCAAGCTAATCTGTAAAAGCAACAAAATGTCGAAGTAAGAGATCTTACCTATTGAAATAAAAACAAATTCTGGACATTGGTTTTTATAAACTAATCAGAGACTGGATGAACTACCAATTGGTTTTAGTTCGCACTCTTGCTTTTGAAATTAATCCTACTCTTGCCATTCAATTTCTCTTTACCTTCAATCATATCTTAGAGGAAAAAAGAAATAGGTTACCAACTGCACAAACAGAGCATAAATTTCCATCTAAGAAAGCATAGAGACAATGATCGAGATCACAAAAACTCTAACCTTGGCTGATTATTTGATCTCAATTTTTTTTTTTAAAAAAAAAAAAAGCTCAAAAGGAAAGAGAGATGCGATCATAGAATACCTTATTGTCAACAAAAACCCAGAGATCGTCAGTCTCCTTCAAAATGCACCCTGAATCCCTTTCAGATTTCCCAAAATAAAAATACCCAAATCTCTGGTTCTGTCTCCTCTTTTTCGCTTTTGCCTAACCGGAACATAGAGGCAAGAAATGGAGGCCTTCCCCCTGATTCATTTGCTTGTTGCTCATCAGTTTTTCTTTTTCTCTAACTCCCTTGTTGATGGAGATTACCAGGTTGATGGAAGACCAGAAGGCGTTTAGTTCATTTTGGACTAGCAATCTGTCTTCTTTCCATTTTTTTTAGCGTTCTGAAGATTTTAAATTCATTTGAGTTTCAATTTAAGATTTTGTTCAATTGGCTGAGTTAGACATTTGATATTACAGTTTATTCATAACAATCATGATTGTTTGGGAGTTTAACAAATTAATCCTACAGTGAAGAACTACTGAATAGGTAGCAAAATCTCATTCATTCAAAACTCCAAATTCAAAAATTGCTCTTATCAAATCCAAAAATGGATCTAGTCCATTTTGCAAACAAAGAAGAAATTGACGGAGGGGAAAGTGAGAAGAGAGAGAGGAAGAAGAGGAAGAAGAGGTTGAAAGAAAATGATGGAAAGAGAAAAAAAAGAGAAAAATAATAATAATACAGATAGTGGTATTAAGATTCTATTTGATATACAAAATTAAATTACTAGAATAAAAATTTAAATTTTATTTTATTAATTAATTATATATGATTGATATATTTTTTTAATAGAATGTACATTCACTTTTATACGAAAAAGTGGTTTATTTTTAAAAAGTGATGAAAATAAAAAAAAATTAATAAAAGTAAAAAAAAATTAAATTATTTTATTTATTATTAATAAATAAAATAAATAAATTTTAAATTATTTGTTAATATTATTAATATTTAAAATAAAATTTAATTTAACATAAAAAAATAAATTAAATTTCTATTTTTAAAAAGTGATGAAAATAATAAAAAATTTAATAAAAGTAAAAAAAAATTAAATTATTTTATTTATTATTAATAAATAAAATAAATAATTTTTAAATTATTTGTTAATATTATTAATATTTAAAATTTAATTTAATTTAACATAAAAAAATAAAATAAATTTCATTTCATTTCACATAATATCAAACGATTATTCCATTATATTTTATTATATTTTTAATTCTTTTTTTTAATACCAATAACCACGAAATTTAATATGAAATTTTATTACGGTGAGCCACCAACTCAACAAATAAAATATGTCACATGATATCACATTAATAATTTTATTGACAATTAACAGAATTAAATTTAAAGACACGTCAGAAATATTTTTAAAATTAAAAAGAATTTAAAAACCAAATCAAATTTTGTTTGAAACTTCAGAGTATAATATAACTTCATCCATTTTAAAAATTACCACATCGTGGGCGCTAGACGCTGTTGCCACTTCCACCAGTGTCTGTCATGCTAATAACTTCACATGACCCTTGTTTTAAAAGATTTTGATTTGGATCCTGTCTTTCCTTGTTCAGCAATGTTGAACACGAGCTTTTTAAGGAAAAAAGAATAATAAAAGCCTACGTAAACGCACCCTCAGTCGTGCTAATATCATCACTTAATCAGGAAACGTTCATATTGGCAAAAGTCCTTGGTCCTCAGGGCTTTTTGAATTGATTAGGTCGGGGATTGTTTGCATGCTGACCATCCACTCACCCAGACAGAAGCCTCAAACAGATATCTACATTCAAAGGATCCCAATTGCCAATAAATACCGACTTCCTGCAAAGTTGGTCATATACAGGACCCTTTCTAACTATAATTGTCACAAATACATGGATAAACTTGCAAAAGTCGTTCACGACTAACACCTAGAAGGTATTGCGCAATAACATCCACTGACAAACTCCCTATTGCTTTCTACCTTAATCTTTTGCAAGGCGATGCCTGATCACTCCTTTCTCTTCATCCAACACAAAGTTTGCTCTTGTAAAGTGAGTGCTATTAAAGAAGGGTTTAAGATCATAAATTTCATGCTCTTGAGCCTGCACAACGTGAAACAAACGAAAGTTAGTCACTATTACCTTAGTTAAAAAACAAATTCAACTCGTTACCTTGTTGTAGAGATCATCTACTTTGACATTAATATGTGTTAGTCCTGAAGCGGATCCAGTAACAATTTCTTCAAAACGCAATGCATTCTTTACAAGCTCACGAAGAAGGTAGAGGAGCAATTCATTGTAGTCCTTTTTGAAAGTCATATACTTCCTAAAGCTCTGCAAAATTCCACCGTTTAGATTAAAGGCATGTACTGAATATTGGCCACTAAGTCCAGTCTAATTTCCTTTGGCCAAAAAATCCAATATAAATTCCAAAAATTTTCATCCACCCTGAACAATTTTTTGCATAATTACTATAGTATAGTAGTCTGCATGCATCATAGATTTAATAGCATAGACAGAAAATGCAAGCAAAACCAAACAGGTATTTTGTTATGAAACATGATGCTAGAGAATGTCTAGAATTGTAACAGAAAAGAAGCAGATCCAACAAATTATTAGTAACCTTTTGCAAAGCTTTCTGCACCCCAAATTTTTGGGTCGAAATGAATGAATCAAGTAGAACACGAATGGCCATGTCCACATCTTCTTGTGTGACATGCTGTCTGAGATGCATTCTTGCATGAGCTTCAGACATCCTTATCATTGATTCTATGTGCCTCACAGCAATGGGGACTCCTTGTCCATGCTATATAAAGAGAATGAAAGCAACATATGAATGAATCTAATACAGACAACAATACTAACAATACTAACAAAAAATTTGCAAAGAGACGCAAAACATTACTGAAGATTCCTTCCGCAGCTCAGCATAAACATGTGTTAGTTTATCCATATCAGCATCATGTAACCTTGGAAACACGTTCAACTTGGCATATGTAATGTACTTCTTCAGCAGATCTTGAGTAAGTATCTGCAGACAGAAGTTAAAGATCTCTTAAGAAATATAGAAGCTACAAACTGGGTATACAAACTAAACAACTAGCAGGATTCATAGTAATGACATCAGGATCAGCTGGCATGGCAGCTGCATAAACATCTTGGGATTCACTTTGAGACTTTTCATCTATGTTTGCACCCTTAGGCTGTGACTTGAAGTGACTCTCAACTACAAACTTCGCAAGCATTTCATCGGTGACAGGATCAACAACATCCTGAAAAATATAGAATCCCCTGTTTAGTATTACTAAAGTTTTTTTAAAGAAGCATTGAATATGAACATAACCTTCACAACGCAGAGGATGTCAAAACGAGAAATGATGGGATCTGTCAATTCAACATTTTGAGAAAATGTTTTTGAGGAGTCATATCTGGAAAGCAAACAGATATTTGAAGTTAATACTAAATTCATCAGTGAAAGGAGTGAAAAATGCAAACTAAACCATCTGAAAGTACCCAGTAGTACATCTCATGTACTTCAATATGTATTACATAAATGTCTCCATGACAGCCACACTTATCTGGAACACTATGTTAAGCAGTGCAAAGTTAAATATATTTACTTACCTTCCTCCTATAGGATTGGCAGCAGCAATGACAGAGCAGCGCGCCTGAAGAGATGTGACAATTCCTGCCTTTGATATGCTTATACTCTGCTGCTCCATGGCTTCATGAATACTTACCCTGATACCATACAAATATCTTAATTTCCCTTACTACAGTCAGGTTGGGGGTTAGCAAGTTGTAATTTGGAAATCTCAATTACAAAGATAGTTTCTATTTTCTTACCTATCCTGATCGTTCATCTTGTCAAACTCGTCAATAAGACAAATTCCTTTATCAGCTAGAACAAGGGCTCCCCCTTCAAGTGTCCACTCCCTTGTGACTGGATCCTTGTGAACTGCAGCAGTGAGCCCCACAGCAGAAGCCCCTTTCCCAGTAGTGTAAACAGCTCTCTGCCCAGTCTTTTCAACATACCTTGCAATAGATTGTTGAAATAATTAAAGCTAAATCAACATTACAAGTTCAGATAGGTCTTTAAAATAGAATGGCTAAACTCTTACTTCAGAAATTGTGACTTTGCTGTTCCTGGATCACCAAGAAGAAGAACATTTATGTCCCCTCGCAGCCGATGTTTTCCTTCAACATTTTTCTCCAGACCTCCAAACATAGCTAAAGCTATTGCAATTTTTATGTCCTCGTGACCATAAATAGATGGGGCAATAGACTTGACAATCTAAAATTCAATTTTCATCTCATTTCAGATTTTAAGTACTTAATGCAACAAAATGACAATATATCAGCGAGCCTCGGCTCACAAGTTACTTCCCCTGGTCTTAGTTGAGGGGGTTATGAAGTGGTATGGGGTTCAGTCCCCCCAAAATCCCCTTCCCTGTCAGGTCCCATCTGGACCTCCCCTAAAACCCCCTCCCAAAAATAGAATACAACAAAAGTTCTAGAGAACAAACCCTTTCTCCTACTCTGGGGTCTTTGGCCAACTTTTCAATTTCTTCTTTGTCTTCCTGGGTAAGTTTGTAGGAAGAGAAGAGGTCTTGCTTCTTTGTAACATAATTTGCCTCAACCACAGTGGCAAACACTGGAAACCCATTCTTTGTGTTTAGAGACAAGTCAAAGTTGTTAGTATATATCCCTGTGACCTCCTGAAATTTTTATAGTATATAAAACAAAATAAGGAAATCAT
The DNA here is from genome assembly GCA_037074535.1 of Gleditsia sinensis. NCBI lineage: Eukaryota > Viridiplantae > Streptophyta > Magnoliopsida > Fabales > Fabaceae > Gleditsia > Gleditsia sinensis. Next base: position 134,923 of record CM073464.1, read on the forward strand.
TTAGTAACACTCAAGACCAAAAAATAACAAGACCAAGTAAAGGACAATACAATCTCTTCGCCAGGACGAGCACAGTCAATCAGATCATTCAATAGTATCACTTCTTTATATCTTGGAAGTCGACCTGCAGGAACTGTTCCAGGACTTTCTTGGAGAGTAAGCTTTTGATAATTCCTATAAATTGTCTGCAACAAGCATTAAAAAAATTGAGTTCATTTGCCTTCTGGCCAGATTGGTTGCTAACCAGTATTGTTGAAAAAAATTAATTAACTTCTATCATTTGGGAACCAAAACAACAAAATCAACATGTACAGCTGTTTGGCCATGCTGAGCTGAGGTTTAGTAACCAGCACAGAGGACAGTATCTGTTTTAAAAATTCCAACTGACCTGTTAACTTTAGCAATAAAGAGGTGTAACAAATAAGGGTTTGGGAAGTTGTACCTGCTCGATATTGACAGTGAATGGTCCTTTTGATTGACACTCAGGGCAAGATCCGACCTTCACTTCTGAATAAGAATTCTGAAAAAATGGTCCCAAAATTGTTCCGCATTTGTTACAGTCATACTTTACCTGTTGCAATTGAGGGAAGACTCCTGAGCGCCTAGTTACAACTCCCCCAATTCGGATCATGGTGTTCAAGTGGATCTGCCTGCTCCAAAAAAAAAAAACAGGCTTTATCCTTATTCATTTGCTGGGAAGGGGAAGAAGATGGAGCATCATAGTAGTGCTTTTTTTTAGCATTACCTTATATTGCGAATTTGATCATAAACTGGTAGGTTGGTTATGCGGACATAAATCTTCTGATGTATATTTCTGTAGTTGGCATGCAAATGAAAGACAACATTTTTGGCAACGTCTTCCATAACTTCTAAAACAGATTGAGGTGCATCAGCCAGCCAGATGGCAATGTTGGGATGGACATAGATAAATTGTTTGTAATCAATCTCCAAGCTGCACTTATTAGCTGCATGTGAAAGACATATGATTAATCTGATGGATATGACAGAATTTCACAATTTATGCAGAAGATCAACATGCAAAGTACTAGGGTTGACTTACTGTCTCCAGTGACAAGTTCATCAATTTAAGCCCAGGCATAAAAGATAGATTACCTGACACCATCTCATTTATTAGCCGCACATATTCAAAGTCACCATGTTCATTCTTTGGATTAACATATGTCAGTAAGAAATCCTTAAATTTTTTGGCTATAAAGCGGCGAACTTCATCTCTTGTAACCCACTCCCTAAGAGTTCCTTGGACACGATACATCTCGTATTCACTGCCATAATCATATTCATCCTAAAATCCAAGTATCATTGTTAGTTTTCAAAAAACATGGACAATGTCTCTGTAGGATACCAAAAAGAAGAAAGTAAAAGTGTTCAAACTTCGTATTGCTCATCCTCTGTTTGATCAGTCATTGGAAAATCCTCTCTTGAGTGCCCACGTTGTGACCTTGCAGGTGAACTTTGCATCCCATCAATATCATCGTCACTTCGGGGAGGCCTGAAATCAGCCCTAGCCCTTTTCGACGGCCTGTAGCTGTCATCATCAGTATCTACAATACAAGGGTCAAAGATCAAAACCAAATATGTCCCTTGTCAATGCCACCATGCAAAAAAAGTGAAAAATCTCTTCTCTCTTCTTCAAAGACTGCTATGGAAGCAAGAATATACATATACATACATGTACATATACATATATATATATATACACATGTATACATACATACATGTATACATACATATAGATGTATGCATACATACATATACATATATATATACACATGTATACATACATACATGTATACATACATATAGATGTATGCATACATACATGTATGTATGTACACACACACACACACATATATAGGCTATCTGGCCATGCTTTAATGCTTCATAAAATTGTATATTCCAATCCTCGCTCATATAGAGCTATAATTTCAAGGCTATCTGATCACCATAACTAATGTCATTACTCCAAATATCAATACAATAGTTTATTTTTAAGCCACTAGCAACAGTTTGCAAATAAATGATACAACCTCCAGATGAAGGGTGTTGCAGTCTGAAGAGCAATTTGATGCCCTTGATGTATAGCAACCAAACACTTTTTATTTATTTAGAAAACAATATAGTTACTTAGATATCAAAAAAGGAGCAAGGAGTTTTGATTTATACTTTAAAGTATCAAATCCATCAAATGTAATGACCAAAAACCATGGCCTAGAAGATTTTATCATTTGCCATCAATGGATTTAAGATGAAAAAAACAGCATTACCCTGGTCGTGAAGAAGCTGAGGAAGCTTGGTGCGAATGGAGATGTGACCCTCACGGGCATCGAGCTCCATCTCAGCAGCCCTTCGGTCATCCATGATTTGATCCAAATCCCTCTCATCCTCCAAGGAGTCATCTAGTCCAATTGATTCGTACTGGTCGTGCTCCTCCATCCCCCGATAGTCACTAAATTCATTTTTGAAAAGTTATAAAAATAGACCTACAGCCAGAAAATTGGGAGGGATGGGTTTTCTGAGAAAATTGCAAACAAAACTCACTCCAAAAAATTGTCATTGTAAAGATCCTCCCCTTCCTCCTCTTCATTGGTTTCTTCGGGTTCATCCCTTATGATGTCAGGATCAACGGAAGCCTCAACGTCATCCTCGGATGCACGGCTGGTGTGAGGAATCTGATCTGTGTTGAAGCCAACAGAAGGAGAGGTCGGTGATTCCGGCGTTGATAACGGATCCCCAGGTGTTGCTGCTTCCCCTGCCATACTTCTCTATGCTAATCCTTCCAATTCAGATTCTCCCCTTCTTTCCTTGTGCAGGTTTCCTTCTCTGTTTGGGCAAAAGATAGATAACAAATCGCCCAGTCATCGTGGCGGGAAAATTTCGCGCCAAAATTGTCCTCTTTGTTTTTTTTTTTTTTTGGGCTGAATCTAGGCATTCCCGACTCTAGGCTGCTCTAGTTAAGGTGGGCCGGGTAGTGGAACGAGTGAACGGAGAAAATAGATTTTTAAACTGAATAATTTTTTAATTTTTTAAGAGTAGATATATAATTTAATTTTTAAATTTTAAATAATTTTATTATTTTATATAATTACAATTAAAAGTATATTGATATAATTTATTAAATAGTTAGATAAAGCTAACATTTTTGATAATAAAAAAATGTTTTGTTTTGGGTCTTTTCCCCTTTTCTTTCTCTATTATACTTCTTCAATGTGCAATTTTTTTGTGGAAGAACAAATCATGGCATCATATGATAGAAAATAAAAAAATTACAAAAAAAAATATAAATACTTAACGAATTATATTAATATATTTTTTATTTTAATTATAATTATAATAAAGATAATAAAAAAATTAAATTATTTAATATTTCATAAATTCAAAAATTAAAATATATAGTAATACAAATTCATAGATTAAAACGTAAAACTTTAATAAATTTATAAAATAAATTGTATATTTACTTAATTCTTAAAAAATAATAGTTGATCTTTATAGTCCAAAAAGAAATAGTTTCTCTCCTGTACAACGCTGAGAACTAACCTTAGTATCTCAAATTACTATTTATTGAGGATTGCCCCTTTTGTTATTCTCTTTTAGTTTGATTGTGTTGCTTTTTCTTTTTCTTTCTCCTTTATTTGTGAGATTTTTTTTTATAAAATTTCTTTTTTTCTTCTCAGTAAGAGTGTTTTGTCCCTTTAAATCTACAACTTTGCTTGGATAGAAAAAATATTTTAGAAAGCAAACCTTCACAGAAAGTTAAAAATTATGTTATCTTTCTACTGAAGTCCTTTTTTTTCTATTTTGATAGTTGGTTTCTATGATGATGAGATGTAAATTTTACTTTTGTAATTTTATATTAGTGCTTAAGAGACGTGTTGCTTATATTTTTTGTTTCGTAAGAGTTTGCCTAGTTTGTATTATTACTCAAAAGCACAAACTTGTATTTTAGTTTTTGATTGTTAGCATGTACTCCTGCCTTGATCTTCGTGTCTATTGGCATAGGTGCCTAATATAATTTTTTGGGGAAAATGCATTTTGCCACCCTGATTTATGGGTGCAATTACAGTTTTCCCCCTTTTCTTTTAATTTTGACAATGTTCCCCATATTCTTTATTTTTGTTGCAATCTCCCCCCTTCATCTATTTTTATTCTTAAATATAATATTTAAATACTTGAAATGTCTTAATTATTCCTTAAATTTTTTTAAAAAATTATTTTTCGTATTTTAAAAAATACTTTATTTTAACAAAAATTCCTTTCTCACCATACTCTTAAAAATAAAGTATTTTTTAAAATACGAAAAATAATTTTTTAAAAAAATTTGAAGAATAATTAAGACATTTTAAGTATTTAAATATTATATTTAAGAATAAAAATAAATGGAGGGAGGGAGATTGCCACAAAAATAAAGAATGGGGGAGATATTGCCAAAATTAAAAGAAAAGAGAGAAAACTGCAATTGCACCTATAGATCAGGATGACAAAATGTATTTTATCCTAATTTTTTTAATCATGTTTACATGAATGAATGTCCAAAACAAAAACAAAAAACTGAATAAATCTTGCTTTGTCCAAAAAACATTGAACAATTCTTGTTAGCTAAGATTATAGCGTCCGTAGTACGTACTTCAAGAAATCAACCCTAGCATTTTACAACCTTTCTTAAAACTAGCATTGCAAACTCCTCGGGCAACCGCCATTTGGCAATAGCTCATTGTAATAACCCTAAGTTCATTTATTTGTATCCTTACACTTTATGTAGTGTAATGATTGAAATTTGGTGTTGGATTTTGTTATTTGGATGTGTAAAATGGAAATTGGGAGCTTTTGAGTCCAATAGAAGCTAAGTTTTGAAGGCTAACCAAAAGCTTCACTGTCGCGATGCAAAGTTTTCTAGAAACCCAGGTTGCAAACAGAAGCTTCATTCTCCTGACGCTAGAACCATAGTTTACTATTCTGAATGTCTTGAGAGCTCAGCATCGTGACACTCTTCTTTTACCGTTGCGACGCCAGCATTAGGGTTTAGAAAATCCTTAATTCTAAGAAGCTCACCATTGCGACGCCAAGGAGTCCCTATCATGATGCCAGGTGAAATTATGAAAGTACCCTTAGCATTTTAAATCTTTTGCCTGAGCTTTCTTTCCCATTTGCAATTCTCTCTCTCTTTAACTCGTCCCCATCTCTCTCTGTAGGATATCTTACATTCTAAAACTCTGTTTGAAAGATCGAATGTAATATTGGACTCGTGGCAAATAGAATTTTGATTACTACTAATTGATTTCACTAAAAAGTTGCAAAACTTCACCTAAACGTTGGAGAAGAAAGATTTAAGAGGTAAACTTCATATAAACATACTTAAATACCTCAAATTAAAAAAATAATAGCACAGATAGCCTTAGAAATATTCAAATCATTAGGATTTAAAACTCGTTTGGTCATTTGAAAATTGGAAGTTAGTGCTTAAGGTTCACCAATTTCGAACCCTTAGTCTGTCTAGGTAATAATTACTATAGCTCTCTTTTTAAATGTTCCTCTTTAAATTTTATTGAATTTAACATCTTGCATGCTATTCAAATGCTTTTGAATATAAACTATGGTTTTCTTGAAAATTTCTATTACCATAGTTCCTCCAAATTTACTTTACATTTCATGAAATTATTTAATTATTTTTTATTAGAACCTCTAGGTATGCAAGACAATCTTGATTGATGTAAATTCCTCACTAGGATTGTCGTGCATATAAATATTGTATTGTTTGAAATATTGATTTATGTTACTTAAGTACTATGCATATAATGTATGGATTTTCAAAGAAATTTCCAAATTTACAATGGATATCGTTAAATGTAGAAGCAACATATGTTTGAATGGCACGATAGGAAATTGATAAACTAAGCATATGACTTGTCATAGAGTAGACACTTGATCTAAGCTAAGTAGGCCGATGGAGAAATTGTTTTATGAAGTTTCTTTCATGATAAATTCTTTAAAGTTAAACTTGTTTTCCGTTATAGTTTACTTAGAGGAACTTAGGTCAAAAACAATGTTAATTAATAATAGTAAGTGTTAACCCGAGTGTACTTTAAATATTATTTTATAGACTTTTTTTAATATATATTATAGGTTGTACTTTATGGGAAATTAATTTTGTTTCTAATGTGAACTCTTACAGTGCATGATAATTTTGAATATTTAATCGATTTACATGCATTTCTAAAATTATTTTTTAATGTGTTTGTAAGCCTTTACAAATTGACCTTAAATGCTTTATTTATGAAAAAATTTGTCCTTAAATCTTCTTCGGGTCTTGATATGTTACTTTATGGATTATACACATAATGTTTCTCCTACTCTTATCTTTATTTAAATTTTCATTATGAAAAAGTTGTACTATGCTTATCTTATTTTTGTTATAGTATGAATTATCTACTTATTGAGTTTCATACTTATCCTACTCATGTTTATCTTTTTAGACTCAAGGTCATCACATGATAACAAGGAGTATGAAGGAAATATTCAAACTAAAGTATCCTTTCGTTGGATTTACTCGAGCTGAATTAAAAACCAGCATTGAACCTACAAAGGTTAAAGATGCACTCTTAATCCCTCATTGGAGAAAAGCCATGTTAGCTGAATTTGATGCTTTTGTAAAAAATCAAACACGGGTTCTTGTTCCTCCTACTGCATAGCAAAATGTAGTTGAAAGCAGATAGGTATTCAAGACTAAGTATAATGCAGATGGCAGTATACAGAGGCATAAAACTAGGTTGGTTGTCAAAAGTTTTCAGCAAGATCCAGGAATTGATTTTAGGGATACCCTCAGCCCGGTCATAAAGGTTTCTACTATAAGATTAATTCTTACCATAGCTGTCGCTCTCAACTGGGAAGTTAAACAACTAAACATTAACAATGCCTTTTTAAATGGGCATCTTCAGGGAACTGTCTTCATGACTCAATTAGAAGGCTTTGAGGATCCTACCCGACCACATTATGTGTGTAAACTCTCAAAGGCTCTTTACAAGTTAAAAGGCACCCAGGGCCTGGTATGACAAACTTCAAACTATCTTGCTTAGGTGGGGCTTCTACAACACAAAAGGAGACAGCTCACTATTTTTGTTTAAGTCACAGACACAGATCCTCATCATTTTAATTTATGTGGATGATATACTGTTAACAAGAAATGATTCCAAATTTTTGCAATCTTTTGTTCAAAGGCTTAACAACATGTTCTCCCTTAAGGACCTAGGTTTCTTACATTATTTTCTTGGGTTTGATGTATTTAGAGATGAGACTGGAATGCATTTGACTCAAAGCATGTATATACTTGATTTATTGAAGAGATATGACATGTTGGATGCAGCCCCCTGTCCTACACCCATGGTCATAGGAAAATCATTGTTTGCACATGATGGTGAGCCCTTGAAGAACCCTTCAGATTTTTGAACCATTATAGGTGCCTTGCCATATTTAACTAATCCCAGGCCTGACATCTCCTTTTCAGTTAATAAACTAAGTCAGTTCTTGAGTGCTACATCTTCTTCCCATTGGTAATGTGTTAAAAGAATCCTGAGATATCTTAAAGGCACAATTCATCATGGAATTCGTATTAAACCTTCTGATAATTTAATCTTGACTAGTTACTCAGATGCAGATTGGGCATCTTGTCCAGACAGTAGACAGTCCATTGCCGGTCACTGTGTATTCTTTGGTGAATCACTTATATCATGGTCATCTAAAAAGCAAACTGTTGTGGCAAGGTCTAATACAAAATTTGAATAAAGGGTGTTAGCTAATCTTGCTGTTGATATTATGTGGATTCTGTCACTGCTAAAGGAAATTCAATTTCCTCTCAGAAAAATTCTTGTGGTATGGTGTGATAATATCAGTGCTAATGCTTTGGCTACTAATCCCGTATATCATGCTCTCACCAAGCATGTTGAAATCGATGTGCATTTTATACGTGATCAAGTGTTAGCTAATAAACTCTCCGTTTGTTATATTCTTTCCTCTGAATAAATTGCAGATTGCCTCGCTAAAACTTTATCCCATTCTTGTTTTTGGTTTTTTCGTGACAAACTCGGACTGTGCTTATTACCAGCTCGTTTGAGGGGAGATGTTAAGAACAATTCTGATATCTAAAGATTGGTTGTTCACTATATTTACTCTGAGGTCATTTTACCTGATAAAATATCCTCAACGGTTTTCTACTTTGCTGTCATTCCTTTGCTGGTGTATTCTCACGTTTCCAGCTTTCTGTTATTTTATTTTTTTTTGTAAAGTTTTCTGTACATGTGATTTTATACCTAACATCTTGCTAGTGGCTCTCTTGTAACAACCCGATTTATATATATGTGAATTCTTTTCTCTCAGCTGTAAGCAAAGCAATACCAAAGAGGAACATCCATTTTCTTTCTCTCTACAACAGAATCATAAGTGAAGTCATGTGCTAATCACATGCTCTAACACTAACCAACACCTTCTTCCACCCGAGAACAATCCTGATCAGTAAGAATCTCTGTAAGAAAGGATGGGGGCATGAAAGCCAACCAGTTGAGCCCATCCTGTTTATATATCAGATTTGGCAAGTCAAATTAACTACCTTGTTAACTTGTCTACTAATCAAAGATAAGGATACAGATTATTATAACATCTGATGAGACAACATTACAAGACCACACTCTATCTACATCACCGGCCTTCTCAATAGCATCCGCAAGCTCAGCAGAGTCAAACTCCAGGATGAAATCTTGCATATTTAACTTCTTGGTATAGTCAGATGCTTAATATTGACAACGTCAATGGTGGATTGTTTGTGATATCAAGAGCAATTTATGGACATGACACTTCTACAATTTAATGTTTTCTGATTTGATATCCATTACAATTTACATACGTACGACTGTGATCGATGCTCGGAGGGACAATCGTAAATGGCAGCTGTATATTCATGTTAGTCGTCTACTTTCAATTAGACGATAATAATTAGTAAGGTTGGATAAGAGTAACACTTGTTAGATAAAAGGAACTATTTCATTTTGCTTATTGTGACAGGAAGACTACTGTGATGTTAAAGACGTCTTTGCTCAACCAATTAATTAGAAATAAGAAAGTAACCACAATAGAGTGGCACATATCTTGTCAAAAACGAATATCGTTTTTTTTATTAGCTAACTTTGTTGTCTTATTTTACAAGGTAGCTCCATTTTGCCATCGATTTTTTTTTCTCCCATATTAGCGCGAGTGATTTTAAAGATTAAGTATTTACTTTACTAACAGTAGATCAAAATTTATTGTCACCCATAAATATCAGTTGGGCTTAGATGTTGGCTTCTGGTTTAAGTCTATTATAGTAGGTCAACTATACCGTGAAGTGACTAGTACAAGATCATCCAAATGGTAATAGATTTTTTTCAAGTAGGCAGTGTCGACTATCACCACTCAACCAATTACCAAGTGCCAATATATTAATTTAGCAATAAAAGAAAATTAAAACTTTTGCATAATTAATGGACTCCTTAAATTATGCATAGCATTCATTTATTAGTGTGTCTATGTACGTAATTGGATTTTGATGTTTTGACGGTCTCGTTACCTTTCGGTGGGAGCCGATGTCGTGTGTGCATCCCAATTCCCAATAGGCAAGAGGGATGCCTTATTGTGGTTTGGTTCTGCATGTTTCCCAAGATAACGTGCAATGAGAAGTTGAATATAATGTTCATCTAACTTATTATTAAGACATTTGACTGTAATTTAACACTTGACCTTATTTTAATGCTATGGAAGAAGAGGAATTTCTCTTACTAAGCTTAAATGAGAAGGATTGTTTTTAATTAAAAAAATTTAGGTAACAATTTGTATTCTTGAGGAGAGATCAAAATCCACTACAATTATAAAACTGGTAAATACAGCTTATCATATGATGTGAAGGCAGCACAAGAGGAGCATATAATTCAAAAACCAAGATGGAAATTTAGTTATATAAGCCAGGAATTTTGTTGACACTTAAATTTCATAGGTCATTCCAACCTTAAGAAGCCTTTTACGCTGAATAGCGATTAACTTGTCGCCCTGTCGAAAGTTTTTTCTCAAGAAGCTATAGGCATAATTGACAACTATCTTATTAAGGATGGATGAATTAGGGTTGGCCACTACCTCTGCTTGCCCCAACAAATATACCACACCCTTCTCCATGGCTTTCTCTACAAACCTGATCTCCTCTTCAACTCCCTGGATGGGCGGGGCAGAGTTGGGGACACCCAACGATTTAACGGAATCTGATGAGGCGCGAGATATACCGAGTTCTGGCATTATTCTGTGGGAAGAAGACCTATATTTTCCCTCTCTGTCTGCCATCTCGCTCTCATTGGTAGAAATAGCAACTTGTTCAGTGCTTGTTATTCCCCGACCCTCATCAACCTCAAGCATAAAGTTTTCTTGTCGAATAAATTCCTTCAAATGTTGTACTAACTGGGTCTCAAACTCTTCGGGCTCCTCAATCACATCATTGTAACCGTACCTCACAACACAACGGAAAATTCGGTGCTCTCTTGGTTCCACCTGCCGAAACAAAAATCTCTCTTCCAATGCAACCACGCTAATAGGAATTGACTTTATAGAAACAAACACAACGACAGAGTGGATGGATGGTATGTTGGCAATGAAGTGCTGGAATATAGGAGGAATGCCCTGTACAAGCTCAGAGTATAGAAGTCCGATTCCAGGCACACGGTTTATATTTGAATTGTTTGCCATTTCTCTTAGATATTCAGTGGACACCTTGTTTTTGAGCTCAAACATGTATCTTTCCTTCTGTACATAATGCCATATTCCCATTACCATTGTCAAGAAGAGAGCAGATACGAGCGGAAGAAAGCCTCCTTGGGTAAATTTGTATAATACAGATGATAAATAAAGTGCCTCCGTGCTGCCGAATGCCAAAAAGAAGAGACAAATCCACCATATGCTTGTCTTCCATATGATTAGCATTATAAGCGAAACCAGGGATGTTGTGATAATCATGTCACAAACTACAGCAATTCCTGCATCATTTGACAGTAATCGCCTAATAAGTATGACTAATTTATAATACAAATTAAGTGACTGGTAATCAGGTCATGTCTAATTCAGTTTATAATCATTACCATATGCATGACTAATGTTTTCTGTGGTCCGGAAGGCAGCACTGACTGCAACGCATGCAAACATGAACATGTAGTTGATCTCGGGAATATACACCTGACCCTGGTGCTTGGCGGAAGTATGCACAACCTTAACCCTTGGGAAACAACCTAGATTTAGGGCCTGGGATATAATCGAAAATGATCCTGAAATCATTGCTTGGCTCGCTATAATGGCAGCAGCCACGGCTACAACAAATGTTGGCCAATATAAGGGGCCTGCATTATTATTGACAATTGAGGGGGCAAAAGTTAATGGATGACTGCTTCTTCAAGTGATTAAAGAACGTTGATATGTACATCTCCCTTTTAAAATCAACTTACCAGGTATGCATTCATAGAAAGTATTAGACACTTTCTCTGGGAACTTTCGTAGATATGCTGCTTGCCCACTATATGCAGCTAGTAACGCAGGAAATGTAACGCAAGAGAAGCTAATCTGTAACGTACATCAATTTAAGTTGGAATTACGTTCGGTTGAATCCTAATTGATTGTGATTTCGCTCTACATTCACCAAATCTTTGGGTTATGGCATATGCTTTAAACTTGAATTAAAATTGCCACGAAGTATTTACTTACTTGAATGGCTCGTACGTTGAAGTGACCCAAGTCAGCAAACATGGCCTCAGAGCCTAATATTGAATGTATAACTAATTAGAATTTTTTAAAAAAAAATATGAACTAAACCGTTAAAATTTTAAAATGTTGGAGTAGCAAGGCACCTGTTATACATAGAAAGACTCCACCAAGTGATATCCATCCCTTCTTACCATTCCTCTTGAAGTAATCAAGTATATATTTTGGATTAAAAGCACGTAATACCCCAGGTTCATATTTGAACAAATTGTAAAGACCGATTCCACCGATAAATGAAAACCACACTAAGATGATAGGTGCGAATGAAGTTCCCACTTTATCAGTACCGAATCGTTGGACAGAAAAAAGGATAATCAAGATCGTTACAGTAATCCCCACGACAGCTTCTGAAAGAAGAAAACAAATGACAATTTCCAATCACATGACGATGAAAACATGCATGCTCAGCTAATTTTGCCGAGAATAAATGGTTTTTAATTAAGTACCTTGACCTAACGATGAACTGATCCCGCTTACCGCAGAAAGGACTGCATTGCGTTTACAAGCCGTTAGAAAAAAGAAAAGAAAAACATGTATTAATTCAATCTAGCAAGCATAAATATAGTAGGCTGAAATTCAAGAACCTGAAATTGATGGAGTAAGAATCCCGTCTCCTATTACCATGGAGGTTCCCATTATGGTTACAAGTAAAAGCAAAATTCGCACAAATTTACTATTCTCAAGCTTGGATTTTATTTTTTGGGCTCGTTTCAGCTGCTTTGACGGCTCTTCGAGTCTGTAGTTTGAAAGCTCCCTGTCCTCTGGTTGTTGATTTGGAATTAGACTCACTTTTGCATGTCGACATATCAAGGAATAGAGTGCAAATGCTCCCCCTAATACACAACCACCATACCAAACACATACAACTGATGAATCCTAGTAGATAACGTTAACGACAAATTATATATATCCAAAAATGGGGAAAAAATATAGCGCACAATATTTCTCATGTTATTATGACATTAATACTAGGTGGATTCTAGCTATTATTAACTAACGAGTAACGGAGAGAATTAACATAGAAGGTAAATTCTAAATTTAGAATCTAATTAATTTTTGACTATTTTGTTAATTTCATTCTCTTTAAAAATTATAAAATTCTCACGGTTTCAATTTTTATACCTATCTAATTATCATTTTTAACTTTATTCATACAATTTATTATTTGTCGTCTTTATTAACAAAAATCACTTGACACTTATAATTTAAATAATATTCAAAACCTAAAATGAAATTTTAATGTGTGGACAAAATAATATTATAGATCTCATTGATTTAGGTATATTTGTGTGTGTGTTTTTTATTCGTTAAACTGATCAATGATGGAGTTATCGTCAATTGTTAACAAGTACGTACCAGCATAATTATAATAATTATAAATTAATTAATACAGTGAATACAAAATAAGAAAGTACATTTTGTTGGCGAGTCAATTGCTCAACGATATAAAAGTTGTCTTTAAAATTGAAATTCGAATCACCGTTAAAGAGAAATGAAAAAAAAATTAATTAATTTAAAATCTACAAGTTTAAATAAAATGGACAGGGATCAAATGTGAACTTTCGCCAAAAGCAAAATTATAAACATTTATCGAGGTATTAAAACGAAAAGAAAAAAGCAGTTAAATGATTGCTATCTTACCGTTACCGTTGTCGTTAGCCCATAAGACGACGAACACATACTTAAGCATGGGTATGAGCACAATAGTGTAGATGATGAGAGACAAGACGCCGAGAATGTCATCGTTGTTGCTAATGCCTTCGGTGAAAGTACTGGCAAATACGTAGAGTGGAGATGTACCAATATCCCCATATACAATCCCTATGCTTTGAAATGCCAGACTTAGCGTCGTTTTCCAACTCATCTGTTAATTAATGATGAAATTAATAAGATGCATGAATGCATATTTAAGAGAGAGAAGATCGAAATGCAAGAAGACACAGGGTAAAGATAGAGACCTTGGAGGAGTGGCTTCCAGTCGCTGAAACTCTCCCGGCTTCCAGATTGAGAGAGTCTACGCGGCGGAGCTTCGCCCATGATACCTTTCGCTCTTTCAGGTTGTTTTCCTTTTCCACCTCCACATCTTTTGACGCTTCCATCTCTCCCTCTGTGCCCATCGGATCTGCTTCTCCGGACTCTCGCTTTTCTTAATGGTTGCATTGTACTTTGTTTCTTTTGTTCATTTTATAGGCAAAAAGAAATAAAAAGTCAGACCTCGTTACTGTTGTTCATTTTTATTATATTATTCCATCCTCAATAATTGTACTATTTTATTTCCAAAACGCCGCCCCCCGATCACTTTGTTTTGAGTGTTTCAATAAACAAAAGGAATTGAAACTACACTTTGCTTGGGTTTACTTGCGCTGCTTTTACTGGAAGTTTTAGTTCATCGCGTCACATCTAATCTCCAACTCCTGTTTTGGCTTTAATCATATTTCCTTGTCACTTTCATCAGTTATACGCAGTCAAGGCACTGCGCTGTGGGCATCTGTTTCCAAAGTCTACTCCTTTGCAATTAAAATATATATCCCATGCATTATTATCCTCTTGTTAATTTATCAAACTTTTCTTTGCTTGATTCTTATTTTTTATTATAATTTTTGTTGAAATTTTAAAAGAAGAAAGAGAAAGGATGTCACTTCCATAGAAAAAAATGATAGATTAACCTTTATATATATCAATTCAAAACAATAATTTGGATGAAGCTTTCGATAAAACCCATTGACAAATGTCATTATAAACACGTACGTTACTAAACCATTTTATCTCGCTGTAAAATTGCAACGTCCAGTTCCCTTTACCACTAGATTATTGATACATATTTATTTAAATATACAACATATATAAACAGTTAATATTAAATAATTAAGGATATACATTTACAGAAAAATAATGTATTATATATTAACCTACGTCAAAAAAAGTAGCTGTTTATCTGTTTTTCCTTTTACTAAAAAGATAAAATGTACTAGAAAAAAAACATATAATAGCTGACTTAATAAAAGAAAATATGATTGCAAATTATAAAGAAAAATATTAGCTGATGTCCTGTATTATTTTATTTATTACTAATATTTTATCTATCATATAGCTGCGAAGCTGTCTAGTTTTTTTGTGTGGGTATATATTATAGAGAGTTGAACACCCGACCCTGTACCCAGTTTCATTATATGCAGATCTGTACGTTCTTAAATTCTTGCCCATCTTAATTGTCTGAATAGTGAATTTTGCTCATGTTGAAATTTGCTTGTGCAAAATCATGTCATGTTTTTTTTTTCCTGTTTTATAAGCCTAAATTGTTAAGACTTTGTCTGAATCACTTCATCCTTTCTGTTTTTTAGTGTTAGTTAATGCAGAGTTTTTGCAGATGGAACCAGAAATGGCAACTTCATGCTCTGTCAACTCCATTAATGTTGCTGAACTCAAGGTTAGTAATCAGTTCTATTTAAGGTCACTTCAATACATTCAAGAGGAGATTTCACTATTCACTCTGTATGACAAAACTCATGCATCAGATGGTTGGAAGTGTAGTTTCAGTCTGTAGCCTTGTGGTACATTGTATAGGGGCACTGGGCGGGGCCCCCATTTTGGTGATCCACATGGGGGCCGAGCCTGGCTCTATCCGGTCTATCCTAATCTATATTAATAATATTATTTTTCTCCTCTTTAGAATCCTAACTTAGCAACAATGTCTGGTGAACTGAATCTCCAGGTGACGAGTGATCTTGTGCGCTCTAAGGAAGAGGAAGACATCCTGAAAAGGAGTAACAAAAAAATCAAATCAAACTCAAAGGAGGAAGGACCGGTAGAGGTGGATATGGAGTCCAATGAGGAATTGACAATACCAGAGGGACAGAAACCAGGTGGGCATCTGTCCCAACAAACAGAATCCCGCACCGAAGAAGGCAAAGCAGGCTACTCGGAAGCAGCATTATTGAATGTAAAGGAAAACAGGGGGATTTCCTACAAAGACAGGCTCCTAGGGGTTAATGGGATTGCTAACAATGTTGATGAGGTGGATTCAGAATATGAGGATTATCTATCAGATGAGGTCTCGGATGAAGAGAGATTGGAGAACGAGGACCTGCAGATGTTTGACTACCCGATAGTGGAAGTTACATCAGAGTATTAAGTTCATGGGTAGAAGAATTGGATACAGATATCTTAAAAATAGATTGAATAAGCTTTGACACCCAACAGGTTCCCTAAACCTGATCGACATTGGGAATGACTTTTATTTGGCAAATTTCTCCATCTCTGAGGATTATTTCTTTACCATGAGGGACCTTAGATGATAGTAGACCATTACTTAGTGGTCCAGAGATGGAGATCGGAATTTAACCCGCAAAAGGATAATTTCAGAAAGGTAGCTATCTGGATTAGAGTTCTCTGGTTACCCATAGAGTACTACAACACTCATTTCCTTTGGAGATTGGGAGACCGGGTAGAGAAAACTCTCAAAATTGATAATCACACTTTAAGGAAGCTGAACACTGATGCCGGTGAGGATCTTGATGTGGAAAGGGGTAAATTCGCAAGACTCTATGTTGAAGTCGATTTGAGGAAAAAGCTAGTTGCAAAATTCAGATTAAGGAAAAGAGCTTTCAATATTGAGTATGAGGGTTTGCACTTCATCTGTTTTGAGTGTGGAAAGTATGGCCACCGTAAGGACCAGTGCCCCCAAATTCACTCTCAGACCCAGAAACAGGTTAGGGGAGATGCAGCAAAAATCCCTAATCAGACCCATAACGACATTCAATAGGAGACTCTGAAGACGCACCAGACGGAACCCACTGGAAACAAAACCCCGACGAATGTTGCCAAGGAACCCTACGGCCCATGGATGTTGGTGAAGAAAGCAGAGAGAAGGAGAAGTGTCAAACCTCGGGCAGTTGACCCCACACAGAGTCCACAGTCCAGAAGCAAAGCCGAAAACGGTAAGGGGCACATACTTGATTTCCCGAAAGTCGGTCAAGGAGCCTCCAGATTTAGCATTCTGGAGAGTTTACCCGAGGACGGGCAGGAGACACACTGCCATAACCTAATTAATGCCGTTGAAAGCTTTTCCAAAACCAGCTCCAGTAAAGGAAACAAGGAAGAAATAGGTAGAACCTTCGCGAATAAAGGCAAGGAGAAGCTGTATACGAGTAAAGAAAACCTAGGCTTGGGCCCACATGAGAACAAAATGAAACGCCAATCGGACCAGGCCAAGACTTCCACAAACAAAGCTCAAATGGGTGGGCTCAAACTCTAATCAAGGAAACCCGGTGTACATCTCCATGCAAGGGCCCACAGCGTTGTGCCTAATACCAGGAAAGCCTTAATGAATCTTTCCAAGATTGCCAGAAGACCTGAAACGCAAATGACAATTGTTCCACCCCTTTCCATGCAACTCTCCCCGTAATGCCCAATAGCGTGTTATCAGATATGGCTATAGGGTATATTATGGGGAAGCTCCCAATGAGCAAGGAAACCGAGCAGAATATGAATTTTGATAAAGGCAAACCACCCGACATGAACTTCCAGTTAAGTAATGCAGGCCACCAGGGAAGAATCTCTACAGACGATGGAGTACAGATAATGATGGTTGACACAGAGGGATCGGGAGTTCCCATCAATGGTATGGATTAAAGGATGTATGTCACCCGGCTGAATTTTTTGGCTTGGAATTGTAGGGGAGCAGGAGCAAGATACTTTCCCTCCCTCGTTAAAGATCTTGTGAGACTTCATCAGCCCAGCTTGGTTGTTCTTTTTGAAACAAGAGTAAGTGGCAAAAAAGCAGAGTATATCATGAAGAAAATGGGGTGGTCTGGCAATGACAGAGTAGATGCCAAAGGGTTCTCAAAAGGAATCTGGCTGATTTGGGATTCAGATGAGCTGGATGTCAAGGTCATTTTGAAGAATAATCAGTACATACACTCGAAAGTCACATTTAAAAATGATAGAAGAAGGTGCTATGTGACGGCGGTTTATGGAAGACCCAACCACTTAGGAAGAAGGGAACTCTTGAGGGATTTGGGAAAGGTCAATCGCGATCATAACGCGTCCTGGATTCTGCTAGGTGATTTTAACGCGTATAAAAACACATAGGAGAAAACAGGAAGCCATTTCTTTAATTTGAGCTCCATGAATGATTTCAATGATTTCATAGCAGAAAATAACTTGGTAGACCTCGGATTCAAGGGATCTATCTACACTTGGGAAAGAGGTGGAGTGAAAGAGAGGATTGATCATGCATTAAGTAATACCAAATGGCTGGAAGATTTCCCTGACTCCTATGTTCTACACTTACCAGCTCTTAAATCAGATCATAAGCCCCTTTGCATCAACCTATGGCAGAATAATAGTCAGATGAGAAGGCGCAAAGCCTTCAGGTTTCAAGCTACCTGGTTGCTAGAAAACTCATTCCAGGAGGTAGTCAACAAGGCATAGGGAGAGACTCAGAACTGGAATGCCGCTGCAGCCAAGTTTAAAGAGGAAGCCACCACATGGAATCACTGCTGCTTTGGCAATGTCTTTAACCAGAAAAGGAGTCTGATTAAAAGGCTTAATGGCATTGACAAAGCGTTACACAGAAGGGAAAACCCAAATATAGAAGAACTCAGGAAAAACTTGTGGGAGGAGTATGAAAACATTCTGACCAAAGAGGAGGCCATATGGTATCAAAAATTTGATGCAATTGGCTGAAGTTTGGAGATATAAATACCATGTACTTTCACACATCAACGATGATAAGGAGAAGAAGAAATAAGATTGTCACTCTCAAGGATGGCAAAGGCAATTGGATCCATGATCCTGAAGATCTTAAACATATGGCACAAAAGTTTTTCATAAACCTGTTTGAACAGGAGGACTCTCCTTACAACCCTCTTCCTCTAATAGGAGCTTTCCCAAAGATCAAAGTTGAAGAGCTGGTGGATTTGTAGAAGCCCTTCTCTAAACAAGAAATAAAATATGTTGTTTTTAGCATTGGTGGATTTAAGGCCCCTGGGGCTGATGCCCTTCATGCCATATTTATACAAAGTCAATGGGAAGTTCTTGGCTCATCAATCTGCAAATTGCTACAGGACATATATGAGAAACCTGAGTTGGTCAGGAACATTAACCATGCCCTCTTGGTACTCATCCCCAAGACGAAAAATCTAGAAAGCCTGAAGGAGTTCAGACCCATAGCTTTGTGCAATGTCGTTTTAAATATTCTAACAAAAACCATTGCTAACAGATTGAAACGGTTCATGAGCCATTGGGTGGGACCTTATCAAAGCAGCTTCATTCCCGGAAGACACATCTCTGACAATGTAATCATCACTCAAGAAGTGATGCATTCAATGAGAAAAAAAGGAAAAAAAGGTGTGATGGCAATTAAGATTGACCTTGAAAAAGTCTACGATAGAATAAGATGGGAATTTTCAAAAGATACCCTAAAAGACATTGGGTTGCAGAATCATTTTGTAAGGATCATAATGAGTTGTGTCACCTCAGGAACTATGAGCATTCTATAGAATGGAGAACCTACAGAGCAGTTTGGGATGACTAGAGGCATTAGACAAGGTGATCCTCTTTCACCTTACTTGTTTATTTTATGTATTGAAAGACTTTCGCAGTATATAGAGTAGGCAACGAGAAACAAGGTTTAGAAACCTATTCGGATCAGCAAGAATGGCCCATCCCTCTCCCACTTAATTTTTGCAGATGACCTTATTTTGTTCGTAGAGGCTGATTTGGAGCAATGTAGAACAATAAGAACAGTGTTGGACACATTCTATGAGTGCTCAGGTCAGCTTGTAAATGAGAGGAAAACAAAATGCCTTTTCTCTTCCAATATCAACCATAATCGAGTAGAGCAATACAGTCATGAACTGGGATTTCAACTCACTTGTGATCTGGAAACCTACCTAGGCCTGCCTCTTATCCATAAGAGAATTACCAAGAGTACTTACAGACACATTGTAGAGAAGGTTAACAGAAGGCTAAGTGGTTGGAAAGCTAAATCCTTATCCCTAGCAGGCAGAATCACTCTTACCAGTAGCGTTCTTAACAACTTGCCTTATTATTCTATGCAAACTGCTTCCCTTCCTCTAAGTCTATGTGATGAATTGGAAAAAGCTAGTAGGAAGTTCATTTGGGGAGGCTCAGAATAGACAAGGAAGATGCATCTAGTCAAATGGGACAGAATTTGTGATCCTAAAGTCCAAGGTGGTCTGGGGTTGAGGAAATTAAGAGAGATGAATGAAGCATTTTTTATGAAAGTGGCGTGGGGCATGATACAGAAGCCCAATGATTTATGGGTCAAGACTATCAAAGCCAAGTACAAATGTTCCCATGACCTTATTCCGAAGCTCCAAGATCATTATTCAGACTCATCCAACCTTTGGAAAGGCTTAACAAAAATTTGGAAGGAGGTTGAGAGTGGTTTAGCCTGGAGGGTGGGCAATGGCAAGTCTATTAACTTCTGGAAAGATGATTGGATACAGGGCATTGGTCTACTTGTGAATGTGGCGAGGGGCCAGATCCCCGAGGATTCGTTAGAATGCAAAGTTATTGACATGGTGAATGAGTCAGGCCATTGGAAGTAGCATAAAATTGATGGGCTGCTAATTGAGAGAGCCAAATTCTTGCTCAGCGCAATAACACCCCCAAAGGATGAATTGGGGGAGGATCAAGTGTTATGGAAGCACAGCCAGAATGGAGCATTATCCGTTAGCTCAGCCTATGCATCTAGGATGGGATGGCAGAACAACTCAAACCTAGTGTGGAGGAAGATATGGAGATGGCCAGGGCCCCAAAGGATCAGATCCTTCCTTTGGCTGGCAGGTAACGATAGTATTCTAACAAGCAAATTAAGATTTGAACGTCACCTTGAGGACACGGGCATCTGTCAGATTTGCAAGTTGATGCAAGAATCAGTCATCCATTGCCTAAGAGACTGCTCTAAGGTTAAGAACCTTTGGATGCGACTAGTACACCCAAGACACTGGATGAAGTTTTTCTCCGGGGAAATTCTAGATTGGATGGACCTGAATTTATCTTAGATGCTGGGTAACTTAGTAAGCTCCAATCTTCCTTGGGATGTCCTTTTTGGCACGACATCTTGGAGTATTTGGCTCAGGAGATGTGAGGCCATCTTCCATCCAGATGAGCTAAACTCCACAGATCTCTTATTCGTTTGCCTAGCACGGTCCAAAGAATTTGTGGAGATGATGAAGGTAACGAACACCATTCAAGGAAGAAAGAGAATAATTAAGCATATCGCATGGATTCCCCCTTCTGGTAATCAGGTGAAGTTTAACGTTGATGGGTTGATGCGTAGTTCTTCATTGTCCAGCAGTGGAGGAGTCTTGCGCAACGCTGCGGGAGACTGGGTTCTTGGGTTCACTAGGAAGAGTGGCTACTACAGTATTTGCTATGCCAAAATTTGGGGAATCCTAATTGCCTTGAATCTGGCATGGGAGAGAGGATACAAAGAGGTGGTGATTGAATCAGATTCCAAAGAAGCTGTTGACCTATGCCACACAGATGATATCAGTGCAAGACCGGAAGCTGGAATCCTTTACCAAATAAAAGGATTCATGAATCGAGACTGGCAAGTGTGTATCCAGCATTGCTATAGGGAAGCCAATAAGGTGGCCGACTGGTTGGCCAATGAGGCCCATAAGATTCAGAATGGACTCCAAATTCTTAATAACCCACTGGAAGGCTTGGGTAGAATGTTGTTAGAAGATGTAAGAGGGGTTTATTCCTCTCATTTTGTTTGGACACTTAGCCTTTCTGGCTTGTTTTGTACAAAAAAATAATATTATCACCTTTTAAAAAAGACTAACCCTTTTAAAAAAAGTTTCGGTGTTTCGATTTTTAGAAGTTTAATTTTTTTAAAAAGAAAAATTTTAATTTCCCATATTTTTTAGATATAATTTCAACTACTAAGAATTAATTAATTTATAATATTTATTATTATTTCTTAAATATTATTACAACATCGCTTGAACATTATTGCCTTGGCCTAATAGAATAATCTATAGTTTTTATTGTGAAATTAAATGTTAGGTTTCTTTGAACTTCTATAATTGAAACTCGTTTATTAGTAGGAGGAATGTTTGATTTAAGTTTTGTTAATTAAAAATAATAAATAAATAAAACTAACCAAAAAAATTTAAATTATAAAAATATATTCAAATAAAGATGTTATTTTATTTATATATATATAATCTTAAATTCCATGGTTGCTTATTAGTATATTCACCAAACATTAATGATACAATAATTTTTATTTGGATAAAGTTTTATTTTAATTTTTTAAATTTATAACGAAATTCGATTTACTTCCTAAGTTTTTTTTTAATAAAAACATCACAAAAGTTTTAAAATTTTCACATATTAATTTATAGGTTTCATTTTGTCAATTCTCTAAACAAAAAATATTAATACGGTGTCATATAATATCCAACTTGGTAAATTGATAGTTGATTATGACACATACTTTTATGTCAACAGGTGGCATCAACTCTATTTTTCTTTCTTTCTGAAACTTCTCTCTCTTCTCCCCCCAATCTCTCTTCTTATCAATTAAAAAAAAAAACTTACAGTGAGAGTTTATTAATAAGAGCTTATTTAACCTAGTTTCTTTTTCAAAAAAAGAAAAACTGTTTATTTTTTTAAAAAATTTTCTTTTTTTGAAATTTTCATCTTGTCTAGTCAACACCCAAAATTGCTTTTAAATCAAAAGCACAGAAACAACAATTCGAAACTTTTCCTATGAAACAGTAGTAGAAAATTAATTAATTTTATCATATACAAAAATTCTCTTACTCAAAATTAAAAATTATAAAATTACACACTTTTTTCTTTTTAAATACCCTCACTTAAATTATTTATTAACTAGGCTTCTTAATTTTTTAAATTAAAATATCTTATTATAAAATTTATTATTTTGATTGATAGAGAATTTTTTAATTAAATTTTTAATAATTTATTTTAATATAATTTTATTAATTTATTTTGATTAAAAAATTATATATATATATAGTGATTTTATTATATTTTATATTTTTATTTATAAAAAAATTAAAATCAATTAAATTAAAGATTTAATTTTTTTTATATTCAAATAGTATTAATTTTAAAATGATTTAAAAATATTTTCTTTTTAATAATTTGAAAATAAAGAAACTTTTTAAAGAAAATTAGCCAAATACTAATAATATTAATGAGAGCCGAGTTGCTGGGCATTGAAACTCATTTTGCTACTTCTTTTAATGACGGAAAAATTGTAACTAAAAATTGACTATTTTAAAAAATGGTAGAAAATAATGATGTTTTACAATTCTTGTTAAATAATTATAATTTTTAAAAAATTTATTTTATATTTTAACAATAACTTTTTTAATCGTCGTTAAAATTTACTCGTTAAAATTTGTTTTTATTATAATAAAAAAAATGTTAATGTCATTAGGCCATCTTCAATGGTGGTTGTTTAATTCTCATTGGATTCTTTAATCCTAACACATGTTTTAAGTGGTAAGGAGAGAGAAAAAATTTTAAGCACCGTTGCTTCTATAAATAACGGTACTTAAAATAAAAAATTATATATTGACTATGAGTCTTATTTAAACTCCACAAATAGAGTATCACAGTTGGTGATGCTCTTAGTTATTCCCATAAAATTTTGTGTCGATTATCAATTTAGTAAATTGGTTTCTATATGATACGAAGATAGCATTTTTGATAACACTTTTTTTTAAGAATCAAATTAACAAAGTTTGGCCTAGAGATTAAAAATGGTGATGTTTTTTAATCATTAGAAATGTTTTTAAACTAGAAATTTTTTTAATCACTGAATTGAATTTTGCTTCAAATTTAAGATGTAAAAATAAGATTTTACCTTTATTCTTACATGTTAATCAAATAGTATTTTGATTTTCTTTTGCAGACAAAGATTGTTTGCTAATGTATACCAGTATATAAGCATGGAGAAAAATTTTCTTTTTTTAAAATATGGTTTACAAAAATTAGTGAAGAAAATTAATTATAAATATACACCTAAATATTTAAAAGCGAGTGTTTTAAAAGTATATTAGTATATATACTTATATATCAATATGTATTTTGTTTAGTTTATTATTTTTATTAAATTTATCTAATTTTTTATAAACATATTAAAAATAAAAATCATGAAAATATATAATAATATACTTGTATGTTGGATAATAATAAATTTAGTTTATTATATTTCTAAATTAAATTTATCTAAAAAAATAATTACCCTGACCAAGTGGTCGACAAGATGACACCTCCATTTCCTTCTACGGTAGGCGTCCAGAAATATTCATAATTTCATACTAGTAATGCTCTTTATTTTCTTTTTTTTGGACAAGTACTAGTAATGCTCGGGGGATCTGCATATACAATTGGGCTAACCTGTGAGAAAGAAGCCTGGTCTTCACATGCTTTCATGGGCAACAGGCTGCAGGGCAAACCTCGAAGAAACAAAATCAACAAAAAAACTCATCCAGCCCAAGACCAAAATGTTTAAGGGAATCTTTTGAAGTCTCATCTACGAGTCCAAAAAAAAGAAGAAGTCTTGTCTACGCGCAGTTTAAGTATTTTTTTATTCACATATTTATAAATAATAATAATATAGTTTTATTTTATAAAAAATAATATTTAATTTATTGGTGATAGAAATTTTTTTATCTATTAACAATATTTAAATCACGATGCATAATAAGACTAATATTTTTTAAAATTATTTTTATTACATATCAAAATTTAAATATAATTAATGAATAAAAAATTATTTACTAAATATTAACTTAAATTTAAATCTATATATATAAATTTTCAAATGTAATGAATGAGAAATCTCAACATCTGGATAAATTTGACAATTCGTGTAATTATCTTTCCGTGTCAGTGATTCGCACGGGATTCCTGAGGCTTATCCACTGGGTCCGGACCGAAAGGTACATGAGGATGCACGACGATGAATTCGTCACATTGACAGACATATCCGAAAGAGCGAGTAATTATTCCAACATGCCTTCTTCAACGAAGTATATCGTCTTTCTCATGCCCTTGTCCATCGCCTCTATTATTTTGCCGATTGTACATTCTGCGACGGCGACGGGGACGCCTACCCCGACCCCATGGCCTCACCAATTCCACTCTGTTCTATTCATGAACTACAGCGGATCCCTCCAGATGATCGATCTTTGGTACGACTGGCCCAACGGTCGGAATTTCAACATCGTACAGGATCAGCTGGGTAAGCTTCTGTATGACCTTGAATGGAACAACGGTACCTCCTTCTTCTACACATTGGACTCCAGCCAGGAGTGCAGAACAGCTCAGCTCGAGGTGGGGATTCTTCGTCCCAATTGGTTGGATGGTGCCAACTATTTGGGTCAGAGATTCGTGGATGGCTTCCTGTGCAATGTTTGGGAAAAGGTTGACTTTATTTGGTACTATGAAGACGTCATTTCCAAAAGGCCTGTTCATTGGGTCTTCTACACGGGTATGTTCTGTTCCTCGTCCTCCTCTTTGCTTTCTTCTATGATTCATGACCCTCGATTTGGAATTGTTAAATATATTTGCATTTGTTTTGGATGGCTGAAACTGAGATTGAGAGGATCCTTATCCTTCCCATATTAGGAATGGGAATGCAACATAAATGTTCAAGCAGTTTGCTTAATATTTGCAGGTAGGGAGGCGCATGTGATGACATTTGAAGTGGGAGCAGTACTGGAGGATGCTAAATGGCAAGCCCCTGTCTACTGCTTTAATAAGGGGGATAACTCTCTTCACGTCGACCCAAATATTGTTCGAGTTGCCACTCCCGCGCATCTCTTCTAAGGAGCGCGCTCTTGTTGGATTCATGACTGTCTCAAACAGGTTTCTCTTCTCTCATGTTTTGTATCCTAAGGTTCCGATCTCTCATGTTTCTTATTAATACCCTACGAAAAAGAAAGGCATCATGTCATTCTGCTCGATAAAAGCTTGGATTTTTGTGTGTGTAGATTTTACTTGTACAATAACATACATAGATACGCATCAGCTTTTCAACTTTTGTTTCCTTTGGATTTTGGATTTGTGCGAGTATCCTTGACTTCTTGGCTGTTGGATTCACTTGGAGCACAGATTGAAAATATGGAAATCTCTCATTCAGCTAAATGTTTTTTTTTTCGTTGCTTATTTAATTTGTTGGTGTCGGGATGTTTATGTTGCTTTATCCACTCATATCATATTACTCCATTGGCATTGAGATTTGAGAATGTCTCCTGCAAGTTTCGAATTGTTGTTGGTGCCAGGCCATGAAATATCCGCTTTTATATTTGATTATCACTGATTAAAAATAGGAGTCACGACGAAAGATATTAATTAAAATTTTGGCTCACTAATTGTACTAAATTTGGTTGAGTCCTAGATTAAAGTTCTGCATCGTGCTAAAGAAAAAGTAGCATCCATGATATTTAAAAAAACGAAAAGAAGAAAGTGATATTGATAGTAACCAGTAACCACATAAACTCATTAAATATTATCTTGGTTTCTTGTTTTTCCAGTTACATTCAAAGGGACCATCCTAAACAGTATATCTTGACATATATAATATTATAGTCCTGCTGGATTGCTGAAAAGAGATAAATTTTTTCGACAAGAGAAGTTTAGGAAAGATGACACATTTGAAACTCTTACCGGCATTCCGGTTTTTCCTATTTAGCTATCTGCTCTGCTGCAGGGGAGCTCCCTTTGTTAGCCATCTCCTGTTTCTCCATCCCATAAACTTGCTTTGTCCTGTATTTGTATCTATTTGCTGAGTATAAGAATAAGCAGAAATTGATTATGCTCAAAGCAGTGAGCAGCCAGTAAAAGTAATCAAATCTACCCGTATTTATATTTTGGGACAACCAAGATGGTTGTTCTTTCTTTGGGTTTTCCGTGACAGATTTGATAATACTGTTTAATACAGTGGCTACAAAACAACCTAAGCCGCCGGCAAGAGCAGCGTAAGCAGACCCTAGGCTTTTCATGGCATCAGGAGCTTCCTCATATAGGAATTCCAGCAAACCTACAATACAAAATACTTCAGCTACGCCAATCAGGCAATACTGGATCAACAGCCAGTATGCACTTAGGTTGGGCATTGGTGTCAGGAAATTAGCTTCATATCCGTATTTTATTGCATAATTTCTTCGATATCTCTCAAAGATTGCAGCCGAAGCAACAGATAGGATTGAAACTGCCAGACCAATTCCTACTCTTTGAAGCTGAGATGCACCGTGGGGATGCCCAGTGATGCGTCGAAACAGGGGGACAAAAGTGTAGTAGTAGAGAGATAATATAAGAAATATGCTGATTCCTGGGAAGACGGGCATGCATGTGACTGGAAGTTTCAAGTGGCCCAAGTGGGTGTTTAAAGTATAAGCCTGCTGCACTGATAGAGTCAGATACTCGGTCAATATCATGTTTAGCATGATTGTGCAAGCTGGTATGGGGATAAGTTTCAGAAGGATCTTGACCTCCTCTACCTGGGTTACTGTGCAAAGCCTCCAGGGACTGGGATTAGCTCCATCTTCTTTCAGTTGCAGAGCTGCCTTATCCAGACATCTATATGTTTATACATTTTTGAGAGAAAGAAAATCACGAAATGGGTATACATAGATTTCAACAGCGGAGATAATTTAGAGTCAAAGCACGTGAAGCCAAATGGCTAGCTCTCACCTGAAATCATCGGTGTGACCTATCTTTCGACTTCCCTTTATAGCAGACTGCCTGCCAAGAACCTCGTGTAATCCTATCAAGTCGCTGCTAGAAAATGGGGCGCTTCTCTTCCGGAATGCTGCAAACAAGACTTGAGAAACCCGGGTAAGGGGGCTGCCTCCGGGCAACCTATGCCTATACAAGGGAGTTCCAATGAAGAATACCGTGTTAGATATACCCATGGCAATTGCTAAGGAAGCAAAAGCAGATCCCCATCCATGCTTCATTTGAATGTAGACAACTACGGAGAAGGCCACAATTGCCCCAATAGTGACAGAAAGATAGAACAAGTTGAAAAATCTATCAAGGTGAGATTTGTAATTTTTGCTCCTTTCGTCAAATTGGTCAGCTCCGAAAGACGACACGCAGGGCCTTATACCTGCAGCTCCAAAAGCGGTAATGTAAAGGACCGTGTAGAGGTAAGTCATTTGCCACGGTTTCGCAGGTTCACAGTGGCCCAGAAGCAAAGACAATTGATCACACTCATCTTGGTTGGGCACGAAAATGCTCATTGTTGCACATAATGTTATTCCCGTTAAACCCTGTTTATAAAAACTGGAATGAGTAAAGAAGGTATTGTACTCCGCTGTTGAAATCACAACAACTATCGGATGCGTTCATATTAATAGTATGCAGTTCCATAGCTCTCGTATGGAAAACAATACTGATAGAGAGAGAGGGAGAGAGGATCTTACCGCAAGATAGATAGTAGTGAAAATTGCTATTGTCCAGTATCGCCCAAGATATGCATCAGCTAGAAAACCACCGACCACGGAGGAAGCTTGCGATATCCCTAAAAAATTGTTAACTGCATTTGATGAACTCGTGAATGGTCTATGCATGACATAAAACATAAAGGCCACCATGTTAACGGAAAGGCCAAAATAAGCCATTCTTTCTGCCATTTCATTCCCTGGAACAGAAGAGAGATACTTTATATACAAGGCAGAAAATTAAGCGAGTACTTGAGAATTGTGGTGAAGATTAATGAAGAATACCAAATATAAAGAAGGCAGAAACCCAGCCGCCGGACTTGGAAAGATCAGGAATGGGTTTGCCATGGATGTCGACTGGTGTAGATCCTCCAGTATAGCCACGCCCAAAGGCCATACGCCTATCCTCAGACTCAGTGAAGTACTTGCCAAGCTTTTTTCTGCTCATTGAACTGCATGGTGTCCCCGGCAGCGGGCCTTCCGGTGACTTGATCTCGCACGTATCCATTCAATCTGACAGATACAGAGAATAATGTTAGATCATTCCCTAACCTCAACTTCCACAAACACACTTCAACATTATACAGTAGTAAGGCAAGCACTCTGCAATGGTGATTATGAACATGCACACCAACCCCTCTACTTCCGGCCTTCTTATGGTTGTGGATATGAATAGAGAAAAGAAGACAATTAATGGTGACACTGCGCTGCCGAGGGAGTTTAAAGTGGAACTACGAGTTTTGAGTGTGATGGATCAGCGATAACTGAGTGACTCTGGAATCTTGACTTACATATGCAAATTAGTAGTGATGAAGAGTTGTTCACACGATGTTTTCAGGACAGTTAGAGAAAGGGGAATCGTAATAAAGGGGGTTTCAACAAACACGTGAAGATCCATGGAAAACGATCCATGCTCAATAAATGACAGTGCAACTTAGTAGTTGTACAACATAAGTGGAATGAATTCAAAAGAAAATGCATTTATGGTCACCTGTTGTGGAGGCCGGCGCCATTGCAATCACTCATGCTTGATACTTGCTCAAGTCCTAGTATATTTTTATGTGTGCGTGTTATATAGTTTAAACGTATTAAATACTCTAATCGGTGCTTTATAATTACAGAATGCAGCACATAGAATAGAATAGCGATGATGAAATTAACTATATATCTTTACCCTTTCTACGTTGCGCAATACCTCTCCTGTGCTGAGGAATGTTTAAGCATTTTATTTTGAAAAAATATTTAGTCCACCGACAATAGATAATTTTTTATCCACCAATGATGTTCAGATCGCGATATGATAAAAGTAATATTTATTAAAATTATTTTTATCACGTGTGGTGATCTAAACACTATTGGTGGATAAAAAAATATATGTCGTAGGTGGATTAAATATTAACTCATTTATTTTTATATAAATTATATACTAAACTAATGAATAAAATTTCATTAATTTTTTTTTATAAGTTCCTATAATTGTTATCGTTCTTTCTAATATACTTTAGTTACGCAGCATAATTTATTTGAAAATTTTTCTTGTGTGCAAAAATGTCATAATCAACTAACTCATTGATGTTGGAAGTTATTTTTAGAATTAAAATTCTAAATTCAACTTTTTATTCCAGCCAAATAAATCAAAAAAAGAAAGTAATTAATTCTTTACTTGTCTCTCGCCCACCATGAAAAGTATTCTTTTTTAAAGAATTACTTTGTTAAAAATAACATCCCAGAAAAAGTAATTTAAAAGTTAATCAAGTTATTGAAAGGCCTTTTCACCTTGTTATGAAGCATGTAGCTTGCATTCTTGCAAGAAATTCGTGTGCATTTTTATGGTGATTGGTTCATGTACGTTTTTATCCCTCAAGTTAGAATTGAAAGGCCTGCTCTGCTGGACGGACGTACCAATATTATAAGTGGACATTAGGATCTGGATCCAGTGATTTTATTAAGTTTGATTTCAAAAAATATAATTCATATAAATTTTTAAAAAATAATTATTCAATCTAAATTCAATTTAACTCATTAAATATTATTAAAAATATACAATTTAATAATTTTTAAAAATATTTATTATTTTGTAAAAATAAATTTTTAATAGAAGATTTTAATGTTTTCTTTGTTTTAAGACTTTGTAAAATTAATTTAAAATAAAAAATAATATTTTATCGAGTCAAACTTAGCTAGCCGAAAGATAACCCCAACACAACAGACCCGCCTGCTGGGGGAGTGAAAAAAGACGCACCAGGGCAACACACACTCTGAAACAAGAACTTGTACAAATAGGTCAAAACAAAATCTAAACACTGCGCGCATCAAACGCTTTCCTTTGACAGATTTAGAAGCGGAATGGAGGGGAGGAAATGAAATTTTTTAAAATTATTTTATTTAGTTGAATAATTTGGAGGGGAAGAGAGGTTTTTTTTTTCGAAAGTGGAAAAATTTAAAGAGAAAGATAAGTATGACAAAAAAAATACTCTTAATTAATTATCTTAATATTTAAACAAAAAAAAGACAATAATAAAATAAATTCAAAAATTTTTAATAAAAAAATAATTTTAAAATAATATTATTTTTAATTAAAATAAAATTAAAAATATATAATAATAATTTTTTTTTCTATTTACAAACCAAACAAATAAAACTTTTTTTCTCAACCCTCCCTTTCCTCAAACTAAATCAACATTTGGCATCAGCAGCTAGAATATTCAACATTCACTTCTACTTTCAACTAATATTACCTCACTACTAGTCCAGCTCTATCGAAACTTGGATTATCACTCGTGAATTCTTATATCCGACCCACTTGGTATTGCTCTCGCTGATCTTACTGTCAGGTTTTATGTTTAGTGCTAAGTAATGACTCGTTCAATTTCTGATTTTCAAGAAAATTTATTTTTGCCCAGTTATTGCACTATTACGGTATCGATGGATGTAGACGGAAAATTTTTCAGTACTAGCCTCCTTTTTGTGGCCACCATTGTTGTGGCCAAACTTCCTTTCTAATACCAAAATCTAGAAAATGTCTCCCTTCGGTTGTGAAAACCTGGCCCCTTCTCGGTGTCAGTGGTTTGCTCCACATCTTGAAAGACCCCATCATCATGCTTTGTGAGGAGTACCCCAAGATTGGCAGTGTATTCACTCTCAAACTCTTTCATAAAAACTTTGCATTCTTGATTGGACCCAAGGTCTCTGCTCACTTCTTTAAAGACCCCAAATCTGATCTTAGCCAGCAGGAGGTCTACCAGTTAAATGTGCCAACTTTTGGCCCTGGAGTCGTCTTTGATGTTGATTACTCTGTACGCCAGGAGCAATTCCGCTTCTTCACTGAGGCTCTTAGAGTCAATAAACTCAAAGGTTTATGTGGATCAAATAGTTACAGAAGCCGAGGCAAGTCTAAGCTGTCTTTTATGTAAATTTAAGCTTCCTGGGTTTTCTTCACTTAGAACTTGATTATTGAATCTTTGTTCATTTTGCTTCCCATGTGCCCCATTTGGCCATTAGAAAGTCCTCCTATACTGGTTGCAACATCTCATCTGAGATCATCTGACACCTTCTGGCATGTAAAAATATGGTTCCCTTTCCTGAACTTGGGACTTTTAGAGATATTATTTATTGGAGGAGTGCTGTTCATTAAGAGCTGGAATTTTGAGCTGGACTTAGTATCACCTTTTAAGCGTTTGGCATGCTTTATCTTTCGTCATTTCCTTATTATCAGGCAGGGAAATGAAAAGGTCACTTTCTATAATGTTGCTACATCTGTATGATGTTGATTGGCACTGCTGTCTTGACTTGATGCTTTCCGTCTGTGATTGGTAATTCTTTATGTTTAATGGATTCCCGACTGTTCAGTTCTCGTATATCATGGGGACCATTGCAGTTTTTGTGAGCCCCTGGATCGTTTCCGTTAACATAACCGTGAAGAGAGACCTTACAACATTATTCCGTTTCCCAAGAGCGTTTGTAGCTTTGCCGGGTTAAAAATGCCTTCTATATGCTGTCACGTGTGATCTTATCTTCTTGAAGTCGAGAAACATTTGAGATTTGTCCCGGTAAATTTAAACTACATTCGGTGTCAATTCGTTCATATTACCCGTTCAATGGGCACCATGAATGATCAAGCAGATTTCCTTTCCATAGAACAATGGAATAAACTAGGGAGATTTTCAAACTCGGGTATACATACCGCTATGGCTGAACGGAAATTGAGCAGTTAGTGCTCTCTATCCACAACACCACTTAGGTTGACCCACGGCCAGTCTGCAACCACAATCCTTTTTCGCTAGTTATACTAATAAAGTATACTAATTGATTAAATAATTATGTTCCTTCCAGGTTTTACGAATCATAAAAGTGAGGTAATCACTTCCGAATATTACACTAAAACTTATTACTACAACATCAAAACTCACTACAGAACCCGTATTCTTCGCGAGTCACAAGCATTTCAATCATTGAGGCGAGCATAAATTCTGATCTGAAGATAACAACCACCTTCCCAATTAGCAATTGTCCTAACGACTAGGCGGGGAACATTCCTCCATATCGTCCGTAAGTATATTGGATGGGACCACTACATGCTACAACCGAAAAGCGTATTGCAGGAAGCCAGGAACATTGAATATTAGCAGGCGTTAAAGTTCGAAGTCAAATGAAACTTTAGTAGCTTATACATATTAGAGTTCATGTCTTAAAAATTGTTGATCAACAAACTGATTGCAAGTAAATCATCTTTCAGAACCCATGACGAAAAAATCAGCAAGTATTAACAGATACTAAGTGAAGAATTGACGACATAAGAAACTAACCTCAGCGTTCAGATAGCGGTATTAAAGGATTAATGCAGATTTTGACCACTCAGTTTTGCATAATCTTCAACAGCTCAATATCAAACAAGAGAGTCTTGTCTATCAGCCCTTGGTTCCTCAGCACAAAATCCAAAGCTCGTTGGCCCTGAAACACAGTTGCATTGCATCTTCTTCAGAGTCCACATGAATTATGGCTGAACAAAAAAACTCAAATATTACCGAGAATGTTGTTGGTCTTGGGCCACTCTTGTTGAAATCATTCTCAGGATATCCCAGTTCTGGGGGCACAATTATCCTGCATCACCGAAATACAGTGAAACTTGCGTTTCTCTCCCTATTTGTCTCTCCGCAATATATGTGCCCATAATGCATTTCCCCTAGTGTAATCAAAGAACAAAATGATTATGAACAGAAATCTTGAACCAACCATTTTCACTTTTCCAGTTATTCGGACTTTCACCCTGATGGGCGACTAATTACCCAAGTTTACTCTAGGAGGATGCATGGTGGAGAGGAAGGGAATGAGCCCAAAAAGACTGAGCCCACGCCACTGATTATGGACAAGGTGGTTGAGGAGGGGACCAACTAACAAACTAAGGTCAGGGAGCATGGAAGGATTGTATGACGTGGAATGAGAGAAGCTAGAATTGGTTATGGAAGGAGGTTTAAGAAGGAAAGAAAGTTTGAGAGGGGAAGGGATATGACGAGAAACATTGGAGTAAAGGATTGGGAGAGGACTGGCTGCTCTGAGTGTCAGTAGTATCTTGAGCATTCCTATTTTGCTATTTTCTGCACTTTTCTTCTCTGTTTTGTGTGAGAGTTATATCAGTAATTTTCCTTTCAGAGTTCTACTATAGACATTAGAAAATTAGCTCATTCTGGGAAGAGATTACCAAAAATAGTTTCACTGAGTTTTGATCTAGTCTTGGGTTCCATCACACCCCAAGCAGTTCAATGGGTTTTAGAGCTCCCCAAATCCAGAGCTGGAATTGAGTAGAAGTTGCAGTTCAAACAAATCAAGCACTCAATATTCAGCTTCATGGATGGTCAATTGTTGACATAATGTGGATGGTGCTATACTCAAACTACATGTTATTTTAAATCCTATTCTACACAAAGCGTATAAAGTCTGGCCTACTGTGTTAGAAGCATATAAAAATTGCAGAAAACAACTCAGGCATAGTATGTGTTACAAATTACAATGAAAAAAATAATGACGAAGCACCTTCTAATGCCCCCGAGAGCCATGCCTGAAACAGCCTCTTCAAAAGCTGGTATTACCTGAACATTCAAGGAACATAAGCATCCATTCTTCAAAGCCTCCATTTTGTGTAGGAAGTCCGCCAATAAGCAAGTGAAGCATACCCGAAAAAAAAATGTACGACTGGGGACTTAATATGTTCTAGCATCCAATAGTAATGTCCACTCACAATTTCAACTTTTACAATTATTAGTGTGATAGAGGACCTTTCTAGAAGTATTTCAAGACTATTATGGAGTTATTGTTCAACGCATTCAACTTGAAAAAGTCTGTAACATTCTACATTTAAGTGTAATATGGCAATGGTCATATTAAAGCTTCTTTGGTAGCAGAATGTGACTACGTTATATGAGTTTCTTACCAGAGTGACTTAAGGTCATTCTTAGCTCTCTCCCTCTCTTTCTCCTATCCTTTTTCTCCAGAAAATGATTTTTCCTCTTTCTTTTATTGCCTTCTCAGAAAATCCTTTCATAGTTGTGACAAATTATGCTAAAGCAAGCATCATAAATAGTGTCGGATAAGTTAGTGAACCAACATTTCCTCAAGTTCCCATAATGATGGCAAGACTCAGTTGAAACTTTTTCTAGTTTGTCCTGAAAGTAACTTTTTTTCCTTTTTTTTTCTCTCCTTAGAAATCCTTTTCCAGATAGTTATGAAGAATTACATCCAAAGTAAGAAGCATTGATGCATCATAAAGGGTATCAAAAGTTATCCAGCATTTCAGAAAGTTTCCTTCTTCTACATTCTCCCAAGACTCTCTAAATTCTTTCTTCTAGACCTCCCAGCCGCTAAATATCATTACAAAGAAAGCTCTAACTATGAACTGTTTGTTTTCCCACATAACAACAAACAATATAAACACTGTTCATGAAATAATGTTCAAAACCTGGATGACAGTCCCATTCAAATTTCAAGTAACTCGGTAATCATTAAAAGAAAAAGTCTCACCTCTTGGGATCCTATTCTGAATTTGAAGAAGTCTTTGTCTTCACCCTGCATGATAAAAAGCAGCAAAACCGGTATATAGTATGTACTAATCAATTATTTGTACAATGTCCAGTTAGAAGATAAAATAAATTTCATACCTCAAAGGAACCACCCTTTGTTTTATTCCGGGCTTCAAATATGCGGCCATAATAACCAATAGTGTAACCATCCCAATCTACCTGAATGGAAATTGAAGTCCATTATTTGCTTCAGTTATGTAATTTGAAGAAAGAACAGTACTGTCCAGAAAAAGTCTACCTAGGCAGATATAGGCTACTCTAATTTTCTATACTCAAGCCACCAAACTTGGAATGGGCAAAAAAAAAAAAAAAAGATTTGGAGCCTAAAGCCACCAATCCAAAATCAGTCTAGAAAACATAAAATGTTTGGTAAATGAAATCTAGAGTAAATAAAACTAAATTGAGCAAAATAATATTTTCATTTTGATTCAGCAACTCTGTATATCCAAAGATAAGTGGCCAGATTAGATTTGAAGTCAACCTATAAAACTATGCACACCAAGATTTAGTGGCTTACCACCACTGTCTCTCCCATCTTTGGTTTAGGACCATTTCCTACTCGCAAGTCCTGCATCATTTGTTAACGTTAACTTAGTAAAAAAATAAACTACATATAATAAAGTATTCACATTATACCATCTAATTGCTGACCTTGTATTGAAGTCCCGATTCAGTTTCTGTGTAGTCTGGGTATCGCATTTTTGTCTTGCCATAATTTTTCCCTCTAAGTGCTGGCACTGTATGTACAAACCCCTGCTTATTGTAAATCTATTGTGCCACGAAATTTCTCATGCTTTCCTCAATGCTAAGGTACATGCTAATGACAACATAAACATAGGCAATCTCTTTTGCAAACAGTTCTGAGTTTTACATAGCAAAAGTCGAGCAACTTGGAGAGAAGCATAGTTGGCAGCAATGCATGGACAAAATGCATTAATGAAATACTACAAAACCTATGTGAGAAGTAGGAGTTGGATATCAACCAACATAGAAAGGCTGCTAGCTTGCTACCATATTTTAAGAACGGGGCTTTTATATTATCATCACTACTAATATTGCTATTATCAATAATTTCACCATCTAATCTCAAGCAAAAAGGGCCACATTTAATATCATTCCTACTCTCCTAGACTTGCCGAATCACTCAAGGTTAACCTACAAAGAATACCAGTGCACTGTTGGAGAGACGCCGCCTTGCATAATGTGTTATATATACAATTGTGGTTCTGAATAACAATTATCTATGAACTTTAATTAAATATTACAAATTAATAGAGACGTACAATCAGGAGCAGATGGAGATAACAAAATATGAATGGGTTTTACCATAAGTCTAGCATCAGTACGAGTAAGTTTGAATGAAGAATAAAGCATTATTGTCAACAGTTATCCCACGAAGAAACAAATTAACTAAGTTATGAAGAACACGGGAAATTACTGTCAGCATATTCAGTTGCTACAACACTTCCGTCCTTTGAATTATTCCACAAGGTTCCGGAAAGTATCCCGATGGAAGAGAGAACAATTTTTCTTCGCTCAAAAAACCGCAAACAACCAATCTTGTTATAACTTTTGTCTGTTAACATGGAAAAAACGAAGCATTCTAAAAGATAAAGTCATTGGATGGGGGAATTCGTATATGAAGAAAAAAAAAGATAGTTAATCACGAACCGCAGAAAGAAGAATATGAAAATCTCTCGGGCTCCTGATAATTTAAAGGAAGGAAACATTAATCGCTAAATAGATTTGATGAATCCAGCAGATTAGTTTTTAAGGAAATGCAAAAAGCGTACCAGCCATTTTGGTAGAAAATCTACCGATAAAGCCAAAATTGACGCCATTACCGTAAGCAAGAGACAGATAGAGAGAGAGAGAGGAGGAAGTGAGTGGCGGACCAAGCGGAAAATAAGATCGGCTTACCAAGCTAGTAGCTACGGCCTACGGGAAAGTTAAACCAAGAGCTGTTCACAGCATCCTAACCATCGATATATATATATATATATCATCGATACACGTACACACACACACTAAAACAAACCTACCTCCAAATACATGAACAATTTTAAACTTTTATCATTTTTAATGATCAATAACTACATAATATTTTTTATTTTATACCAGTATCTCCATACAAGTTAGCAATGATCAATTAAAAATAATCACTTTGACAAAAAAATTTAAAAATTAAATTATTAATACTTATAAAATTGTTTTCTTTTATCTTTAACCATTAAATACACAAAGATAACATATAGTAGTATTAAATAATAAATAAATTTTGAATTTTTTAAATTTGTCGCATAAACAATTTTAAACTTTCACGCTAGGACATGTGGCAATATTTTTAATGAACAACGAATATATAACTTTTAAAACACATTACTTCAACAAAAGTATTTTTTAAAATTAGATTTATCAGGTTATAAATACTTATAAGAAAACTTTCATTCACATCTAAAATTGCCACTTCAATTGACCGATTAATATCAAGACATTATTTAATAATTAATATCCTTGAACATTATATAAATACACACTCTTTTCATGGTCTCTCATTACTCTTTTTTTTAATAAATAAAAAATTATATTTTTCAATAAATAAACACACACATTTCAATCTTATAAAAAATTTAGTTAGACACAATAAAAAAAATTACAAATTAAGTCCACACTTCTAAATATTAGACAAAAAATTTTAAATTAAAAGATAACACATTTATTAATTAAAAATTATAACTAAATTATAATAATTATAACCAAATTATAATTAGCTAAAATTTTTATAAAAAAAAAATCATTCGAAAATAATCAATATACTTTTCAATTTTTTCAGAAGATTAATATTTTTATATATAATTATTTTCTCAAATTTAAAATATTTTATATTTTTTTTAAAAAAATTTAATAAAAAAAAACTCTAAAGACAAGTTATTCAAAGAATTCAAATCCAGAAAAAAAAAAAAAAAAGGACGGGGGTAGGGAAGGGGCCATTGGCATCCACTCCCCAAGCTTGTTTTCCCGCTAGGGTTGCAAAAGAGAGAGAGAGAGAGATATTGTGCCGCTCAACAGGTTTCTCTATGATCATTCATTGTTGATCCTTAACATTTTAGGTTGCAATTTCTTTCTTTTCTCTTTTGTTGTGGCACTAATTATCTTGGAAAATTGATCCTTTCTCTAACATTTTGGATTTTACTTTATTTTCTTTCGTTTTTTTTCTATTATTATTGTACGAAAAATGAGTGTTTTAATATAAAATAACCTTTCTTTTTTTCTATTTCAAAAAATACAGTTAAATTGGTGAAGATAATAAATATTGCAAATGTCTAAATATTTGCGCATTTGATAAATTTAAATTTGACCCGTGTGTGCATTTCTTGATCTTATTACTATGATTAATGCTCTGTCAAACATTATTGACTGCTATAGTTTCGGATTTTACCAATTTTTATGTTGTTTTCTTTCTTTATTAATTATTGTATGAAAGATGAATTAAGTGTTTTCATATAAAATAACATATATTTTTTCTATTTATAAAAATACTACTGCACGGTCGGTGCCTTTAATTTGTCACGTGTTTTCCATACTGTCTGTGATGATTTATGTGTAAATTCTTTTTGTGTTTTCTAGGGATGATGTCCATTTGTTTTAATGATAGGACTATCATTTTCACCCCGTGTTTTGCGTAATATATCATTTTTTTTCTTTAAATTATCTATGTTAAATATGTTGGTATGCCCTACTTTAAATTATTTGTATTAAATATGTTTATATATGAGTAAAAAAAATATAAATTCAGAATTTTTTTGTTATTATATCTATTTTTACATCTAAAGATAAGTAATTTTATTTTTCAATAAAAATATCAATTTTTCAAGTACATTATAAAAAGATATCATTATATCTAAATAACATATCAATAAATAATTAATCAACTAAATACATTCACAATAAATTAAATATGTCGATACAAATTAAATATAATTAATTTGTTTAAATAACATATCAATTTATAAAATTTGTATGAGATTTCTATGGGTATTATAATTTTTTTTTAATTTTAATTTTTAATAAAAACCAAAAAATACAACAAGTCAACTCTAAATTTTCTGTTTTATATCTAATTTATCTTTAGTTAAATTTCTTTTATGATATGCCCTTTAAAAAAAACAAAAACAAAAATCCTGAGCGCGCTCTCTCTCCTCTGACGTTTGCGTTGGGATTCAGGAAGAAGAAGATGAGCTCACACAAGAAAAGAAAATGCAAGAATGCGAACATGAGATTTCTAGCGTTTCTATGACAGAAATGGTTAACAATCGTGGTGCTTGATCTTTATCCGAATGATGTGGGTGTTTCGAAGCATCCATCACTCATAGTTTCTGATTACCGAAAAATCTGAAGTGCTTCAAATTTAAGAAGAGAAGGAGAGGAAAAGGGAAAGTGGGGTTTGAGATATATGGGATATATGGATATAAATCTGAAGTGCTTCATATTAAAATTATATTATATTATTTTATAAATTTAATAAATAAATATTATATTTTTAATAAAATACATAATATTAATCATACGATTCAATAATCAATTCGTTTCTTAAAAGATTGGTTTACATTGGTTTTCAAAATTTTTTATTAAATATATTATTACTAAATCTTATTATTGAAAATAAATTCTATAATTTTTTGTTATCAAATAGAATTTTTATATTGTTAAAATAACATTTTTTTTGGATAAAAATGAAAATAAAAATAATTTTGGAAAGAATATATACTCAAAACAAAAGTTATATGTTATTTTTAAACTAATAATGGATTCTTACATACATAACTTATCATTAATTTTAATTTTTCTTACTCCCTTTACCTTCTAAACAAGTGATTGGGTGAATATTTAACCTTATTGAAAAAAGAAAAAAGTATAGCAGTTAATTTAATTCAATCAAAATAAATCTCTCTAATGAAGAGAGAGAATTATAACATAAGTTTATAGTATTATTCTAACTAAAATTGTATTTCAATGAAAATTAATTATTAATATATATATATATATATATTAATAATTTAATTTTAATTTTAATTTTAATTTCATCATCTATAATTTACATAAAATCACATAATAAGGGTGCATTTTGTAACATCCTTATTTTCTTTGCTTATTAAAAAGGTACGAAAAAAAATTAATTTGAATGAATAAGGAAAAGAATGAAACTTGATCAATAATTTTTTAAAAAAAATATTTGATGAAACATATATTTAAAACTTCCTAATTTAATTAGTAAAAATAGAGAATTTTGTAGGAAAAAGGAGAAAAATCACTGAGAGGCAATTTGGAAAAACTTTCCTTGATCAGGCGAAATCTTGAGGTAAGAAAAATTAATTTAAGTGATAGTGTGGAAACTTTGGAAAATTCAAGAATAAGAATTTAAGGAATTACCCTAATATAAAAATTAATTTTTTAAGCATGACACCTTACCATATTTTCACCTAGATTAACCACATCATCTAAATTTGCTACCTCGCAAGAGTAGAGAAGTAGCCACGTGGATAGGAAATTAAGGAATGCATCATGGAAGGAAATAAGTCAAAGATTGATCAAGGTTTCTTTTTAGCCACGTTTGTTTGAAGCAAAGTACCTCTCACCAAGGGGAGCATTTTGGCCAAACATAAAATGGAGAAGGGAAGCCAAAATTCAAAGGGAAAAATTGGAATAGTAGACTATAATGATGAACAATGATAACCTCTTATTGAGTGTTCAACAAGTAAAAGGTTGGCAATTGAGTATCTCACAAGAAAGGTCATTTAATCACATGGTTTTTAAGCATTTCTCACACCCCATTTGGAGGACATTTCGGGCAAGAACGACCTACATAAAGATAAATAATGAGATATAATGATGTACCTATGGAATACCCCACATGTAAAGCAAATGATTCATGATTGAAGTAGTTGACTAAATATTTTTTTAAAGCATTAGTCACTTATTAGGGAGAGGTTTTGGCCAAAACAAGGAGTAAGAAAAAAAAAAGTGTAAAGAACTAAGGATGATGAAAGGTAATATTAAAAGATCACCACTCAATTTTTTTTTTTTTTTTTATCTTTAGAAATTGAAAGTTCCTCTTTTTCTCTCAAATATACTGTTGGAACAACAATTAGAAGAAAGAAATTTAGTCACTTTCAAAGAGAAATAAAAAAGAAAAATTAACTAAATAAATTTAAAAAGTATCTTAAGTATGTTTATCAATATTTTTTTTAATTTTTTTTTAAAATTTATAATATTTATATAAAATTTTAATCCTTACATTTTGATAAAATTTATAATATTTGATATTTTTATGATTGACTATAAATGTCTCTATATTATGTTACATATAAATTTTGTATGTGATACTTGCAAAAATACTTGAGTTTGGTTTTGAATTTCTTGCATGATATGGCTATAGGTGGAGAAATTCATGGACTTCTTCTGTTGCTTTCCCTTAATTAATTTGGCTCAAGAAAATTAAGGTGATGATGGTTGTATTTAAGAGAACAATTGGTAACTAGAACTCTAGGAAATTTTTTTAAGGGAATACCTCAGTTTTGGAACACTTTAAGTATGCTTGTTCGAAAAATCTAGTTAGTAGTGTTAAGGAATGATCAAGCGTGTTATAATAGAAAAAAGGAAGTGATTTGAGGCACTAGAAATGGTTAGGTTGTCAAAGACTTAGTCTAGCCGAAATTCAAGGTAATAAATATGTTAGTGAACTTGACAAGTGTTGAAATTGGAAAATGACTTACGAGTGATTTATATGGTAAAAATAAATAAGTGCTAAGAATAGGAGAGGCTATAAATTTTAATAGGATTAAAATAGATAAAAGAAGAAATTAAACTAGGGGTTGGAATTTGAGTGACTGAAATATGGAGACAAAAAAAAGCCTAAATATAGCTATAAGAAATAATAAGAAAAATTAAAGTAGTAAATATGCTGAAAAACCAAGGCACTGAAGGGGAACATTTTGTTTTCGGATTTTAGGTTGATATTTATATTGAATTTGAGAAAGTGTTTAATATAAAAGTTGTAACTTTGTGCTTTAAATTTTTATAGCTTATTGAATCACTTTAATTAGAGTTCATAAAAAATATTTATGGCCTAATTAGTAGTGAAAAGATAGATTTAACTCATGATATAGGGATGTTGATTTGAGGGATCTACGGTATCTAGATTTATTAAGAATTTGATAAAGTAGTTAAAATAAAAGTTGTAAATAATTATTTTAAATTTTTATAAATACTTGAATTATCTTAATTGGAGTTCATATAAGAGAATTATGATTTGATTAGTATCAAAAAGTCTAAATCCACCGTAACCAAAATATTTGATACTTTGACGTAATTGATAAATTAAGTTTAAGGTGATCACTAAGAGAATTAAGGATAAGAAAATATTATCATTTAAAACGGAAAAAAAAACTTTAAGGATAAGCATTTAAAAATATACGTTGAATAAGAGAAATTTAGTGGGATTATTTTTTATGAAATCAACTAGTGACAAAAAATGGAAGAGTGTTGACCTTAACTTATACTCTAGCTATGACTATTGCATAAATGCTCTACCATTCTATGCATGTTATTTGGCATGATTATGTGAATGTTTTATGAAATGATGATGATTTGAAATTTGTGGCATGTGGGCAAAGTGGATTTATTTTTATTAATGGCATCATATATTGGCTATTAATAAAAAAAAAGGGTTACATGAATTTCTGTGTTCGGTATATTAGATAGGAGACGCTTTATTCATAGCTATGATGAACAAAAAAGAATTGTGCCATGTCTAGATGGAGAAAGAGAA
Organism: Gleditsia sinensis; assembly: GCA_037074535.1. Lineage (NCBI taxonomy): Eukaryota > Viridiplantae > Streptophyta > Magnoliopsida > Fabales > Fabaceae > Gleditsia > Gleditsia sinensis. The sequence continues at coordinate 178,122 of CM073464.1, forward strand.
ACACATTCAAAAATAGTAGAGCATGCTTGCCCTAATCGAAGTAGAAAAAATTTGATAAGAACATTTAATAACCATTATATGACAAGGTTGTGATTTGACATGCCATGATATTTTGAAATAGTTATTTATGCCCATGATATTATAGTGAAGTTATATGTACCATATTTGTCATGCCTGCATAATTTTTGTATACATGGATATTTAATACATTATTATGACCTGATAAGTTATGTAATTTATATAGTTAAACATGATATAATGAATTATGCATGTGATGATTATGATTTATTGTTAAATTTATAAGGATATAAATTTTCATTATGTTATATTTAGAAAAGTGAAATCAGTATGCAAATATTCTCCATAATATTGATATTTAGCGTACATTGAATAGAGATACATTATTTTTGACAGATCTCAGTTATTAATGATGTAATGCCCCTTAGTAGTAAAAAAAATAAAATTACTGTAGCGTATTGTAGCTCCTACACATATATGCACGGGCAACCAGAAAACAGAGCAGAAAGCAGAAAAGAAAAAAATTGCAGCCCTTCTACCATTTTTCCTTTCACTTTTCAAACCCTCATACCTAGAGGTACAGACCTCCGATTGACGAACCGTCTGGACCATTGGACTCATGGCAACGAGTACTTCAAAACCCACTGATCAATTTCACCGAAAAGTAGCCGAAAGTTCGCCGGAAACGATGAATAGTAACTGCAATAGGTAAGCTTCGAATTTCAACATTCTTTGATGTTTTCTGGTGATTTTGAACCTAGAATTACGTTTAGAATATAGAATCATCGGTGTATTCATAATTTTCTGGCTGAAAAATATGATTTAAAGGATTAAATCATGAAAAAAGGTTTCAGATGAACAGTAACTGATACGCGTGAACAGTAACGGTAAATAGTGAACAATGTTTTTGACTGGCATAAAATAGTGAATTCTTGGTGTTTTGTTAGAAATTGATATGCCAAAGTTGTTTTTCTAGGTTTTGAGATAGCAGAAGATAGCTTTCAGCATCAATTCGACCATTGAGTTTTGAAAGAGATCAAGAGAGTTCAACTACGCATCTCTAGTGTGTGAGTAGATAATACTTACTATGACATTATTTTTAACTATCGATTTGACGCATCTACACGAGACATTACTATTAATGTGAAATTTATTTCTGTTAAAATATGACTCCTAGTATAAACTTTAGAAATGCAGGACAAGCATCATTTATATTTTAGTTCTCTATTGGTTTATGGTGATGTTGATATTTTATATGAATTGATAAATGATTTTATGAGGCACATGTGTAGGCCTTTGGATATAAATGTATAAACTAAGTTGATATTATTTTGGTTATTGTTAATTAGTGCATATTAAAGTTTGTGTAATGGATTTTTGCTTAACTGATTGTGCGGGCATTTTCCTGATGGATAAATTGTGTGGGCTTATGCCTGAGGGATGCTTGTGCGGGCTTATGCCTGATTGACGATTATGTGGGCTTTTGCCTGATGGATGATTGTGCAGACTTTTGCCTGATGGACTTTGCGGGCTTTTACCTTATGGATTACGGGTTTTTGCCCAATGGACTACAGGCTTTTGACTTGATTGATGGTGAATAGTTTCTTTATTGTATACTTGAGAAATGACTATAATTATGATATAGAGAGAGTTTAAACTCTAACATTGATATTATGCCTTTTAATACTGAACTTTTCTTATTATTGATTCAAACACATGATACATATTGCATTCATCTTTTTCTTGCATTTAATTTATATTTGTGAAGGAAAAACTTGTGTCCTGCTTGTCCTGTTTCTGTTGTAGTAAGGATTACCTATTCACTGAGTTTTATACTCACCCCATCAAATGTTTCCTTTTTCAGATAGTTAAAAAGATTCAGATTCAGCTCCAACTGTTTAGTGAGTTAAAAGAGTTGTGGTGAGTCCATATTACTTTCAGGGCTCCCAATTTGTTTAGATATTTTTAGTTTGTGTTATAAGGTAGCTCCATAAACTATAGGCAGGATCCCTGCATCCCTACTTATCTGAATATTGATAGAACCGTTGTTGTATGAAAAAACAGATAATTTCTGTATTGTATGGCTGAATGCCAATTGTATGTGAATTTATGAATTCCGAACTATTCTTATGGTATGCATGATGTTGTTTATGCCTATATATTGTAAATCACAATGATACTTGGTGCCAGTTGATTTTAGGCTTACGGAATAGGATTTAATCCTACTCTTGTGCCAGTCACGTGCCTGCTTCTACAAGGGGCCGTGACAAATGATGTATTTATTGTAAAGTTAATTGAGATTTTGATAGAAGTGTCATCACTCGCACTAATTTTTTTGGATGAGGTCGACATAGACAATTAGTGTGTAGGCATGTATATGCTTGATCTTTTATACATAGGTATTTTTTTGACTAACCATACCATGATATTTTTTGCTTTTGAATATAGTGTTCAGATGTCTTCTTATTTTTGTGTACTATAGATAACACTAAAGACACAAGAGAATAAAAACTCATTATGCTAATTAATGATAGATTATACCATTTTGTTCTCAATTATGCTTATTTAATATAAAGAATCTATTATTATGAGAAAGTCGGTTTAACAATAAGTTGTAGTGATTTCATGAGTGTATAAATTTGTATAAAAAAAATGGAGTCATTAATTTATAAAAATATTTTTAATTTTTATTATTTAGAACATATGTTTGATTTGTGAAATTAAAATTTTATTCATATTTATTTTTAAATTTAATTAACATAAATGATTATAAATATTGTTTGATTTTTAAGTTTGATCTTTTATAATTATGATACTATATTAATTTTTTTAATAATTATGATACATCCTTTTTTAAAATTACAAAAATGCCAAGGATTATTTTTTTGAAAATACTAAAAATATCTTTTAATCTTTTTTTTATTCTATTTTTAAAAATATATTTTTTAAACTCTACCAAACATATTTTTAAGTATACTTCTTATTTTTAATAAAAATAAAAATAAAAATCAACCAATCCAAAGCGAATGCTTTCTTATTTTAACCTGTTTTGCTTTCACCGCTACGTGGATGCGGAGATGCTTTATAATTTATATTGTTAAATGTTCGGTAGTTTTGGATAGAAAGACATACAGTGAAAAGTGAAGAGAAGATATAAAGGGGAATTATTTCCGCTTTGAAATATCAATGAGGGAGCAGAGCTAATGCATAAAATAAGTTTGAAAATCCAATATAGCCCCCGGATACACTCTATACAATTACTTTAATCTTAAAATTTGAAGGTAAATAAAAAAGTTCCAAACAAATTCTTGTACATCCTCATTTCCCTATTTCCTCATTTCCCTATTTGGGAAAGCTTGTCTGGGCAACCTTTCCACCGTGCGCCAGAAACACGGAACCAATTCTTATCCCTTTTCTTTCCGTTTCTATTTCAACGCCCTCAAAGTACTTTTAAAATAATTTTTATTTTTAAAAGTAAAAAATTAAGTTTAACAATAATGTTTTTGAGGGTCTGTTTTAAAAATAATTATTTAAAATAAAAAATTAAAAACACCTCTATCATATTTTTAAAAAGACTGAAAAAAAAATATTGTTTTAAAATTTTAAATTTTAAATTTCAAACGTCAAATATTTTTTATTTTTTTAAAGTTGTTTTCAAATATAATAAAACAAAAACAGATCCAAAGAGACTTCACAGTTAGTATGCAAAATGAACTATGTTTATTCCAAGTTCTAAGCCACTTTTTCGGGAAGTACATTTATAAGAATATTGGGAAAAGTTGTTTAGCTATCTTGAATTATATGAATCATTTAGATCGCTTAGTATTGTACTTGGTTTAGTTCGGAAATTTTAAGGAATCTTAAGCTCCAAAAAACAAATCATCATAAAATAATGATTGCGTCCAATTCTGGGTCTTGCCAGTCTTCAAATGTTGGGAGGTACATCGATTGCTTATAGAATGTTAAAATCGTCAATGTTGAATGGCAATTCCGTCCCCTTCATATGCCTCCCGCTCCCCCCATAATAAAACCGAAAGATAGAAAAAAACAGAAGGGGTGAGAGGGAAACAAAATGATAAAAAGATGAAAATAAAAACAAGATATGTTGCAGCTTCACTAGAAGCTGACAATTTCAATTTATAGTATATCACTGACGTGTATAAAAGCACCCACAAAGCATTTACAGCAGGACTTACAAGCCACTACCTTTATTAACCCATAAAGGACATCATACATGCAAATCACAACGCTCACAGGCTGACCAACCTAAGTGAGTTTGCCTTCTCTTGCAGGGTATCGAGAAGGCTGTCAAAGCTCTTCTTAAAAGCTTCTACTCCTTCAAGTTCAAGCTGGGAGCCAACAAAGTTCCAGTCAATTCCCAATTTTTCCAGAGCACTATATACCCCTTCGGCTTCAGATGCATTTAAATCAATCGTCCTGGATACAGTACCATGATCTATAAAAGCTTGGAGTGCTTGGTCCGGCATGGTCGATACCTGTATAGGAGGACAAAAATTGCTTCGTTGGATATGGATAGCTACACAACTTTTAACAGAAGACAGATGATGAGAAACATATGATGGCTTACAGTGTCAGGTCCAATGAGTGGAGACACATATAAGGTGTCAGCGTAGGCGGGATTCTTGACGCTGGTTGATGCCCAGAGCAGTCTCTGCTTCTTGGCACCTGTTTTGACAAGAGCCTCCCACCTTGGACCAGAGAATTTCTTCTGATAGAGCTGGTACGCCAGGGCTGCTTGAGCTACTGCTGCCTATTAAAATCAATGTGCCCATGACATGAGCAAATTTGATATCCAGAGGTATAATAACTCCACAAGGAAAGAATTGGCCTGCAAGAAGTTACCTTCCCACGCAGATCAAGGGCCTCTGGGGTGCCAATCTTCTCAAGCATCTTGTCGATGAGAGTGTCCACTCGACTGACAAAGAAAGAGGCAACACTTGTGACTTTGGAGAGGTCACTTAGCCCAGAAGCTTCAAGACCATCCAAGTAAGCATCAATTACTGCTTCATATCTTGTTAGAGAGAAGATGAGCTGTGGGCACAACGAAAGTAAATATATAACTAGACTCCAGAGATATTGCATAAGCAGCCAAAATAGATGACACCGATCAAGAAAGTTCCAGACTACAAGCTAATTCAAATGAAATATGCTGCATTCCCATAGAGACTTCCTCACTTCTAAGATTGACCAGTATGAGCTTATTGTTAATATTATATAGGTCTACTTCTCAAGCTACTTATTACCTAGCCTAGAACAGCATAACAAGACACTATATGGTACTAACTACTTCATTTTGTAGTACTAAATCTATACCTACAAAAGGACAGCACAAACTTACAGTCACATTCACACTTATCCCATTTGCAATAACTTCCTTAATTGAAGGGATACATGCAGCTGTAGCTGGGATCTTTATGTACACATTGGGGCGAGCAACCACTTTATGAAGCCACTTTGCAGCATCTATGGTCCCCTCAGTATCATCAGCAAGCCTGGGAGATACTTCAACAGAAACATAGCCATCACCACCATCAGTTTGATCATATATTGCCTCAAATAATTTGCATGCATCTTGAATGTCCTTCACCACAAGCTCCCAATATGCACTCTCAATGTCTTTCCCTGATTGCACAAGTTCCCTGCATGATCAAGAAATTTGTCTTTAGATATAAGAGCATTAAAGGAAATAGGTGTAATTTGAATATATTCATAGATTCAAACCACAAACAAATTCATACCCATAATACAATTACATTGGGGGGAGGATGACCACAAAGTTGCTATGGAAGTTATAGTCATCAGATCAGAAAATCCTGTTATTTTTTTCTCCCACTAGTAGAAGGGTATCCATTATACTAACTACATTATGAAAACAGTAGAAACAACAAAAATAAGCTTAAGGAAGAAGTTAAAAACTGCCCCCATCTCCAACCAAAATACACAAAATAAGGAGCACCGTATCTGTGTTTTACTAATCCAGATTGTCTACATGATTAGACCGCAATTCGCAACCACAAATATCACTCTGTCTACATACAATATAACAAAAACAGTAGGGAGGCAGTCTTGATAAGTAAGATCATGGTTCATTCCACTACAAATTTATTCTCTACCAGAAAGCCTTACCACAAAAGGCATTTGCAATTCAGTCATGTCTACAGGGAGAAATATCAGTAATAATTAGTAATACTAGATAATGATGATACCTGAATTGATCATTGTATGCACTCGAAGATGAGATTGCTTTCTGAAAAATCTGCAATTACAAATATCAAGCAGCACACTTAATAGAATATTTACCAATAAAGAATACAAGTAAAGTTTGGTAGACATAATCTCATAGCTATAATTTATCATTATCTTGACAGTCGACATCCTAGATACCAGGAAAAGCATCTTCACGCATGCAGGTAAATAAAAAGAATAAATAAGGATTTAAGAAACAAGATGACTATTATTAATTACCGCAGGGTTGCTAGTTACGCCTCTGACACCACTTGCTATCAAAGGGAGAAGATCTGTAACAGGTCGGCACAGGTTATCATACCATGGACTTTGCCCTTCTTTCTCATAGAGATCATGAAGCACCGTCCTCTTTGAAGGACTTCCATTTCCATCGGTTTGAGAGCATCTGATTCTGCAAGTATACCATAATAGCAAGAGAAAGTTAGACTTAAAATAATTTTACGGGGAATTGAACATAAAGTAATGTGAAGCAAATTACAGCAATGCATAATAACAATTATTAGTATTACACATAAATATACAAGCACAAAAGAAACCTTTAGGCATGATATTGATGGTAATATTTTGTAGCTGAAATGTTGTTTAACCAAGAAAAATCGAGATACTTATTTGGGGCTAAAAGCTAATATAAATATGCTTAGGATTCATCAGCTCAAGATCCAACAACCTAAGTTCATGGGTTTCTAAACACGAATGTCCATTTTGGAACAGGAACGCTCTCCATTGTGCAAGTCACAAGTTGATAAAAGGGACGTGTTGAGTATTTGATCAACAAAATTACTAATAATAATTTGTTAATTTTCAATTCAGATCGTACTAATTTTTCTTTAAATTGGAAAACATAACTGAAAAAGAAAAAGGATGATTTCCAGAAAGTGTGCAGGAAAATAGGAAAGAGAGAGAGAGAATAACTCCGCTGAAGATATAAATTAAAGAAACCAGCACAAAGAGAGAAAACTTACACCAAAGAGCCCCTTAAAAGCTGTGGCAGATGGCTTCGCAAGGAGGACGTGGAAGAAGAAAGGTTGGTATTAAAACTGGTGAGAGTTGGGAAACCGATCATGCACTTAGGCTGAGAATGAGAAGATCTAGGACTCGGCTTAAGCCTAGATGATAAGGAAGCAGCCGGATTTGCGCTGGAAAGCTTCGAAACGGAGGCCATAAGGATCGGCTACCGAACACCGAGAGAGAGAGGGGGGTTGGTGAGAAGTGAAATTCAAGAGGATGATGGGGTGACTGCGCTGCGCTTTATTCATTGCATTATTTATATATAGAAGAAGACGACGATGACGGTGCCCCTTTCGGTTGACCCAACACCAATAGCCTCACCCAGGGGCAGTATGGGAAGATCGGGATTTCTGATTTGGTGGCTACTGGCAGCTGGCTGCGTCTCTCACAATATAATTTTTTGTAATAAAAAAAATACAATTGTATTAAAATTTACGTAAATTCCCTAAAATTATTTAAGCAAAAACTTTTTTTTTTTTTGCGAAATACCTTGAAAGTCACTTGCAATAATTTTAAATATTAAAAAAATGTATTAATTGAAAAATATTTTTTAATTATATGTTATCATGGCCTAATTTTAGGTTTTATTTTTAAGTAAAATTGTTCTAATTAACGGAATCAAGCTCTAACCGTAATAATCTTGCTGGTATTAGAAAAAAAAAAAAACAGGCGATAATCTTGCGTATTCCTTTTGACAATTGGTTGGTCTAATTTTTATAAAACATAAATATGAAATATATAATAATATTAAAATTGCCATTAATCTTTGATACTCAGTATAAAAAATTAATCTGTCAAACACCATTTAAAATTTTTTAATAGTATAAACAAATTTTGGGTTATGTAAATCTTGTACACGAAATGGATAATAAATTTTTTAATAATATGACTAGAAAAAATAAAGGGAATGGAAGAGTTATTCAAACCGGTCTCCCTTAACTCTTGCTTCGCCCAAGGGTCAATTTACCGATGCCCAATTATAAACCAGGCCCTTATCAACCAACCGACCCTTCAGTCCTCGTTAGCAACAAAGTGAATACACATCCGAATATGGCACTTCAAAAGGATATTCTAGCGAAACATTTAATCGTTTTTTTTTTAATTTTGTATTGACAATTAAAAATATTTTTCAGGCAATATTATAATTATAATTGAGCATATAATTTATTTTTGGAATTTTAATGTCTTCATGCAAGTTGTGTACAACTATAATTTCAGTGCTGTGTAAATAAATGTTTTATATGTTAGCCATAATTCTATGTGGGAGATTATCAACAAACTTAAAATTATATACTTTTATTCGATCCCAATAAATCCATTGATAATGATGATGCACCAAATAGGATACCCAAAGCCAATACGATTGATATAGCTCCAATAAACGAGATCAGCTGCAAATCAAGTTAGTAAATAAACAAGAACAAGTAGAGTCTGCAACTTGCAATACCCTAGCCCACAACTCAGGAAGAAAGAGAGAGATTGTATTTTACCGTGCTTAGAAAGAAGAGAATTATCCCTATTTATATTAGAGATAACTAGGGTTTTCAAATCATTAAAATAATAATTAATTCTCTCTCTTCAGTCAGTATTGTGATAGGAAACTAACTGACTACATAACGGGCTGCAAGTTGGGGCCTCTACCCAATGGGCTTGTAAATAATCTGGCCTATCACAGATTGTTTACATTCAACAGGTCCCAATCCATTATAAGTTTAGTGTTGGGCCAAAATTGATTACTTAATTAATTCTATATTTGGACTAATCAATTAATTAATGCTAATCCACATAAATTAATTATAAATTAATTCAACAATCTCCCACTTGGATAGCATTAATCAATTATTAGAACAAATAACAGAATAACAAAATTTCAGAATATTAAATAATCAGTACACTAAACAACAAAACTCAGAAGTGAAACATTAACACAAGATCATTGAATCCGATAGGGAAACAAATGATATATTCAATCATAAATAATGTTTCAACTTCTGAACATAATGGAATACGTAAATGGACTTTAACCATTCAAAGATATCAAAATTACATCAAAATGTCTCTTAAAGACACAACTCAGACTCCCACTAGACCAAGGCATCATCAAAAGTTTTAACAAGACCCATATGAGTTACATGATTTTGAAATACTCCTTATGGGTAGGCCTTTGGTCAATAAATTTGCTAGCATTTGTTCACTAGAGATTTGAACCAAATGAGTCTGAAATTCAGAAATGAGACGATACAAAATCACTGAATCCGATAGGGAAACAAGTGATATTAAACACACCAAATCTCAAAATCGAATAAAACACAAAATTGGTCCTTTAACCATAGCTCATAAAAGAAACCACACAAGATCATTGAATCCGATAGGGAAACAAATGATATAGTGTTTCAATATCTGAACTGAACAAAATTACATAGACGGTCTTAGAACCAACATAAAATTCAGACTCCCTTTGGTTAACGAATCTGCTAGCATATGTTCACCAAAATTGTGAACCACACAAATCCGAGATTCAGCAATCTTCTCTCCAACAAACAGGATCTTAACATCAAAATGTTTAGTACAACCAAAATTCCTGTGATTTTGAGAGAAGCACACGGCAGACGAACTATCACAATAAATGGTTAGAGGTTGTGATATAGAATCAACAAGATGCATGCCAGATATCACTTTCCTCAACCATATGGCCTAACAAGTGGCCCCACAACAAGTGACGTTCTCTGCTTTAATAGTTGAGGTAGCTGTGAGCGTTTGTTTGATGCTCTTCCACGAAACAGCTCCTCCAGGCATCATAAAGATGTATCCAAAATAGATTTTCAATTATCCACACAAGATGCATAGTTTGAATCCGTGTACCCCACAATTTTAAATGGATCAGACTTTCTAAAGGTCAACATATGGTGTTTTGTACCTTACAGGTATCTCATAACCTTCTTTGCAGTTCTCAAATGATCATTACCAAAAACACTCAAGTATTTACCGAGCACACTTATAGCAAATGTTATGTCTGGACAAGTGCATACTTGAGCATACATCAAACTGCCAATAGCAGAAGCATATAGAGCATTGCTCATCTCAGTCCTCTTAATATCATTTGAGGACACTATGATTTGGACTATCTTTCAACTTTACAACCTAAACGTTGATGCCATAACATTCAAGAGCTCTCATCAACTCTATGACACTTGTGTCCAATAGCAACATTGATGGGAGCATTAGTAAAGCAATCATAACAAATATTTGAATTTAGACAATACAAACCATTTTGTAATAAAAACTGAACCAACAATAACTAATTTATAGAAAATATCAATATCTCAATCTCCTTGAAAAATAGAATATCCATTTTGGTCCAATACAAAACTTGAAACTAAATTTCTCCTAGAAAGAACATAAATAACGCATTCTACTCTCAAAATACTATTTTTTTTTTCTTTCACTCGGCATCTTCTTGCTTCTGAACCCCTTCTTTCTCACGCTTATTCTTCAACTTGTAACACTCAGACATCTTATGTCCAGGTTTCTTGCAATAGTAACAACTACCTTTAAATGTCTTCTTAAAATTCTTATGACTTTTGTCATCTTTCTTGAACCCAAACTCTTTATTATCAGCGTGAGACTCTATCTTCTTACCTTTCTGAATATTACCATCTGATTTACTCCCAGACCCATGAGAGAAGTAATTAATAGATGGTGTGAAGTCATCTCTCTTCTTCAATGACTCCTCTTCCTGAGTGACAATGGAAATCAGTTAATCTACTGACCACTCTCCTTCCTGAGAGTTGTAAGCAGTCCTCAGAACTCCGTATTGAGATGGGAGAGATTCCAGAATGCGCCATACTAAATAACTCTCTCCCAAGTCAATATTATAGGACTTCAGCTTATTAAAACAATTCACAAGCTTCATAATGTGTTCACGGACACCTGATACTCCATCATAACGAGTAGTATCCAGTAGAGACAAGTAATAAGCCTTTTGGGTCTTATCAAATTTCTTGAATTTCTCTCCAACAGCTTTCAAGAAGTCAGCAGCTATATCATTATCTGGAATGCTCTGTCTGATAGTTTTGTCCATAGTATACTTTATCACCATCAGACATACTCTGTTGGAGTCATACCATTTTTCATGGTCAGATTTCTCAGCAGCAGTAGAATTTACAGTAAGATCTGTCGGTCTTGCCTTCCTAAGAGCCAAATCCTCTTTGGCAAGAGTCAAATACATGTCCAATGACTCCTTCCAGTCGTCATAATTCGTTCCATTAAGAATTTTCACTGTCGATAGTTGCATGGGTACAGAAGCTGAGAGAACACAATAGGAAACATTAATTATGTGTGTGCAACATAATTATAAGACAAGGTTTCCTCCAAAAACTCAGCTTATGCAACTATGTTCACAAGATTGTTTATCATAATCCCGCCTAAGGGTCTCGGATTATAATAAACCAAGAAAGCTCATTACACACCACAAAATTGGCTCATAAAAGGACTAACACAAGAATGTACTCAATATCTCCATACCGATAGGGTATAACAGACATTGAAATATTATGTATTTACTGCTAACAAACTCATGATAAAATAGATCAACACAAAATATATTTTGACAATGTCACACCGATAGGGCATGTCCATTATCAAAATTATATATATACATTTAAATTCTAAAAGAATTCAAATTATTTGATCCCATAAAATTTTGTATAATTATACTCACGATAGACAAATCCATAATTATACAAAATAACATTATATTTGCAGCCATACAATAATCATTTATTGCATAATTTATAAAAAAAAACATCAATTTAATACAAAATATATTTAATTTACGGGATTTTGTATAATTATGCTCACGATAGGCAAGTTCATAATTACACAAAATAATAACATAACTTCCGATATATAACAATATATTATTGCATATTCTACAAAATTACAACAATTTAATGCAAAATATATTGTTTTAATCTAAGATTAAGATTCAAAATTCATTATATAACCACAACATGTAACAAGAGAGAGTACCCAACATATATATGTTACAAATATACAAAATAACATATAAAAAATTTTTCGGGTACAGAAGCCGAGAGTACAGTATATTTTTACACTGTATAAGTTTATGGAAATTCATAAAATATATTTCTAGGAAGCAAAAAATTTTCAAAAAATTATTAAAATTTCTATCTCAGCGCGTGGAGTAATACTGCCAAAATTTGGGAAACCAAAAGGTGGAGCGTGACTGTCACGCGCCACCACGCGCTTCCCATGCGCGTGGGATTGACCGGGAGACGCTGTTCAGCGTCTCCCTCCTCCAGCCGGGTCTGAAACCGGGTCGTTCGACCCGGTTTCAACCCGCGAAGAACCCGAATTTAATTCTCCATTTTTACTCCATTAAAAGCCACAATTTTCATGTATATTAATCTAGGGTTGCCGATTAACATTATCCCTAAACAAATTTGCAGTTTTATAGAGTATATATCGCAGATCAGGCCTCGAAATTTCGAAGAAAGTCGCGCCATGATTTGCTCTGTTTGGCGCAGATTCGAAGGATAATTTTCACATATTATGTTTATGATATCATGTATATCATAACCCCTAAACAAATTGCACGCTTCATGCGTCCAAAACAGAGATCTAAAGCCACGAAAATTTGAAGAAAAAATCGCTATGTAAATCTCGTATTTCATGCGGTTATGCGCAGGTATGAAGAACGATTCTAACATATTATCATCATGTGATCATTCCAAGAATAAGCCCTCTGTCAAATTCGGATTTTATGGAGAAAACCAAAGATCCCAAATTTGCATCAAGTTTGCGAAAAATATAACATAATTCATGCAATTTCTATGGGTTTCTTCCACAATTAAAGATATATATTGTTAATTCAATATCAAATAGGCCAAAACCCTAGATCAATTTGTTCAATATATGATAAAATCATAGCCAACACAAAATTAGGGTTTTGGAACAAAATTAGGGTTTCTTTCATTTGTTTAATTGCATGAATGGGATTAATCTAACCTGAGGCTCTGATACCAATTGTTAGCCATAATTCTATGTGGGAGATTATCAACAAACTTAAAATTACATACCTTTATTCGATCCCAATAAATCCATTGATAATGATGATGCACCAAATAGGATACCCAAAGCCAATACGATTGATATAGCTCCAATAAACGAGATCAGCTGCAAATCAAGTTAGTAAATAAACAAGAACAAGTAGAGTCTGCAACTTGCAATACCCTAGCCCACAACTCAGGAAGAAAGAGAGAGATTGTATTTTACCGTGCTTAGAAAGAAGAGAATTATCCCTATTTATATTAGAGATAACTAGGGTTTTCAAATCATTAAAATAATAATTAATTCTCTCTCTTCAGTCAGTATTGTGATAGGAAACTAACTGACTACATAACGGGCTGCAAGTTGGGGCCTCTACCCAATGGGCTTGTAAATAATCTGGCCTATCACAGATTGTTTACATTCAACAGGTCCCAATCCATTATAAGTTTAGTGTTGGGCCAAAACTGATTACTTAATTAATTCTATATTTGGACTAATCAATTAATTAATGCTAATCCACATAAATTAATTATAAATTAATTCAACATTATATTTATATATTTTAAAAAAAGAAGATTTATTGGTGTGTTTGAAACCTTAAAAAATGATAATTCAGATTAATTCAATTCCCCATTTTGATTTAGTTTGTTTGAAATCTAAGTAGATATATAATTCAATTCTTTCTTGTTTTTTTTTAAAATAAGTACGAAGGTTTTTATGGATTTCAAATCTCATGAAAATTATAGGATTTCAAAACTCAATAATTTATTTTGAATGAAATGATTATTTTACCCTTCAACAAATAGTTTATTACATTTTTTTTTTCTAAAAAAAAAGAAGAGGGTTCTCTTATTCAAATAAATCAGCAGCAATAGCAGAAGGCCCAATTGGTGGAGCTTTCACTTTTCATACATATCTCTCTCCATCTGGGCCATATTATGGGCAGCTCTGTTGACATCTCTAGGAATCTAAGAGAGACGATAAGAAAAAAAGAGAGTTACATAGCAAGAAAAACTCATTCATGATCGCATCTAAATATGTGAAGCCTGCAACTGTTTCCTTTGAGAGTTCAAAGCCTCTTCGAATCTCCTTCGACGATCACCTGCTGCAAACCCAATTCTCTCCCCAATCTTAGCCTCTCACAGTGATCAACAACTAAGAATCCTTCCACTTAATTTCCTGATTCCAGTCACAAACTTTCCTTAACGAGTCTTTGACACCGCAACCAATTAGCTTTGTTCCCGTTATTAAGGACAACGCCATCTACATTCACTTTTAACCAAGGTTCAGAGGGCATTCTCCAGTTAAAGTTAAAGTCTCAGCATCATGGATCTCTTAACCACAAGCTCACTTAACTCTGATATAATGCCCTCATGCTTATGTTTCAAACGTTTTTCAAGTACGCCCAAATTTGCCTCCATTCAAACGTAACTCGTTACGTTTGTTCCACACCTCGTAAGCCGTACGTGAAGCTGAACAAAGCCAACTCCTCGTTCCATCGGCTGCTCAAAATAGAAAACTATTCCAGGAAAGTTTGAGATGCGTCCGAAACGGCTCGGATGCAGCAGCTAGCATGGTTTGCCAAAATGGTCTGAGTTTGTTGCACCCAACCACCACATGAAACATTGATTCAACCACCGAATGACCCAAAAAAAGACAAGAAAGAAAAGACAACGCAACTATCACTTACCACCGTTCATTAATTTTAGTCAACTACTTACATTTTTTTTTTAAATTTGGTTAAATTATACTTATCTTTTATTTTTTATTATTTGCCCCCTAAATATGATATAGAAACAAATATTACCATTAAATTATGTTAATATAATTAGTATCAATCATTAATTCCCACTAAACCTGAAAGTGTTTTTTTTTTTTGCCCCCTAAATTGTTATCTTTTTAAGAAGAAAAACCTTACTAGATCATAGATAGTAGCAATTTTAATCGTGCCAATTGCACGTGGTATACATGATGAGTGTATGCATATATGCAATTAAATATAAATAATTAATATGTGATACCTTATATTTGAAATTAAATATAAAGTAAATTGAATTAATTTTTTTTTTATGCCATGCAAGTCTCTTTAGGTATTCATTTAAATATTTTATATTCATTTTAATACTAGAGCTGAAAACCACATGGCATAAAATAATATCAAATTAATTCAATTTTTTCTATATATTTTAAAGCAAAAGCAAAAAAAATGCGTTTGGAGAGAAGAGAGTTGATATATATACATTGAAAAATCTAACACTAACTATTTTAATTAATAGAAAACTAACAAAAAGAAATGTTGCTGTGTTATAATTTCAAAATTTAAGGAATAAATGATATTTCCAAAACAAGAAAAAAGAAAAGTGTAATTTAATTAGTGGACAAAAGTTAGTATAATTTTTTAATATATATATATTAATTCTATTCACCTCCTATACGGTCTTTAATTAGCTCAACTGCTTCTTATTTGCTAGCTGCTGCAATCCCCCCATCCATGAGAGACATGAGACAGTGTCCGGAATACTTAAGGAGGAAGGGAAAGAAGGTGGTATGAGAATTATGGAGACTTAAGAGTAGTGGACAAGGATAGTTTCTGGAAGTGCCGGTGTCTTCTTCTATATATTCTGGTTAATTATATATGCTAATTGTATTTCTGGAATTTGTTCTTGTATCGGCTACTAATATTTGAATTATGTCGTAATTAAACCGTGTTCGTATATATAAGCCAAGGTGGAACTGGTGTTGGCCACTGATTTATTTTCACTAAATTCGGATTAGGAGTACCCAACAATTTAGTAATCCCATTTGATTAGTTTTCTAGCTTGTGCCATTTTCACTTCTCTTTTCATTAATTTTTTTTATTCAACAATTATTTCACATTTTAAATATCTACACATATAAAGATTTTGAAAATTCATTGAATGTTTAATTTAATTTTGAAAAAAGTTATATTCGTGAGCATCTCGTTTTTAGAAACGAGAAATATAGGAACGTTAAAAAAAATATTTGATTGTTATTTCATTTTTTTAAAAAATAATTTATTATATTTTTATTCATATGTTTAGTTTATGTAAAAAAAATTTAAAAAAAAAAACAGAAAATTTTTTAAAATTAAAATAATGATAAATAGAAGTAAAAAAATTTTATATAATTATTTTTCACCATTCTCATGGAATATTTTATTCCCACCCTTTTCAGCTGAAAAAAAAATTTCCCTCTTTTTTTATAGTTTTTTATTTTTAGAAATATTTTGTATCTAGTAATAAAGTTTATTTCCATATCACTTTTCTAAAAAATACTAAAATATATTGTACCAAACGATAAAATAAGTAGTAGCACGGTAGCTTTCGTTATTTTAAATTCGTAAAATATAACAAATTCATAAGTATATTAACTTAGGGTATTGTAGTAAAATAAAAAATATAATTAAATTCTATTAATTTAAAAAATATTTTTCAGGTACATAAATTCTAAAAATATTTTAAATAAAATAATTCAATAAAATTATTTTAAACATAAATTTTTTCTAAATCCTAAACCCTTATACAGTTATACCCTTTCCTTTTTCTTTTTCTTTTTTCCAATAAACGTACCTTAAATCCTTTGATTTGGCGGACTGACTATAAATTATAATTTGCAAGGAGAGGGATTAGAGCAGTAGCAAGGATTAGCAGTTCGTCGTTAGGGCAGTAGGCTAAAAAATACTAAACAATTTTAAACAGAAATTTATGTAACAAATTATATATATATAGAGAGAGAGAGAGAGAATAAAAGAGTAGGTGTTCCCATCTCTTTCATTTATAACACCAATTTATATTCTCTCTTAAATTTCGGTAAAGGGAAGAAACATCCATTTTTATTTTTGAATTAATTTTTTACCTTTTGTTAATTGTAACCCAATATGTTATTCATTTTCTTCTTCAAATTCACATTTTCGATCTAGGTTTATTGTGTGATTTCAACAGTTTGATTTTAAAGCAATTAACTTTTAGTTTATCACTTTCTTCAAATTTGATTTTCAATAAAAAAAAAATTATTATCCCTAAACAATTCGGTAACAAATTTAAAAGCATGTTATACATTATTTTTTTTCGCATACTACTTTTAAAAGCATGGGACCTTTTTATTTTATTTGTGATATTGTTGCTCATAGAATTATTGTATTATTAATTTGAAAGTAAGAAACTTGTGTATTGGGAATTAATATTAAAAAAATATGTGTTATTATGAGTACCATAGATTTTAAGTTACAAATTTTTTTTATTTAAATTAATATTAAAATGTAAATATTGTTATGGTCATTAAATTTTTATTATACATTAAATAAAATCAACATAAAATTAAAATTATAAAATTACTTCCTAACAACAGCTTCTAAACATTATAAAACTACTTTAAATAATGAAATATACATTTAACAATAAAATTGTCAATCATTTTTATTTTCATGTGATTATTTTTAAAATGTGTAGAAAATACCACATCTTAATTAAATGATAAACAAAACAAATCATACAAGAGTTGAATGAAATAATTCAAATTTTAAAAGAAAAATATATTTAATTTGAGTTAAACCCTCTAGGTAAACTGTAATTTATCCTTTCTTAATGTAATAATATTTTGAAAAAATTTAACAAAATAACCAAATTTTAATAAAGTTAAAAATTTTAATTTAAAATTATTACATTATTTTTAACTATCGCTTATTATTATCTCTTAAATGATAGGTACGATGATTTTTTTTTTATAGAATAAATAAATTCTTAAACAAAATAAAATATTTAAATTGAAAATTTTAAGTTTAATGTTCAGTTTGAATTTATCTATGAATAATTTATCCTTAAATATAAAATTTTGAAATTTATTGTAAATGAAATGAAAACAAAATGTCTGCTCTCTAAAAATATTAACCACACTCACGCATCTCAATACACTGCAGAATTAGATTTTACTTTCACAAATGACCTAAGCATTTATCTCAGAATGCCACCAATGCACAAAAGAATCAATAAGAGGACTTTCAAGCATGTGGTGGATAGAGTAAATAAAAGACCTAGTGGCTAAAAAGCTAACGTGTTGACATTGGCAGGAAGAATTACACTAACTAATAGCGTTCTTAATAACTTTTCATATTACTCTATACAAACAACATTATTTTCAATGGGGCTATGCGATAATCTTAAAAAGCAACAGAAATTTTATTTAGGAAGATTTTGAAGAAAGAAAAAAACTTCGTTAAATGAGAGAGAATTTATGAAATAGAAGATAATGGAGGATTAGAAATTAGAAACCTCAAAGCGATGAACGAAGCATTTTTTATGAAGACAACTTAAGACTGCGTACATCTACCGTCCCCAGTCTCGTGCACTGGGCCACCCTTTTTTTTAACCTAAAGTATACTTTGTAAGACAAAAGCACAATGGGTCAAAACGATAACATATAAGTACAAGTGCAGAAACAACACACACCTAAGCTTGCATGAGAACCAATCCAACATTTCTAACCTTTGGAAGGAGGTAACGAAGGTCTAAAAATTTGTAGAGAACGGCACTAAAAGGTCTAAAAATTTGTAGAGAACGGCACTAAATGGAACGTGGGGGTGTTGGGATGTGGAAAACTAGAAGATGTGGCACTTGAACCCATCCAGAACGACAACATCAATTGTACTGTGAGTGAAATGTATACGAGAGATGGGTTCGTGAAAATTACATATTTCCACCAAAAATTAAAACATTTCAACAATACATAGTAAATTTTCACAATAACAGTCAGCAGATAATAAAAAGAAACAAATTCACATGTTAAACAAAACATCAACCCTAATTTATATCTCCATGTCCAAAAAAATTACATCATAAAATATAAAAAAAATTCAGAAAAATTGAGACCCATTAGCTCATATAACCTGCAAAATATAAGTGTCAAAACTCACATAACTTAAATGGGTTGGATCCACATAACTTAATTCTAAAAATTTTAAGAAAAAAAAAACGTAATCCATCTTGGATTGACCGTTTAAACAAGTCAGCACATTAGATTCAACCCGTTTTCACAGCAGCCAAAAAGATAAGTTTATGTAATATGATATCAGGATGTAACAAAACATATTGTAAGATTTCAAAATAAATATAAAACCTCAATTACAATTTCCCCCTCAGCAAACTAAAATAAATCATCTTTTCTGTAGTCATATGATTAAATTGTACCAGTAAAGGACCATATTTAAATTCCCAAATCTGAGTCCGTTCTATTCAAATCATAATGCAAGACAGAAAAATAATTAGAAACCTGGAAAGAAAATTTTGACTCTGCATCTTAGTGCACATAAGTAAAATGAGCAATCTGCTAACCTGAAACTAGCCAGAATAACAGATACCTATCTTTAATACCTGCATACATTCAGTCATTAAACACAGATCTTGCAGAAACTTAAGGGACCTAAAATCTTTGGCTTTATAGATCATAACAAGTACTGCCCCTTTAGTTGGATTCATTGCTCAACACTAAGGGACGTTTTGTGCACCAGAAAACTAAACTGTAATAGGTCAACCCGAGTTGTGACATGGATTAAACTTCAATCATCTACAGATGCGGAGGAATGATGGGGAAAAGTTGACCACACATCTGCCCATGTCCTCTGACCTTCAGTAACCTCCTTAACAACTGTGGCAGCTTCTTCCACAACAACACGCACTTGATGTTTACTGTCTCTCTCCCGAATAGTCACTGAGGATGTTGAATCTACAGTGATAGCAAAGGGCACGCCAAGTTCATCTGTTCTTGCATACCGCTTTCCTATTGATGTACCTAATAACATTTTTAAAAGACATAAATGAAGTCAATAACATTCGTCTTTAATATCACAAGATAAAATAAAGATAAATTCATCCGTCAAGGAAATGTGCAAGGCATGTCAACAGCCTTATATGGTGCTCAAATCCTCAGGAGGCTTTTTTGTTTTAGCCCCATGGGGGGGGGGGTTGTGTGGATTACCATTCCAGAATAAAATGGACTTGACCGATGAAAAGGAATACCTCCTGCCTAATTTCATAGGTTTTCCAGAGTGCCCTGTGAAAATATGCACCTTGTCGAATCCATAACTTATTTCATAGATATCTCTCTCCTCCAAACAGGTAACTCTCCCTTTCCAATATGTGGTCATGTTTCAAAATGTTATGCAATAGACTTTCTCTGGTGGATGTATTTAATTTCAAAGATTTACTATATAAAAATTCAAATGCAACTTGAGCACCATAGATCCCCAACCCCAAGTATATTATCTAATACTTGGCATTTATGCCCAAGGAATATATAAAGTCAGTTCATGCCAAGCAGTCCACCAAGTGAATTTCTCTAATGACGAAATTGACCCATAAAGAAGGAGCAAATCTCTTTTTCAATAACTAATTCAAATTGAAGAAAATCATCAACTGTAACAGTCAAAAAACCATAAGCAGTTGAAAAGAGATGTAGACAATTTAAGAAACCAATAGTACCACCTTTAAAACAGACAAAACTGACTTGGTGAGTGTTAGAAAACACAGAAATAATAAAATATATATACAACTAAATACCAATTTTCAACATACTTTCCAGCATGCAAGTATCTATTATTTTGCTATCATTAAGCATTGGTATGTTTTGCATGTCAAGAATTTTTCTACATTATCAACAAACCTGTTATGTCAATCTTATGCGAAATTCCAGCTGCAGTCAATGACTTGGAGATGAACTTAGCAACCTCCTCATACTGCTGGTTCTGAACTAGTGGGAAAACTGTGCATTTAATAGGAGCCACAATTGGGGGAAAGCGGAATACATTTAATTGCTCATCCCCAGCTTTACTTGACCTCATGTAGAAAGAGTGCTCAAAGAGGCAATAAATTATCCGTCCAATTCCAAAGGATGGTTCAATAACAGATGGTGTAAAAACTCTCTGGTGTTCTTTTTTTTTCTCCTTGTAGATGGTCACCATATTC
This sequence comes from Gleditsia sinensis, assembly GCA_037074535.1. Taxonomy (NCBI): domain Eukaryota; kingdom Viridiplantae; phylum Streptophyta; class Magnoliopsida; order Fabales; family Fabaceae; genus Gleditsia; species Gleditsia sinensis. The sequence continues at coordinate 199,463 of CM073464.1, forward strand.
TCCTTAATAGCCACATTTTTCCCAAGTGTACAGACATAAAACTCCACTTCCCCTTTCGATTCTAGAGATGCCTTCATATCCAAAGCTTCTTTCTCACTCATTGCCTGCCGAGAAAGGAATCCATATGTCAGTGATGGAAGCAGTTGTTTACAAAGGGAGCAAATCCAATCGCCTATAGACATCAGGTATGGTCATGTGATTCTGTTGGATGGAAAACCAGCCAGGTTCTGGCTGTATAGGGTTGTGTCAAGTCCCGCATGACCCAAATAAGAAAAAACAGGGATTTGCTCACCTTTTTTGGGGGGCCGGTGGGGGGGGGGGAGTGGCAGATATTGGTCCATGCCAGTCAAAATACTTAGACTAAGTGCATTATAGAGTGATCCACCACCTTTCGAACCCTATTGATTAGCTTTAAGTCTCCTCATCTACCCTAAATATAAAAATTACATGTCACTCTGAATAATTAGTTTATATAATAGCTTTAAGAAGGTAGATAACATTATATTATTAGATATCAATGTTATTAGTATTAGACTATTAGGCATGTCTTTTTATGTATTATACTAATGCTTCTATTATTTAGACAATGAATAGAATATGCTTTATTTTGTATAATATAAATAAACGCGTCTAATAATTTTTAAGCTATTTTTAGCTGAGTTGCGAATCTCACAATTCCTGATTCAATTTGATTCACAATTTACATTCAGGTTATGACATCCAGAACAGAGAATTTACACCAACCAATTACCTCAAGTGCTTCAACAACCATCTTTTGGTTCCCCTTGAATGCCAGACCCAACTCTTTCTTTACTGGAGCTATAACCAATTTCTGAAAACATTCAGACACCATGTCAAGCAATGATGCCACTGACCTTAAAGGGTTGCACACGAAATTGCAGGGGGCAATCATTAATGCTATGAATAAATCAGTACTTATTAAACAAAACATTACCTCCACTTCCTTAGGTTCTGAAAATTTTTCATGAGCCACTAGAGGAATGCCACTCTTCTCCTGAGGTATCAAACAGAGAAGCATTATGAGAGTGTTGCACACCTCATGGTGATAATAATATGGGGAAAAAGAATCTTGTGTTTTTACATTAAATCACAAATATGAACATTATCTACTGAATGAGGGTATTATAGAAAAAGAAAACCAATTTAAATTATGGTAATATACTAACTAAATAATACATCCATTAGAATCATGACATCTTGGTTTAAGGTTATGACTAAGATGATAATTAAATAAAGTCATTAACCGAGTGAGCACGCAAATCATATGCAGATCTATCTGCAATGCCAACACACTCAATCCAACCATAGGAACTCTCAATCTCAGCGTCCCAACAGTCAGCAGCATAATGGGCCATCTCATTAGCAAGGTGTTGCCTGAATCGTAAGCGTTCTTTGTCTATACCAAGACGTGTCAAGAAAAGATATACTCTGCCGATGAAGTAACCAAGAGTCTCATTATTGACAATTCCCTGACCAAATATTCAGCAAAAAATTGTGTCATCATATTAAAGGACAGTTAAAAAGCAAAAACAACAAGAGTAAACTATTATTAACTCAAACTGACCCTTGAAACAGCTTCACCGAGACGAATTCTCTTTGCAGATTGACCAGAAATTTGGTCCCCCCTTGGGAACATCAAAAACTCTAAGTTTACAACTTCTGAGTATTTTGAATGAGATTTATCTACCGGATCAACAAAGTGCTCAATTTCTGCCAATGTGAATTCACGGACTCTGAGAAGGCCTTGGCGAGGAGATATCTACCATACAGAAATCCAATTAGCCCTCTAAAATGCAGAGGCACTTGATTACATGTACTCATCCAATGCTAGACAACCCAAGTCAAATTTGAGCCAAAACAAGGTAAGGATTACGAACCTCATTTCTAAGCATTGCCTCGTCATAATTCATAAGTGAAATCCATAGCCCCAAAAAAAAATATGCAGGTATTCATGTAGCAAAACAAGGTAAGGGATACCAACCTCATTTCTAAATGCCTGCCCAATTTGGGCTGCGGCAAATGGGAGTTTGTTCCCATTGTAATAGTACAAGTCTTTAAAATTGACAAAGATGCCTTGTGCGGTTTCAGGACGCATATACCTGCAGTAGTTGGAGCAAAAGAAAAATATCTTCACCTCAGTAATAATGTCAAACATCATAGTTGCAGACAGAAATGCTAACTAGGAGAGGAAAGTTACTCACCCAGGACTCAAGCCAGATGGTCCTATAGATGTCTGGAACATTAAATTGAATGGATAAGGATCAGAGAGTGGATTCCTCGTGTCTGGAGCTGTAATTCCATACTCCTTGATCTTTGCACCCAGCTCTTCGGCAGAGAGGTCATCCAAGGTAGCCAATACATGCTTAAGCTCCGCAGCCTTGTCTGGTGTAATGCTCAGGTCTTTCTGTAGCTTTTCATTGCAAAAGTCCTTCAGCAAGTGATCAGCTCGGTAGCATGTCCCAGTTTTTTCATCTTTAACCATGAGGTCAGTGAATTTATCCACGTGACCTGATGCTTTGAGGACAACTTCGGGTGTCACACATGGGCAGTCAACCTCCAACATGTTCTCCTCAAGAACAAAATGCTGCAGAATACGAGGAACTGGATGTCAGCCACATTTATCATGGAGATAGAAGATATGGAACTCACATCATGTCAACATGAACCAGCTTCATCATTGTCAAAGCAGTCACTTATCTCATAATTGCAAGGATTTTTGTACATTCAGTTTTCTGGCAGAAATAATAACTCTTGAAATTCCGCAAACATGACATGATGATATGAAAACGAAACACAGCTGTTTGCATCTGCTTCACTTCACTCTCATCTTCCCCAAAGGAAAAAAATACAATACTTACTTGAGAACTTAAACATTCATTTCAATCTCATTCGCAGGAAAACAAGGAAGCTGATGGAGAACACCAAACTCCCTCCTTTCAAATATCCAGGACAAGAATTAATTGAACTATAAAAATAATACATGCAACAAAGTAAACATTATCCCCCAAATGACCTAATAATAGCTATTGCTTTTACTAAATATCACCTGTAAGTTCTGCAACTTTCAGACCATTTGAGTCCATTTTATCACCGGCCAATGGCCATAGTTTGCAGTTTTATGGAATTAGACTTCCAAGCAACGGGAGTTTTCCCTCAAGAAAACCATTGCCACAGCCATGCAGTTGGCCAAGTTAAAGAGTTTAAGGCCTCGGGCATCACAAGCCACCGTCGGTCTAAGGTTCCAGATGATAAGAAATACTTGAGGGATTACAGTTTGTTATAAAGAAGTCACTTAAACCAGCTTAGTTTTCACATTTTAACTTGGATATAAGTAAGGTACTAGCAACTTAACAAAATTAGGCAAATAAAAATAAATGGGTGCCAAATTGTTAGTCTTCCGGTTCCAATTATGTCATCCAAAAAACATTAAACTTAATTCAGTTTTTAACACATAATTAGTTGCCTATTCGATTGGACTAATCCCTTCAACTAGTCCGTAATAGTTAAATTCAAGAATTGGCCCATGTAAATGGTCATGTGTATAAGATATCTAAAACTCCAACCGCAGAAGCTCATGCAAGTAGTAGTAATTCGTGGTGGAATGATATTTCTACGGTATGGAATGGAGAACCTCGCCTACCTGACGCCAGAAGCTCAGAACATTGGACTTAACGGCGCAACCAGGTGGTCCATAATCGTAAAGTCCAGCAACACCCCTGTAAATCTTAAAGGAGGGAATGTAAAATAAACGCCGCTCGAGAGTGTTAACTACCGCTTGGCGGAAAGCTTCCTTACTAATGGAGTTGTCACCGCCGGCGTCGCTGACGCATGATTGGAGATGTCTCTCTATCGAAGCCTTCTCCAGCTTCAAGCTGTTGAGGGTTTCAATGGCAGCATCAATTTCAGACTTGGGCGCAGTGGCGGTGGCTTTAAGAGCACGGACAGCATTTCCCTGCGCTTCGACGGCGGACTGCTTCTGAGCTAAGGCTTTGCGAAGTGATTCCTCAACGGCGTCCATTGGGATAGATTCCAGTGACAAGTGTGAGCGGCGACGAACCAGGAATTGGTGACCAAGGGAACTCGATGAGGAGATTAGAGCTCTGAGGCTGAGCGAACGCATGCGATGCGACCTCAGCGCGTGCAGGAATTACTTATTAGGGTTTTAAGCTCCCCGTGGAATATCGTATTTTTTTTTTTTTAGGAGAATAGATTTTGAAAGTATAGAGAAGTTACTTGATTTAAGATTTTTACTTTAATAATTAAAAATTTTATAATAACTTTTTAAAATACATATAATATTATCAACTAGAGACAAAAATATTAACAAAGGTTGAGTTTATTGATAGAACTGAATTGCATCAATTAAAACATTTTCAGTTTAAATTTTGCTTGTGATCTTTTGTTAATAAATTGTTGAAGTTTAAAAGCTAAATAAATTCGGTTTACTATTTTTTTATTTATATATTTACAAAAAAATATTTTATTAAAACTGAGACTAAATTCATTGAAGAGTGCATAAATTTACTCAAACACCGACTACGATAATTCTGAAAACAAAACTCAACCAGCACCTTTCTGAACATAATAATCCTGACTCGTGAGCAAGAATCTCAGCAAAAGAGGATAGGGGTGCTTCCACCCGCTCCTTCAGGCACAGTCAGCTGCCCTTATTTGCGTGCCCACTAACCAAAGACACGGCAAAAAACCTGAAAGAGCTTCACCAAATCAAATATCCTCTAAAACCACAGCACAAGCCCAATCACTACTAAGATCACCCTTCTGCTCGATCTGATTCAACCCAGATCTCCATTTCCCCAACCATCATAAAAAAAGCCTGCCTTAAAGCCTGCTTCTGCCATGAAAACGAATTAGCATTAATGGAACACTATACCCATCGACCACTTTACTTTCAAAAAAGAAAAGAGACAGACTTTTGCCATTTTGCATTAACTGGAATAGAAACAGAAGATATCCTTCGCTTCAAGATAATGGCAGGTAGCTCTCCTAAGACTATACCCATCGACCACTTGAAATCTAGCGTTTTGGGTTTTGTTATTGTTAACTAGTGTTTGTCTTAAAATTATAGCAATGACATTTCAAGCAATTTCCCTGCGGTCGGTCCAATTCAAGGTATCATGATCCTGAATAGCCATAGCAAATTCGCAAGAGACGGAATTGCTTGAAAGGATACTAACAAAGCCAGTTTGCGCAGTTGTTTGGAGTTTGGACAGTTTAACTAGGGTGAAGATGGTGATCTGATTGACCACAATGATAACAGACTATAATTTTTATTTTTATTTTGGGACAAGTAACTTCTTTTTTCTTAGACACGAACAACTTTTGTGTTACTCGAGTTTAAACTTGTTTATGGCTACACGGCCATATCTGATGGGTCAAGTATCTGATTGAATAAAATTCAGTCTATCAAGTAATAGGCTTAATTAACGACCGAGTACCGGCGTCTAGCGGCATCAGTGTCCTCATTTGAGTAGTGGCGGCAACCAGCGGCAGTGCGAGCCGCAATGACCACGGACAGCAGCAAGCCAACGCTGATAATTGTTGGAGTTGAAGATCGTCCATGGCGAGGCTGGTTACATATATACTCGAAGACGTTCCTCACTTCTCTTAACTACTTTCTTAATCTTCCTGTATCTCTCTTTTACTCCTTTGTTTCATTAGCATTCCCCCCCCCCCCCCGGGGGGAAATTATCAGTTTCATTAGTGAGCTAATATGGCAGTCACAGAGAGAAACCACACTTGTTTGCTTATTGATGTTAAGATTAATCCTTTATATATTTTGATTATTGGCACTTGCTGTTCAGTTGTATAATTTTAGTAGGTCCTTCATTTTATTCGGACATACCCAAATCCGCTCCGATGTAATCCAGTTTAAGAGCATTAATTATAGCTTTGGTGGGTAAACATTCTGGTAACAGAACAGAGATTAATTAGACCTTTTCTTTAATTAAGCGTTCGTTTCATTTATCTGCATTTTGCAGATTTGCTATTCCCAAATTATTCCCAAATAACATTTGTATTGATTAATTAGACCTTTTCCTTAATTTGATAATGAAAATAGAAACAGAGGCCTTGTCAATATACCATGCTTATATTTCGTAAGTATAGAAGAACGCATCCGGTAAAAATAGGGCTATTCTCTCTCTTATAATTGCTAATTTCATCCTCTAATTAACAACTTTAGCTCATTACCTCTCCCATAAGCATGCTTGATCCAACTGGGGTGTTCACAGAATTTTAGCCTCACCAAATATGCCCTTACAGGTGATAATATCGAATTGATGTATTATAGGAATTCAGAAACAGATCGGCCGAACGCGGGTGGGAAAGGATTCAAACCAAACACTTAAAATCGATGCCTCTGGTAGCCTTGAAGGGGAAACAGTTTTAGGAAACCTGGAAAAATTATCGAAAAGAGCCAAATCTCCACTTTTCTTCAATATGAGATTGAGAAGTATTCATGAAGGGGAAACAATTGAGAATCACCATTTTCCATATCTGAAATCCACTTCTCTATCAGCGGAAAATGCATGAATCTGAGCGAGCGAAATGGACGTTAGAAGCATATATTTCTTAACCGATGATGAACGAAGGTTTTCAAAACTTTTTGTGGCCCCCTTGAATTATATATTATTTAGCAACATTTTTTAACAGATTCAAAAGGTGATAACCAGGTATAATATTACTGAAGGAGAGTTTTGAGAAAAAAGAGCGTCATGGGGGTTTGATCCTAATAACCATGTATTTATCAACAGAACATAAAATCTTAGACCTCAAGAACAAAATTGAGGCGTCCATAGCTATTTGGAAGTGGAAGATGAACCAAAAAGATGAAAAATCAACTTGGGGTTTGATCTCCTTTTACAAATTCTTACTTTTCTTCAAATTTTCCTTTGATTCTCATAATTAATGTTGACAATAAGTACAGCATTAGATAAGGACTAATAATTTAGTTAAAACCCGACCAAGGGAGCTCGAAATAGAGCTCCCATATAGTTACTTCGCCATGGCTACACGGAGTCAGGGGAATGAGCTAATGCACCTTCCCGGCGAAGCTGACTCGCGCATTGGTGGAAAAGGCTGCCATGGACGACGACAACACATTAGCAGTGGCTGTAGGTGTGTGTGCCCATTGAGAAGAATAGGAGAAAATAAAGAGAAAGAGAAAACAAAAAAAAAAACCCAAAAAGTTTGGTGCTGACGTGAATGTCATACTAGCAACTGGTAAGCATTTTGTTAAGATAATTAATAGAGTTAGTGCCATTAATCAATAACAGACATTTTTCAAATGTTAAGAATGTTTTTTAAACATTAGAGACACTTTTAAACCAAAAAAAAAATCAAAAACTGAATCAATCTTCCTCTGAAACATCACAAGACTAAATGCTATACAAAGAAAAACAATTATCTTGTTAGTCTTTTTTGTTTTTGGTCAAACAAATAGGCCAGAGCCCAAGAAACCAACAGTACTTAATCTCCCTCCATTGCATGTCTTTTCTCGTCTTTTCATCATTCTATTTCCTTCCACGCTCTACTAATATTTCAATAAAATGTAGGCAGGCGACGAACTGTTTAAAATAATGAGATGTCGTATGTTCGTTAGAGATCCTCATAAGACCGACATAAACAATAAGACAGCAAAAAAAGAAAAAAGAAAATCCGTCCATTACCAACCAAAGCAGAAAAACTAGCTTTTCTGGTGCCTACCTCACTTAGCACCGAAATGTTACAAGACACAAATAAGGAGGACTCGAGTTGTGCGTCATTAGCCATCCATTTTCTCTTACCTCCTTGCAGTGCAACATACAGGATAATTTTGCTTTTTCTTTGTTTTGAGAAGGCGGGTAGCTAAACATTGTATGACCTTATAGAACAATTACAAAAAGCTATCCTCAGAAGTTATTTCAAAACTTCCCACCTCCAGCTAATGTCATCCATCTTATGGTTATGGAACCGATGCCTTTACTACTTAAATTTTTGCTGCTCTAATTTCTCGATCAAGGCCTTCTTTTCATCATCCCCAAGAGAACTGAACATGAATACAGACTTGTCTCCAATGTCATCCTTGATGTAAGACCCGAGTCAGTTATTAGGAATTTTTTTAGCATTTGATTAAACATATAAACCTTTTCTTAGGAATCCTCAGTCAAAAGTAAAATTAAATTTACCTTGATGGGCTGAGTAAACTTCCGTCCCGCAAATATCACGAAAAGGACCATCCACGTGGCAAGTAAAACATGTTTAGCTTCACCATCCATCAAACCAGTCTGCAAATTTTGAGGTGAAATTTCTCCAGTTCTCATAGAAACAAAACTCAAAACACAGGGAATAACAAATCTATTGAAAAAATACTATGCAAAACAAAACTTTGAAGTTATAGTCAGGACTCAAAGACTTTAAAAGAATTATAAACCAAAAAAGAAAACATGTCAATAACAATCCTCACTACCTACCTGACAGGAGCGAGCAAGCCTGTTGAATTAAGTGTCAAAAAGGACGCTGAGAAAGGAACAGAAGCCAAGAAATAAAGCGTTGCCAAAGATGTATAGATGTATAATTGTAATGAATTTTATCTTTGGTACATAACTATCAATTTGAATGACAAAGGAAGATGAATTCGATGGATTTTAAATCTTAATATATATATATATATATATATATATATAGGCAACCCAATTCAAAGCAACCAGCGTTACAACTAGCTTATGTTAACTTAAATCATAAAATCTATTTAATTAAATAATCAAACTAGTATTCTACACTTTTGGAAATAATTAATTAAAGATGCAAAAGAAGAATACCAGATGCCCAAGAAGAACTATAGGTATAACAAATGTGAGAAGTCCAGCTTCCAGTTTGCCATAGCACAGTCCTGTTTGGACAATTCAAGATCATTTTCAGGAAAACTGTCAAGAATGCGGCTTCAATGTGTCCTATTCAATTCTTTCTTGGAATAAATATATTTGACACAGATAATTAATCATACAACGCAGCTAATAAATACAAGAATCCATAAGCATGTGTAGAATATAGATAAGGCATTACCTTCCTTGAAGACAAGTCCTGTCAAGGCAGCAAATAAAGGACCAACAAGCCAGACAGCTGATGGGTTATCAAGAACGTATTGTATCAAATTTTCATTAGCTGGTTGAGCAAGGCTGATGTAGGTTGCTCCTGATCCAAGAATGCCAAGCACCCATAGTGCTTGTAGTGTGCGCTTGATCTCAGATACATAGATGTGAATCAACAAAAGTGATAAGCCCAACCCACAAGACCCCGCAACATATAAGTAATTAAGGCTTTGCTTTATTGTAGCACATAATGTAGAGTTATCAGGCAAAAAGGCTGCAGATGCAGCAAGCACAAATGATGCGGCAGCCGTCACCAATCCTGATCTGTATAAAATTACCTGCCATAGTAAGCATGGCATCCGTGAAATGCCCACATACCACGCAAAACCATTTTAAATGACAGAGGATATGAGTAGTTTCAACCTAGTCTCTAAAAGAATGACCAAAATACAAAAACCAAGCTTTCAAAAGCAATGTAGCAGCACCTCAAGGAAACTTCAGTTGCTTGAAGAAAATAATTTTAATACTGAAACGGGTAATGTGAGCGAAGATAAGAACTAGTCATTCAGCAGAAATAGAAATACATATAGTTAGCACTTATGATATCTCCTATAAAAGGATGCTGGATGCGAGTTTTCATTCTGCAGCAAGAAATTTCTGATAATTTATGCATGATAGTTGAAGAGCTGAAGCGTGGCAAAATCTCTCATTCGCGTTTCACTCAAATTTACAAACGAAATTTTAACAGTCAAAGACTGTACCTTTTCTATGCAGTATTTGTAAACTGACTACCAATAAAAGAGAGTATAACAAATTAAAAACAAAATAAATTGGCACATAAACTAGTTTCAACTTTCAATTTCAGATAAAGTTATTGATGAATTTCATAATGAAGACCGCCATATGATACAATATAACATCTACCAGGATGGTTATGCATCAAGATCAATCATGTCTTTACCAGAAAGTAGAAACCCTAAGCAGAAAGTAAGGGAAATAAGGAACGATAAGGGGAAAGTGAAGTGATATGGTTAATGATAATAAATAAGAAGAAAGTGACAGACAGAACACCTCTCGAACGTCGGAGGCGTCAATAGTCCAGGGCCCGTAAATACCCTGATAAACTGTTGAATCATCGAAGGAACCACGGTCGTCTTGTCCGACTGCTTTGCACCGTACCAACCTGGTTGGAAATGGAAGCCTGCAGCTACGGTTTCGGTTGCGTGCCGATGCCGTCGGAGAAGGTAACCTCCATTTACGGCCTTCTACTCTCAGCTTTCCAGGAGGAGGAGAGACCACCAGGCTAACTGCTGTCGCACTACTCAGGGCTCGGGACGCCATGTTTTACTTTTACTGTGTTTTCAATTTTGGTTTTCAATTACAAACACTTTCATAAACACTTGATTTTGGAATGTTAATAATTGAACTTAGGTAAAATATATTTGTGGATCATGGAGGGGAGTGCTTTTAATACCTCTTGAGTGATTATCGAAAAGTGTGAAAATATTTATGTCAAAAAAAATATTCTTAATTTTCAATGGATACGTGCTCCGCTCGCTGGTTTCTGTCGATTCTCCTCTACTTGTTGTCATGCCAAGATATTGTCCAATAAAGAGATCCAAAAAAATAAAATATAAGAGAATAGTGGCTGTCTATTGATAACATGGGGGAAGAAAATTGCTAAAGAAAAGAAATGGTGGACCCTATAATATCTACTACAAATACCTTAGATTGTATTTATCTAAGAAAAAGATCAACATATAAAGAAATGAGAAATTTAAAATATTAATTTTATCCATATATTATATTTTGTCTATTATTTATAAACCATAAATTTATATAAATTCAATAAATTACAATCAAAAATTTAAAAATATACTTTTAATCATAATAAATAAATATTTATAATTAACCAATGTTTGATTAATTATCGTGTTTATTTTTATATAAAAACACTTTTTTACTTAGAATAACTTTTTATATAAAGATACATTACATTTTCATTACTTTTTAAAAACTAAAATTGTAATTGACCAAATAAAAATAAAATTATAATTGTACATTCAATAAAAAAAAAAGACAATATTTTTAGTTTTATATTAAAAAAATTTAAATTGGTAATTATGGTAAAGGTAACACCTCTTTTAAAAAATTTACCTTTTATTTAATAAAATCTTTAATCTTATCATTGTCAGGAGGACACGACAAGATTTATTCCAATCATATGTGATTAGAATGAAAAGAACTCTTTAATAATTTGAAATTGTACACTTTTCACATTTATATAGCTTTTTTTAATAAGAAATCATATTATATGAATATCAAATTAGATAAAAGCACGCATATAAATTATATATATATATATATATATATGTAAAAGACAGAATCATCCAAATATTAAATTAAATAAAAGCGTGCAAATTTAAAGTTTCAAATGGTTACGTAAAGTAAGATTTTTATTAAAAAAAAATTGAAGCGTTAGTTGAGATTCATATAAAGAACTGAATTAGAAAGAAATTATTTTATTAACAATTAGTTGAGAGTGTGAGTAAATAATTGAAGGCACAAATTCAATTACTTTGTCGTAGTGATGAAATATGTGATTAGTCGTCTTAATTATACTAATTTATTAGAGTTAAGTTGTAAGAATTTTTTTATAAATCTTATAATTTTAATACAAGTGAGATGTTTTTAATAAGATTAATACCATATATTTTTTTCAAATATATGCAAATTGGCGTGAACAAACTGTAATGTAGATAACTAAAAGCATATACAACTATGTTTTTTAAATTTAAATTCTTATAATTTAATGGTAAAAATAAGTTTTAGTTATTCTTTTGTCATTAACTTTTTAATCACATCCATGCATTTATTAGAAAGTGGCACATACAATTTGTAATTGAGAGCAAGAGTGGTACGAGATAATATTATTCATATGTAAACTAGGAATTTCCAAACAACCCACAAAGGTATTTGCTGAGGGTATGTTTAAATAAATGGATTAAATATTTATAAATTTATGACTTGATAAGTAATTGAAGGGTAATAAAAATAAAATATGTACCTAATTTTTTATTAATTATTGTTTTATTAATTGTTTTAAAATTATTTATCAACGCACAATTTTATTGAAAATTTTTGTAACAAACCATTAAAAAGTGTAATTCAACAAGTATTCAATTGATTAACCATGTGTTGATATATTATCATGAGTATCACGATTCATTATATATTTTAAATATTTTATTTTTTATTGAAAAATAAAAATCTATTTAGAAAAAAAGAGAAAATGCATTTACTTACCTTTATTTATACTAATAATTGCAACTTTTCTCAATATAATAATTATTATAATATCTCTTTTAATTTATGAATATATTACAAATAGTACCAAAAATAACACAAATATTTATCTCCTTCATTTTAATAACTTTGGCCAAATTTTTATTTAATCTCTTAATTTATTTTAAATCTCTTAACTAAAATTAATTTTTTTTAAATTTCTTAACTTTAAAAAAATCATCATTTATACCATAGACTATAGTTTAAATAAAACAAATAAAAAATTAAATCTTAAATCTTAAATTCAAAAGCCAAAAATAATAAAACCCAAAACTCTAAATCATAAATTCAAAAGTCTAAAATTTTAAAATCTTAAACTCTAAATTCTTAAACTTAAATTTCAAATTCAAAAATTTTAAACCCAAAAATCTAAAATCTTAAAATTTTAAACCATAAATTATAAAACCTAAATAATAAAATTTAAAACCTCAAATCTTAAATGTCAAAATTTCAAAACTCAAATCTCAAACACCAAAGTCATAAAACTCTTAACATGAAACTCTTAAATCACAATACTTCAAATTCTAAAATCCAAAATCTTAAATCTCAATTCTTAAACCCCAAATGTGGGAAAAACTCAAATCATAACTCCCAATATTTCAAATTCTAAAACCACAAGCGTCGAAATCTTAAACTTTAAACTTAAAATGCAATCTCAAAATTCTAAAGCTCAAAATTCTAAGCCGTAAGTCTTAAACCTTAAAATCCCTAATTCAAAACCTCAAACTTCCAACCTCAAAACCTAAAAATGCCAAACTTCAAAATCTATTCTCTAAATTTTAAACCTTGAATCTCCAAATTTCAAAACCTCAAATCTCAACTCTAAACTCTAAATATCAAGACCTTAAAATATCAAATCTCTAACAACCAAAATTAAAACATCAAACACCAAATATAAAAGCTCTAAACCCAAAAATTTTAAACTCTAAACTCCAAGCCTCCAAATTCTAAATCTCAAATTTCAAACCCCCAAACCCCAACTTTAATCCACAATCATCAAGGCCCTACTCAAACACAAAAACTCAAAACCTCAAACCTTAAACTCCAATTCTTAAACTTCAAATGACAAATGTCAATACCCTAAACTCTCAAACTTTAAACCATAAACTCTAAACACCAAAATTATAAAATTTCAAAATTTAAACCCTAAACATCCAAACTTACAAGTCCTAAATCAAAAATGCCAAAATGTCAAACTTTAAACACCAAAACCTTATACCTTCAAGCCTAGAAAAATCAAACTCTAAACCCTAAAATTTTAAACCTCAAATCCCACAATCTCACACTAAGAATCCTTAAACACATAAGATCAAAATTTCAAACGCCAAATCCTGAAACTCTAAATTTTAAATCTTTAGTTTTTGGTGTTTAGAGTTAGGGTCAAACTTCAAGTTTTGAGGGTCGAAGTTTGAAATTTAGGATTTAGAATTTGAAATTTTAAAATTTAGAGTTTAAAATTTGAAAAATTTTATTTTGAGATTTGAGATTTAAAATTTAATTTTTGATATTTGAGGTTTGGAGTTTTAGGGTCTTAAATTAGGGTTTGGAAGTTTAAGATTTGACGTTTAAAGTTTAGATATTTAAAATTTAAGATTTAACGTTTAAAGTTTTAAGGTTTTGTGCTTTTATATTTGGTGTTTTAAGTTCTTGATGTTTAGGGTTTATAGTTGGGGTTTGAGATTTGATGTTGGAGTTTGTAATTTGCAATTTAAGTTTGTGATTTTTGATTTTTGAAGTTTAAGATTTAGGGTTTGGAGATTGCATTTGGGGTTTGAAATTTTGACTTTTAGAGTTTGAAATATTGGAAGCTGAGTTTTGAATTTTAAGATTTTAAAATTTAAAATTTGAGATTTAAGTTTGGAGTTTAGTGTTAAGGATTTTGTGATTTTGACGTTTGGGGTTTTGATATTAAAAATTTGGGATTTGAGATTTTATAATTTCAATTTTAGAATTTAGAGTTTTAAGATTTTAGACTTTTAAATTTGAGATTTTTAGACTTAAGCTTATATTTTTTTTTTTTTTATATAAAGAAAGAGTCCAAAAGACTATAAATAATAAAGTGTTTCTATTCCTGACTTCTGTGACCTTGTTTGTCTCTCACTGTTAAATATTTTTACCTTCCAATTTTTCTCCAAAAGTTTCTTGATATGTGTGACTTTCCCTTCATTTGGGTGGCTTACAGAGCACCCTTGATTGCATAGCTCCACCATGGTCATCAAGTTTGATTCTATCTCTAGGAATTTATAGTTCAGTTCCCAAACCAATTCTAAAGCTGAGAGAATTGCCCATAGTTTCTTTTGGTTGATGCTACATCTCCTTAAGTTTCTTGCGAAACCACAAATCCATCCCCCGACTGTGTTTCTTAAAATTCCCCTGCAGGTGGCTAGGTCTCAATTGATTACAGATCCGTTAATATTAAACTTTACTCATTTGTCCTCTGACTTTGGCTGAATTTATTCTATTTCTCTCACACTCAATCGTTTTATGGCCGACATTTAAATTTAAGAATTTAAAATTTTAAAATTTTAAATTTAGAGTTTATAATTTTAAAATTTTAAAATTTTTTTTTGTTATATTTAAATTATGAATTAGAATATAAAAAATGATTTTTTTCAAGTGGAGAAATATTAAAAAATTTATTTTTATTTGTGAGACTAAAATAAAATTAAAAATAAATTAAAAAAATAATGTTAAAATAAAAAAATAATATTTATATAATTTTAAATGTTATTTGTAATAAAATTTTAAATTACAGTAATATTGTAATAATTATTAAATTGAAAAATAATTAACACAGCGAAACGATTTTTGAAAAAGGGGAAGGGAAGATTTATTTCGAACTATATAACATTGGCAATGACGAAGTTATTTGACGCTGAAAACCGAAGAGCACGAAATCTAGCGACAGCGAGGAGGGAGAGAGCGCCATGCTTTCCATTCGAAATTGGATCTGAGAAGAGTGAGAAAAAGGGAGTTGGAGGGAGCAGGTAAGTGTTAAAGTTAAAGATGATTGTTCTAAGTTCCAGTGTTTGAACTTTGAGCTCCGTCGCTGAGAGCTTTTGTTAATTTTTCGCTTTTCTAATATAGATTTGAGGAATTCATTGGGGCTTGGACTTCGTAGAGGCGAAACCTTGCTCTGCTATCCGTGTTATACTTTTTCTATAGGATTCGGAATTTTGTGTACAACTTTGGGGTGTTTATTATGAATGGGAAAGCGATCTGCATAACTTTGAGATTAAGGTTTGTAGATTTTAAAACTATAGCGTTTCCATCATTTGTTCTTGTTGCAACTTTGAGTCTCAATCTCATAGAAATGTCTCAAGTGCAATACATAAACTCATGGATAAATTACTGCATGAAACGATTAACACCGGACCATAGGAAATTTCAGAAATTCAGGTTGCAAGGTCATAGTGACATAGAGTGTCTTAGTGTCTCCCTCTCAGTGTATTTCGGAACATAACTCACAAGAATTCGTTATATTAATAGTATACAATGATAAAATTTTGAAATTTGACTGCTAAAATATAAAGCAAGTTTAATTCAGTGGTTCGTCAATCCTTTCTTGTTGGGTGATCTTGAGATCTATGGTACTATTGAAATAGCACATATGAAAAATTGTTGAGCAGCGGTAAAACAAATTGGTGTAGCTGCAGTAGGTATATAATTGAACAGAATATGGACTTTGGCATCATCTTCTTGCTTCTATGAATCCGCGTGTGTGCATGGTTAGCATCTGCATGTAAACTAACCAGAAGGAATATAATTTATGGCAGGTAGTCCAGCCCTGTTACCAGATTGTTGCTTGTTGTAAAAAGTAGTGGATACAAAAACAAAAAAAAAGTCATAATTACTCCAAGAAATATGCAGAACCAAGAAAAAATCCTGGAAGATGGGCATATAGAGTCTGTGACTGCTCCAATGGCTGAATTTGATGAGTGGGCCA
Source organism: Gleditsia sinensis (assembly GCA_037074535.1). Classification (NCBI taxonomy): domain Eukaryota; kingdom Viridiplantae; phylum Streptophyta; class Magnoliopsida; order Fabales; family Fabaceae; genus Gleditsia; species Gleditsia sinensis. The sequence goes on from CM073464.1 coordinate 215,864, forward strand.
ATTTTGCAGATGATGACATAATACAGCAGCAGTCTGTAATTCAGGCAGAGGAAGCCAAAAAAGTTCCATTTGTCGGTGACAAGGCAAGTCCAAACATATAACTCCTTGAAAATTTTCATCTGGTATGTCATGATTTTGCTAATTATATCACTGTTCTATTATGCATTGGGGTTTAATTGGTTTACATGTATCTCTTTGAAGCTGAGCTTGACCTGTATGAGTACAATTGTATAGGTTCTTTCATTTTAATTGGTAATTACAATACTGTTTCCCCTCATTCTGTGCTTTTTTTTTTCTTGGTCGGGAGGGAGTGGACTCAGATTTCTTAATAATAAGTAAAATAATAGGATTTAGTATGACGAAATGGCAGGAACCACTCAGTACCTTAGCAGCTGAATATGAATCAGCCAGTCCTATCTTGCTGGAGAAAATAAAGGTTTGACCACCCTTTTCTTTCTTTAATCCCTTGTACACTCAGTATTCACCTTGCTTCTTATCATGTTTCTTGGACCCTTTTATATTACCATAAAGGTGCTTGATGAGCAATATTCTGCCATTCGACGTACTCGGGGAGATGGGAACTGCTTCTTTCGGAGTTTCATGTTCTCATACCTTGTATGTTCTTTTATATTAAACTTAAAAGGATCCTTTAATTGTGTGTGTGTGTGTGTGTGTATGGCTGTTCTTGGATTCCTGAAGGATGAATTTTAATAATCCAATGATTTTGGCGAATAAATAAATTGTCAACAACTTTTTACAGGAGCATATTTTGGAATGTCAGGAACAAGCAGAAGTTGATCGTATCAAAGCCAATGTTGAAGAATGTAGAAAAACACTTAAAAATTTGGGTTATGCAGACTTGACTTTTGAAGATTTTTTTGCGGTAACTTATCAACTGCAATTTTAATTTATTCTTTTATAGGTACTTTGGTCCCTTTTTTTTTTACCATTATTTTTCTTCAGATTTGTTTTAGTCAATTTTAGTATTATTGTTATTATGTCCAATATATGATATTTTGCAGGTACATTCATTTACTAATCAACAATTGAAAGTCAATAGTGTTTCCTATTGTAATATAGTGGCTTTTGAGTCATTGCATACTGTGGGATTGGGCTTATAACTTGTGTTAGCTGTAACGAGGACACCGTGTTTGTGCACTTTCACTGACCAAAGTTCTCCTCGTCCTAGTCCTGTGTTTTTCACAGCAGTTGTTACTCTTGGTAGGAGAACTGCAATTTTGGCTGTATGAGGCTAACTGCATCTTTTGTAAATATGGACTAGGGGGCATTCATGGAGGGGGTTTAGTTAAGTCCTGAGATTACAACAACGACCAAGAAAGATCCAGTTTAGACACACTGTAACAAGCTCTGATCAACGACTGTGAGCAAGAACTAAGAATTGTAGTGACCAAACACTAAATTTAACTTCTTGACAAATTAGTCCTCAGAAATTGATTACATGAGGTTCTGCGTTAAAACTAATGCAAGAAGCCCAAAACTATTGAGGACTGCATACTAATAAATATAATACATAGAATTCTCTCTATCCTTGAAACTTATGAGAAGAGATGAGAGTGAATTAGTTTTCTCGTTAGGTAAGTTGAACTAGGTGAAGCTATAGGAAATTCACGAAGCTAATGAGATATGTGACATAGCTAAAGATGATTGAGATTTTAAGTGCACATGCGAATGCATTTTATTTTTCTCTGTTAAGGATATAAATTTACATTCAATTAACTCATCACTGTATATCTAATATCAGTTAAAAAAAATTTCAGTTATTCCTTGAGCAGCTGGAATGTGTTATTCAAGGAAAAGAGACCTCCATAAGGTGTTGATAATTTCTTCTTTTACAAAGGATTGGTATTGATGGTCATGAGTTAGAAGCATAAGATGGTGCCAAAATTTTAATTTATCAGCATTTGGGGTTTTTTTGGCTCTAATGTATTTTCTTTTTCTTTTTCCCCTATGTTTTTTTTAACAAACTTTATAATATATCTCAGTCATGATGAGCTTGTTTTTAGAAGCCGAGATCAGTCAATATCTGATTATGGTGAGTGACTTAACATTCATGCCAAAATGCCTTGGATGTATTTCTTTTCTTCCATTTGTCTTGATAAATTTGTTTGGTTAGTTGTTATGTTCTTCAGATTTGTTACCTCTGCTGAAATACAAAAGCGCTCAGACTTTTTTGAACCTTTTATACTGGGCTTAACTAATACAACCGTTGAGCAGGTTTGTTCCGTGTTAGACTTTCTGGTCATTAGAAGTATTTTACCGTCAGTTCTTTGTGAGATTAGTATCTGATAATACTGAAATAGTATTATCAGACTCCATTGTTGAAATACTGTCCATGGATTCAGTCTTATTATTATAATATTTAATACTTTGTCTCTCTAATGTTATTTATCGTTGTTTAGTTTTGCAAATCGTCTGTTGAACCCATGGGTGAAGAGAGCGACCATGTGCACATTATTGCCCTTTCAGATGCGCTGGGCATTGCAATCCGTGTTATGTACCTTGACCGCAGCTCGTGCGATACTGGTGGCGTCAGTGTAAATCATCATGATTTCATACCCTCTGCTGGTGATCTTCCGCATGCTAGTGGTAACTCTGAAACGAATAATCCTTTCATCATGTTGCTATATCGCCCTGGTCACTATGATATCCTCTATCCGAAGTGATATCATGACCTTCTTGGTAAGCCTCTCTTTTTTTGAGCCACAGCAGCTCCACACTGTAGCTAGCCTGCTAAGGACATTTGTGGTCTACAGTCAACACCTTGTTAATGTCGGACGACCAGTTGTCTAAAAGTTTTAAGCTGTTTAGATGAGATCCATCGACAAAGTTTGTCAACATTAACACTAGCAAGTAATCAAAACTTTCACCTTGATGCCAGCTGCTACATTACATGTCGGCCATGCTTTCATTCTCTCATATTCTTGTGCATCGAAAAGTTACCTTCTCTAAGGATGTTTTATGCGACAAGTGTGACACATGACCCTTTTTTATAAATACGTAAAACGATGCAGATGAACTATCTCATTTTAGCAGTTCTTATCTTGCATGTTAACATTACTTACTTAGTTTAACGAAAAGCTTACGTTTTTTTTTTTCTTTTGGCCAATTAAGGAAGAGTTTATTTAGTTTAACTTAATATATTATATTTTATTCCATGTTAATAATTTATTTAAAAACATTTTTGGTCACTTTATTTGTTTGGATGAAAATTTTCAACTTTCGGTCAAACTTAATATATTAGGTTAGATTAGATAAATATTTAAAAATAGTTAATATTTGTTATACAATCTATAGATAATTTTTTATTTATTAACAATATTTAAATTATAACATGATATAAATAATTTAAAAATATATTATTTTTATTACGTAAATTTAAATATTATTAATAAATAAAAAATTATATATTGATAATGTATTAAATTAAAATTTATTAATAGAGTTGAAGATATTTTTTAAAATAAAATAAATTTCAAAGAACTGAAATACAATGGTTAAATTTTGAAAGAACAAATTAGAAAAATATGCATCTAATAGCAATTTACTTAGTTATTTTTTAAACTTAAAAAATGAATTTAAATTTTAGGAATTAAGTTTAAAATTTGTTATTTTAAGTCCTGACTTTGAGATGGGATGATTCCTTTGACTCTCAAACGGTTTTTTTTTTTTACCAAATTTTATTTTTGTTATTTTAAGTGAGAATTGTTATTTATATCTCAATTAAACATATGATAGTATAATAATTTGCACAGTTTTAAAATGGGAAATATAGAAGCCTGATTAATTATTAAGGCATAAGATTAGCTTAAATAGGTGGTCCCCATGAGGGGTCGCCCGCAGAATGTGACCTGCTACTAACCCCTCCATATCACATTTCAGACAACCCTATCTTTTTGTAACCTTCCCCGTTTGCTAAAAAGAAATCACTAGGGATTTTTTGTTACAACCTTGGACACATGATTTTATAAGAAGTTGCTTGCGTGAAAAATAAATTATACATGATTTTGTTTACACTAGTGGGTACCCTAATCAAGGTTTTTAATTTGTCCAAACTCGAACACAAACAAAATTAAAAAGTGGCTTTAATGGAGGGGGCCATCCATAAGCACAAACATTAGCGATTAAGCAAAGATGAGAGGTTGAGAAATATTACTTAGTGGTAGGGTAGCATGCCCTTATCAACTCACTATATATGGGCTTAGAGCTAAGACTTTTAGCGAAGATGGGAAAACCAATAAAAAAAGGGGGATTATGTGATCATATACAACAAGTAAGAGGTTGAATCTTTCAAAATAACATATTGTTGATTTTAGGGTTGAGGGGGTTGTAATAAGATGAGCTTTAAAAAATGAGAACAAAAATAAGGTGCCCATAATGAGGCGTCAAGTAGCATGTATAGTAATAGTATACACTAAGAAAATGACCTAAAATTGGAGTTAGAAGAAAAGACCTCACAGGACAGGGAAAGGGAAATGGAAATTTGATGTCAAACCAGCCAGCGGCAGGCAGGCGTTTAACCATTGTAAACAAAAGAAAATCCCATTAATTGAGAATTAAAGTAAAGATATGACCCAATAAGTATTAATTAATATATGGTTTTTAACCCCTTATTAAGGAAGGGGGGTAGAGGAGTGTAATACATACTATGGCCAGTGAATGAATTGAAACAGCCCTTTACAGTTTACATACATTGACAAAAACCACAAAACCCCCTCTCACCCTCCCTTCTTTCTCTTGTATCGTCTTCCATCTTACGGAGAAAGATGAGCTGACCCTCTCTTCTAAACGGCGTAACGGACTTCCAAAAGCGCCGTCACTACCAACAACATCCTTTGAGCACATGCCTTCATAAACCTCTACTCTAAGTTCATGGCTTTAGAGCAGCAATTATCACTCGGTCCGAATCCCAACCCCGTTGACGGCCAAACAGACGGAACCACTAACGGCGTCGATGCTCGGCCGCCGTCCATCGACGGCGGAGAGGATGGTAGCAAAGCGCCGAGACTCCCTCGTTGGACGAGACAGGAGATTCTCGTGCTGATACATGGCAAGCGAGACGCAGAGAACCGGTTTCGAGGGGGCCGCAGTGCGGGTTTGCCATTCGGGACCGGTCAGGTGGAGCCGAAATGGGCTTCGGTGTCATCGTACTGCAAAAAGCATGGGGTGAATAGAGGACCGGTGCAGTGCCGGAAAAGATGGAGCAATTTGGCTGGAGACTACAAAAAGATCAAAGAATGGGAGTCTCAGATAAGGGACGATGCGGAATCGTTTTGGCTCATGAGAAACGATTTAAGGAGAGAGAGGAAATTGCCGGGCTTTTTCGACAAGGAGGTCTATGATATTCTGGATTCGGGGTCGCAGGCGCCGGCTTTAGCTTTAGGTCTAGCACCGGCTCCAGCAACAGGAACGGGGTCGGTCGAAAAGGGGAAGGACAGTAGGGGAGTGGCGACGGAGGAAGCCGAGGCTGATACAGAGCCACACTTGTACGATAGTAATCGGAGCGCAGCTGGGGAGGATGGCCTATTCTCAGATTTCGAACAAGAAGAGGTAGGTGTGAGTCAGGAGAAGGAGGCAGCGAGGAAGGATGTCTTGCCGCAGACGACGGCTGTCCCTGCACCTCTTCCAATCTCAGGTTTCTAATATATACTACATAGTCTATATAGATGATAGAAGTTAAAACCGTTGCCGATTTTGAAATGATATTTGATATGTTAACTTGGTGAGGTGGAACAAATCTCAGCTGGGCTTTTTGGAATGCGTATCGCATTTGCTCTTTTAAGTTCTTATTTTTGTTTATAGGAATTTTAATGATTGGTAACTAGTTTGGCTTCTGAAATTCTCCCTTCATAGCTTTGTGTCTCTCTTTTTCTTTGAAGTTGGAAATTTTTTAGGCACGTCCGAATGGGCACCTGTCTGATTACTAACTTTCTCAAATACTGCTTTTCTTCTTTCTGTTTTCTTATGAATTTACAGAGAAGCAATATCAACCACTTCTCCGTGACTGTCAAGGTCAAGGAAATGCTCAAGGTAATGTTACACTGCCCCTTATTTCTGTGATTGTTTGAGATTTTAGGAATGAGAAACTGCATCTAGCAAAAGGAAAATCGGTTTATAATGGAAGCGGTTATATATTGAAAATCGCAAATATTGTTTTACGAGTCAAGTGACATAATTAGCAGGACCAATATGTTTAAAGTAACGAACTTTATAGTTAATCCAATGAGGCTTCAATGTTATGTTCTGTGGAAATTTAAACACATCAAACCAAGTTGGATTTTGTACTGAAGAAAGGTATCTAATAGACTAGGCTCTAAACCTGATGATTATTAAACTGAAGTCAATGGCAATAGGGTAAACCCAAAGAAATCGAAGCTGCTTCATTGTCCTTACCTTATCTTCGGAATAAGGTGAAACTGGAAAACAGCCATCATATTCCCGCCACAACTGCTTAATATCTAATTGCCTCAGAATAAAGTCAGCTGTTTGCTCATTTATATGTTAATCGTCTTCTATTACATTTAAATTTCAATAAAGCCAGGGAATGACTTTTTTTTCTTTTTCTATTTCTTTATCATCCATACATCTTGTACCAAGTTTCTTTAGCTTGCATCCAACTCTCATGGTTGAAAAATTAAACTGGGCTCACATTAAATTGGCTCATAACACAGTATGTGTATATGTGGATCCATGTAGGACTGCTTGCTTAAAATTATCTTGAAATTGTTTGAAAATTCATCTATAATGATGCATCCCTAGAATCTGAATGAGATCAAAGTTCCTTTGCATTTGAGAGAATGCTATGTACTGGAATATTCATATCTCAGAAGAAAGTTTCTCATTTTGGTGACAGATACAGTGTTAAGGTGGGCATTAATGACGTTATTTTGATGTATAGGTGTGAACAATGAGAAACAGCCAGGCTCAAATCCAGAAATGGGTTCTACGTCTCAAGGAGGACGGAAGAGGAAGCGATTGGCTATAGATGGGGAGGAGGAAAATTTGCAATATCAATTAATGGACGTGTTGGAAAGAAATGGGAAGATGCTAACCGCCCAGCTTGAAGCTCAGAATATAAATTTCCAGTTAGATCGGGAGCAGCGGAAAGACCACGCAAGTAACTTGGTTGCTGTTCTTGATAAGCTTGCAGATGCTTTAGGCAGAATTGCTGATAAATTGTAGTGCAAGAGCGATCAGAATACAGTGTACATAACAGTTGGAGTCCTATAGATAATAGTGATTTCGTGTCATTCAACTATTCAAGAAGATGATTGTCACATCTTTTTTCCGGTTTGATTTCCTTTCTGGACATGCCACTTTTATAGGATTTTATACCTGCATTTGGAAGTTGCGGCATTTATCCTCTCTTTCCTGTTAATATACATTGAGATTATATGATTTTCTTTTCCCGGTGAAAAGCTATACGAATTTTTCCCCTGTCAATAATTGTGGTTGTACAGATAATAGTTCCAACTAAGATGCGTTCTTTGTTTTTGTTTTGTTTTTTTAATTAAGTTCTTTCTTCTACTGTTATCTCTTATTTCTTTTAATATTTGTTTCTCTGGCTTACAGTGTGTTAACGCCCTTTATCTCAGGACTTGTCTGTATAAAATATAAATAGCCAAGACCTTCAATGTGGAATGAGCTTAAAGCAGCGTGCATTTTATGTGCATTTGTTTTTCATACATCAATGTCTGTGAATTTAAATTGTTTTAATATAATGATACTACAGAAATTTGAATTTTTATAAAATTTATTAATTATGAAAAAAATCTCAAAATTATTCCAGTCTTACTAATTTCAAATTTTCACTAGTACAAAAATTATGAAGTTATATATTTATAAATAATATAGACAAGTAAAGTAAGAAAAAAATAATTCTATAGCTATTACTTTTAAGGGCAGAGGGTCCTTAGTAATGCCTTTGTAAGACTAGTTTTAAATGTATACTTTTTTTCTTTTTGTTTAGGAGTTAAGCCAGGTCAAATTATAAAATGCACAAGGATTTGTTTGGGGTTTAAATTCCGTCTTCGTTAGACCAGTGTGGAGGATTTGAAGAAAGGGAGAGGGTTATTTCCAATTGTGTAATCTACACCAATAAATAAATAGATGAAAGTCGACCACCTTAATTCCTCCTGTAAGTGATGGGAATACATATTTTTAAAATTAGTTAACAAATATTTTACCCAAAAAAAAAATGCGAGAATAATCGATATCACTAAATCTTGAGGTCTATTTAAAGGTTCTTTTGTTATTTAGTAGACAAAACAAGCTCCAAACAACACTACTCTGGACTGAGTCTGGAGTCTGGAGTACTGTAAATCGCAAAACCACCTAGAAACACATTCGGGCACCATCTCAAGGAGCTCATGGCAGCCAAACTCCAGCTAATCTGCGTAGCCATCAGCCTCACGGTATATGTGATTAACAGTAACTTGCCAAGCTTTGGAAGAAAGCTCCATATCTGCAAAACCAAATTCGCACAAGGGTGAGACCTCTCACACCCATTCAAAGCCAAACGCACAGCCACCACAGAATCCAATTCCTTTTTGAGCTTTGTAACCCCCAGTCTCCAAGCAATCTTCAAAGCAGTAAGAAGGCCTCAAAGTTTAGCTTTGGTAATCCTGCACATCCCCAACTTCGAGCCCAAACCATAAACCCCAAAACCCAGCAGTATCATGCATAATTCCCCCGCAGTTGGCTTTCCTGCTAGCAGTAACAGAGCCATCAACACAAAAAGACAATCAGCCATCTATAGGAAACTTCCAACCTATGAGCCTTTCTCTTCTCGCACCCTGTCTGAGCTTCTGTTTAAAACCAGACAGACACTATGTGATATTCCTTCAAACGATGCAAACAGGCCATGAATAAATCCTCCGAGTTGTTGTCAGTCCCTCCATAAATCTGCCCCCATCGTCTTGTCCATACCTGCCAACAAGAGAACCGAAAACCAAACTCCAAGGGTATTCACCGACCTCAACCTTGCCCAGCTTTACAGCGAAATTTAAATCCAACCACTCTTGCAAACTGGCGTCAAAGAAGTGCAACCTAGTCACAGTCTCTCAAACGATGCAGGGGTGACTGGATAACGCTGCAACCAAAGAGGCATAACCCAGAATTAGTGATGTGTCTCATAAAGCATCCCCTTCGTTAGAATCTCGTTCATAAAATATATTCTTACCATGTAAGAATGTGGCATTTCTATTTCTATCTTGCCGTGTGAATAAAATATGAGAATATAGTTGATATGTTAGATTTATAAGAATATTATATTTTCAAAATTTTCTTCTAAAATTTAAACTAAATATAAGAAATTATCATCTTCATTAAGAATCTTACTTTTAATCCGCAAATGGGATCCCGTGTTAGTGCGTAATAATTTAGATGCAAAGTGATGGCCCCTCCTCCATATTGAAAATGAATGACTCGGCCAATTATTTTATTTTATGCCAAATGGGCCAGCCAATAAGGGTTAAATTTCTCGTAGCTGGGTTACATATCATGCATGTCCTCAAAAGTTTATATTTTGAGCATTACAAATATAGTGGACGTAATTAATCAGTAGTTAAATTTGTTGTATAAATTGGAAGTGAGTTCCACAGCCGAATGCAACGGAGGAATGGAACATTTCCCAGTATAACTCGGTTTCTCTGATTTCTCCCATATATCTTCATCAATAATTAATATTAACAATTTCGCAGTATGCTAGCCGTTGTTGTGCATATATATATACTTGGCTGTGATCTGAAAATCTGATTCAATCGTATCATTTTTAAAATACTTACAGTAACTGACTTTGATATATTTTAAATTTATTTCAAATTAAATATTTATTTATAAAGAATTTTTAGTTGCATTTTATTGGTATTTTTTATAATTTACCTTTGATTTATAATTAATTACAAAAATGTCCAATTAGGAGCTATTTGGATTAAAAGAAAGTAAATGTGAAATCATATGAAACGGCAATTTTGATGTGTTGATTTATTTTATGGAGAGTGGAGAAAACTTTAAAAAAAGAGAAAGCGATGAAAATGGTCAAAAAGTGGATGCAGATACACAGCAGCATCATGTTCGTCTCAAAGTTGCTTCTCTCATCTGCTCAATCCCACGACTCGTCTTAATTCTCTTTTTCTAACTTTCCATCCTACGAAACCTTAGCCACTTCTTTACGCAATCATTTATCATATCAAATATTTTATATCCCCCCCGGACCCCAAGTCTTTCAAATTTTCAATCTTCGTCCTCTCTTTTGGACCACGGTGTCAAAAGGCAGGCAAGCAAGCATGCACTAATCAATCAAATAATAATTACTTTTATTACAAAATTTCTTACTTTTACTTTTATTCGATTTTAGAAGAGAAATTTTAATTATGTACTCTCTTTTTTTTATTATTATTAAAAACATTAAAAAAAGTATATTCTCACTCATAAATTAACAATCTTACATCTAAACTAAATAGTTATAAGAAGTTAATAAATCTTCATTTTGTTACCTCCGTCCAAATTTTCTAATATAATACAAAATTACAAGACTAATCGGTGCCAAGCGTTATTTCTTATCAAGTTTGGTTTGTTTAATTTTTATTTTACTTTTATTACAAATATATTTGATAGAGTTTATGACAAAATATTTTTTGAAAATATTTTCTAAAATAGAGTAAAAATAAAAAAAATACTTAAAATATATTTTCAATGTTCCAAAAAATGATTGGTAACATTTCTATAATTCTAAAAAAATATTTTATCATAAATATTAAATAATCTTATAATTATTGAAAATCAAATTTAAAAAAAATAAAGTAACATATATAATTATTTATGCGAATTTAATTTGATAATAAAGACCAATAAATTTTTAGCTTAACAAAATAAACATTTTGCAAATAATAAAAATTAATTTTAATAAATAAGAATGAAAAATAAAAAACTAAAGATTCTTTAAGAAAACAAAACGCATCCTAAGATCTTTTAATTCCAAATTTTTAAGTCATTTTGGCTTTAAGCTTCATCTATTTATAGGGGACACTTCCATCCGGATTAAATTATAATGTAACTTTAATTTAAAAAAATTTATAGGATAAATTTAACAAGAAAAAAGTATAGTTGGTGATATCTACATTTGAACCAGTAAGTTTTATTTATTTATTAAAATCAGTTTTAGCCAAAATGTATCTCTCTCTCTCTCTCTCTCTCTCTCTCTCTCTCTCTCTCTCTCTCTCTTGTAGAAATTAATTACTATATAAAACTCTTTAAAAATTTTAAGAGATTCCAAGTTCACTAAACTTCTAACCTTCTTTCTTTTTTATATTATAAATTAGGATGTGTTTATTCATACTTTTTTCCCGAATTAAATAAATCCTTAATTATTTTTTTGTCATTTTTCATCGATCGCATGAATAATGTTTAATTATCCAAATTGCTGCAAAGTCTAATTTAGTATTAAATTATTTTTTGCATTAGACGCCGTGCCTTAGCCAGAACAACATACCCGTTGATGGGAAAAACTTGGAATGATTGTCTGACGGAAAAAATAAACTCGAACGGGGCAGGTTATAGAGTACTGCCTTTTGTAAACTATGGAATGGGCAGCTAAATTTTATTCAAAAAAACACACACACACACGCACGCTGACTTTTCAAAGAAACCAAATAGTGTATGTAAAACAGGAATCACAGAGATCATGATTTTAAGCTTAGGAAAGTAAGTGTGTTTTCCATTTCAATTATTTGTTAGAAGATATCCTTGCCATATAATTAAGATGAGATTAAGATAAGAGACTCAATAATTATTTTATTTTTATGTTAAGAAAGTCAATCATAAAAACAAATTATTTATTGCAAATATTGATAGAGAGATATAAAAAAAATGATTTATATATAATATTTATTCATTTAAAATATTTATGATAAAATATTAAGAGAAATTTTATGAAATTTTTTAAAGAACAATTGAGTATGTATTATTTATATCTGAATAATTAAATATATATACGATAAGATCGCGATTTGATAATATAAAATAGAGACACAAATTTTTTTTTTTTTGTAACCATATGACTATGTTAAGATTCATTTTTGAATCCATATATTTTTTTTAACTTAACTTTGTATATAATTATTGATTATATATAAAAATTGAAGTTTTGATATATGATTTTTACAGATAATATAATCTCAATTAGTAAACTAAAATATAAAATAAATATTAAATTAAAATTATGAAGATAAATTTTAGAAACACATTGTCTTCTATAAGTATAAATAAAAATAGAATGTAGTTTTAGTAAAAGATAAATAAATATAAATTTAGAAGTAAAATTTAAAAAAATCTTGTAAAACAAATCACAAACTTTAAATATATTGGATTTATTATACAAAATGACGAGAAAAGTAAATAAGGATGCAAACTATATAATTCAAACAGTGTGATGAAATAAATGAAGGTTTCAAATGCCATTTGTGATAGAAAAATATCGCTTAAAATTAAATAAAAATTTTATAATATAGCTATAAGATATACAATATTGTATGATACTGAATATTAAACAGTTAAAAGATAATATAAAAATAAACTCAATATTACATATATGAAAATATTACATTGGATATGTGTACATATTAAAAAAGAAGATGATTAAGAATGAGTGTATTAAAAAAAAAATTAGAGTAACACTTATTGTGAAGAAAATAGTGGAATCTCGTTTAAAGTGATTTAACTATATATAAAAAATATTTATAAAAGTTGTATTAAGAACAATAAATCAGATAAAAAACAATATGATAATTAAAGACAAAAAAAAATAAAAAAAAAGATAAAACTCTTAAAAAATATTTATTAATTAATAATATTTCTATTATTTTATTTATAATATATTATTATAGTATCGTTTAATTTATATAATCAATTTTACTTAATAAAAAATATTTAATTATTATCCATGATGCTACATATAATATAATATTATAGCATAACATTGTTATTATATTGCGGAAACACAAGGTTCTTTTGGTCTGTGAAAATATTTTTTATTTTTATTTTTATTATTTTTTAATTATATGATTATATATATTTTTTAATTTTATAATTATATAACTAGTAAAATATTATATATATAGTTTGAAATAATTGTAAAATTTTTTTTGTTATAATGTGTTACAATATTAAAAAAATTTTAAATTTTTTTTAACATTTTTAAAATTTTTAAAAATTTAAAGAATATTTTTTTTAAAATAAAAAATGAAAAACAGTAAATAAATATGTTTTTACATCTGTTTTTAATTTTTAATAAAAATAAAAATTTAAAAACAAACAAATCAAATAAACTTTAAATTTATACTCAATTTCATCGAAGATAATTTGAGTCAAAGGAAGAGAGATAAAAAGATTGTTGATGGGTGTACTCGAAGGGTTTAGTTGGTCCTCAGATGGCAGGAAGAAGACCTTCCTGACCTTTTTATGATTTGGGTTGGTGACTGACCGGTGTTTGTGTCCAGCAATATGATGATCAAAGTAGGATTAATTGCGGTCTGCACAGTGTAATGTTAGTTGTCACGATATTATTATAAAGAGTTTGCAAGTGCAACGCCAGTGTTTGAGTTGAGTTGTTAGACCTCTGTCCGATTAGTTTTATAACTATAACTTCTTATTAGTATTCTTCCTTTCTTTTCTTTTCACTTTGTTTATTCGTTGTTATTATTTATAGTTGTCGTCACAAGTTCTTGAGACTTCCATTTAAAACCGTCGCTGTTTTTTCGTCTCAGTCATCGCTCGATGGATTTTGTATGTCATCATTGCAGTACTCCGCTACTCATTAACACCCAAATACTCTTATTATCATTTACAAAAATAATTCAATAAAATTTAAAAGGAAATCAGTAAACTAATGTTGTCTTTCTAATTAAATTTTCAGAAGAAAAAAAAACAAACTACAAAGTAATGGCCTTGGCTGGGGGGGGGGGGGAATTCATTATTTGACCTCCGCCATTTCGATTACGGTTTAGGTTTTTGATTTTGTTTTTTTAAAAAAGGATTTCAAGAGCATCTTGGGAGGGACCTCCCTGTCTCCCGCGGGAAGGGAGGGAATTACACCGAGGGCCCACCTCGGAAGTGCTAGGATGCGTGAACTGAAGCATCTGCACGCTCACCGCCAACAGATCATTCAAAACCACGCTCCATGCAAGCGCGTTGGCAGTACCCGTCTCTTCTCATCTCCGCCAAGTTGACACAACCTCGAGTAACGCCGTTCTCTTCACACATCCATCCCCCCATCACTGTTCCTATTTTTTTTTCTTTTATTTGTTTGCTCTCGGCCCCAGGGATATCGGTACGACGTAGTTTTACTTGCAATTCACCCTTCTCTTTTGTTAAATATCTATTTCGATTTTTTTTTTCAAAAAAAAAAAAGTAGCCTGTGTTCCCACTTTAATCAATGTGTGTATGTGTGTTTTTCACACATGGATTCGCTAATGAAATGAAATTGCCTGAATCGATCCCCAACTCAATTCCCAAGAGTTGGCCCTTTAACTTTAGCAACCTCAAAAAGAAAGAAAAAACAGAGCATCCATGACTAAGTAGACTTGCTTGGGTGTAACCGGAATGCGTGCTGGAAGCATATTAAACAAATGTCTGTGTTAAGTGTGGTGGGGTTTCTAGGGTTTTTGTTCTTGCTCTTCTGGGGTTTGGAGACCAAAGATATTACTAGTATCCAATAAAGGAAATCTTGCGAGTATAGGGTGAGAAAGCTCTTGGGGAGCTTCGGGGCTGTGAAATTCATGCAAATGCTGGTTTGAACGAGTGACGGAGGGTGATCTTTTTCTTTCATTTCTTTAAGTTATATGCTACTAAAAAAATGTGAGATCTCGCTTCGGCTATTTCTTCTTTCCTCCTCACAACATCGATTGGTTTCCGTGTCGCCAAGATCGGACATTGATTTCATGGTATGGTAATGCTAATTTATTATTACTCTACACAACACCAAAAATGCAATTCGCAAAGCTCGACGACTCTCCTATGTTTCGTAAGCAGGTCACCCTCTCTCTCTCTCTCTCTCTTTCAATTTCCTTTCTTTCAGAATTCGACCCATTGTCTTTCTTTCTTTCTTTTGGGACGATCATACTAGCTTACACCTTGATCCACCACTTTTTCATGTTCATTCTAAATGCACTAACTCACTTATTTGTATGCTTCGGAGTATGTACAATATCTTTAATGTCCAATCTTATCGTTGCTTTTGACTTTACTCACTGAAATTTATCTCTCTTGCACCCATCTCTATATGTTTAAATTGTTATTTTGTTTTGATACTCAAAACACCGTAAATTTAATAACAAGATGCAAATATTACTGCTCAGGGCAAACCTTTCCAAATGGTTCGCATCAATAATTCCACTGCTTTTTGTGTCTTCGACTTCAACAACTGAACAATCTATTCGCTTTTGCTATGTTAGATTATGTTGGAATCCCGCTTTCAAACATTCCATTCTTCTCTAATGGAATGCTAATTCTAATTTCATGTAGATCATGTAATATAATTTTCTGCTTCCTCGAACCATCCAGGTACCTTTGAAGATTCTGGAAAAAAGGATTTAATTTTGAATTTTGGATCCACTGTCAGCGCAAAGAGTTCAACACTGTCAGTAAACCATAGGATGCCACCTATATGAAAATCTGTTAAAACCATAGACTGGAACTGAATTTCCTCATTACACTTTATTGTTTATAGAGATTGTATAGAGTTTTACACTAACAGTGGATCAAATTTTCTTCTGAAAATATATTGCATTGCTAGATGGTTAAATGATCTGATAACTAGAATTCCACCCCCCCTTTTTTTTAGGCATGTAGTGGTTACGTGCTTCTCTCGGGTATTAATATTGGTTGGTTTTCATGATGAGCTCTTTTTTTTCTATTTAATTTGTCAATGCATTTTACAGCAACAAAGATGCTGCTCATTCCCTTTCTGTCTTCTCGCATTCTACTGTTGGTGTTAACTGTTAACCTTGAAAATACATATAATTTACATAGTTCCCTTCTCTATTTGTCTTGGAAGTTGGAAGTTTTATACAACATACTCATCATGTTTTATTATTATATTGATAATGATAGGTTCTTTCTTAATTGACCTGACGTGTGCTAAGATTGTGAAACAGATACAATGCCTGGAGGAAAGTTCTGAATCTTTGAGAGAGAGAAGTTTGAAATTTTACAAAGGATGTAGAAAATACACGTATGTAGTTATTTATATCATTTTTATTAATGACTGCTGATTAATAACCTTGAACGTTTGAAAAATCTTGTGCTTTTTTCTGTGGAAACATCTTCACAATGTAAATTGGCAGTTTACAGTTTGTTTTTGGAATGGCCTTACTCTGTATGATATATCTAAATTTTATTTAATTTAATTTTAATGTTGTTCATGAGGTCTGAATTAGCTGGAAGTCTGTTCATCTGTTAGATTATGATATAACTATTATTATGAAATTTTGGTGAAGGGAGGAAAGAAGAGATTCAAGAGGAGGATACATACTTACCTTAACAAAACACACAAATACACCAAGCAAAGGCAGACAAACTCATTAGTACAATGAAACTCTCTTAATCAGACCTTACAAAGAGGACCCATGAAGACAAACCTATCCTGTAACAAATATAAGGACAGCAAAGAATTTCTGAATATATGAGCATTCCTTGTCAACCGAATACACCACAGAAAGAGCATAAAACAGTACACAGCCTTGAAGTCTTTCCTTCCTAACTATTGCCAAAGCCTCTAAAATTAATCAAGAGAAACTGCTAAAAGTTCTAAGAACACCCCCAAGATTCACTGAATTCCTTACAATCTATTCCACAAATGGACAGCTGTTTCTAAACTAGAGCCACGCATATTGCAACTTCTATCCTCTAGTAGATCTAAGAATTAACTATTATTGTTATTGTTAATTCTGTTAACTATTATTTGGTGCCCTTCCTTTCAAAAGTATCAAGTCTTTTCTATCTACTGGATCTTTTCTTTCAACATAACAAAGGAAATATGATGTAGGGAAGATACAATGCAAAAATTAACATGAAAAATTTAATAGGTTTTCATGAGTAAAAAGGAGGAAGCATTAATAGGTTTAGGGTTAGATTCCTGTAATTCAGGGAGGATGTCTCTTAATATTTTTATTTTGATTATCTCGTTTTGTCATTTACTATGATATAGCAACCATAGTCCTCAAATTGGAAATTCAACTTACTTAACTCTTTTCACATGTCCATTGCTGGTATAAAAAAAGTGGGTTTATTTTGACTTCTCATGATTTCATTGTTAGTAGTTTCATATGATAACATATGGAATATTGTTTTTGACCTTATTTGATATAACTGATTCTTAGTGGATCCCAATGTTCTTCTGACAGACTTTAATTGTTTGCACTTTTGCTTTTCAGTGAAGGACTTGGGGAGGCGTATGATGGGGACATTGCATTTGCAAGTGCCTTAGAAACTTTTGGTGGAGGGCACAATGACCCCATCAGCGTGGCTTTTGGGGGTATGTCAATTTGTTGACAATTTTTTCCTGGTCATATATAGTCAATTTTTTTGTTCCTCCTGGTGCTTATAGTACTCCATCCCCATTGTTTCTTCTAAGTTTCCATATATTGTACCAGCTAAAATATTAATGGTGGAAATAAGAAGAAATTTAATACGTAACTTTACTGTGTTACACTTTTACTGTAACAATTTAAATTCTCCTTAGATAATTGCCATGCACCATTTCTCTATAATTTAAGGTTATTGTACTTTAAGACAATTTGTTTGCATGTTATTCTTGACTTAGAAAGTAGTGAAATGATTTCTGGCTTCACTGATTGACTATTTGTTTGCGGTGACAGGCCCTGTTATGACCAAATTCACTATAGCCTTAAGAGAAATTGGGACATATAAAGAAGTCCTTCGCTCGCAGGTAAAATATTGTGATGTAATTTTTTTTTAATTATTACTGCTTGCTACATATATATATGTGTATGTGTGTGTGTATGTATATATATTGTAGAAAGGCTAAATGGGATAACTGACTTAGCTAGTCTCCTGTGTCTTTTTATAATTAGAAATTAAGTTAAGTATATGTGTAATACAACTAGTACAAGTTCAGTCTATTAGTCACTAACACACTTCTTTTAATGTAACTGTCAACCTTACTCTAATACTTCTAAGTATAACACTCCCCCTTAAGCTAAAGATTATACAAACTTCAGCTTGTTACACATAAAACTTAATTAAAAAACAAAAAATTAGACACTACCCTAGAACTTAGCCACCATACTGATTAAAAAACTTTAACCACTAGCGCTTCCTCGTCCGATGTCCTCAGTAGACAAACAAATTTCAGAATTCTTCAACTTGCTTTCCATGAGCGGCCTCCTCAACATTCTTCCAACCGCTCTCCTTTCTCAGAAATCTTTGACCTACTCCTCCTGAGTAGTTCTCTCAACCTTCTCCCTTCTGGTCCCCACAACTTGGGTTGCTCATCGGGCACTTAATCAAATAATTCTAGTCTGTTGAAACCTTCAATATGCTAGGACTTCAATAAGACTCCAAAAACTTCAATAAGATCAAAACCAAAATATTGCAAAAACTTCAATCACACACCACAAATAAAAACATAACCAAAATCTCAACAATAAATCTCATAACAAAGATAAACAGAACCAAAACTCCTTGAACATTCATGTCCACACAGTATTGATCGAAACAACTCTAGATTCACTCCAAAATCGGTAAGGAAAATCTAAAAAAATAGTGACACCAAATCTATACTGTAGAAAAGGGGAGGCAAGAGCTTGCTCAAAGTAGTGGCTGGAGCTTTGGCCGTCTTTGATACCTTGTAAAAGTAGCTAAATGAGATGATTGACTTACTTGGCCAGGCCTCTTACGTGTCTATTTATAATTAGAAATTAGGCCAAGTACATGTGTAGTATAACTAGTACAAGTTCAACCTCTTAGTTACCAACACATGTATTTTAACTTAGTTGTCAACCTTACTTTAATACTTCTAACATATCTATTAATCAAAAGAGAGAAAAACATAAAAGTTAAAGGCTGTGTAGTCACCACCTGCACCAATAACTAGGAAGTAGATCTAATACCAATGCAATAATGAAATCTGGAAACTTACTCTTACCATTACCTTTAGCAGTTAATCATTCTGGTTTTTCTTATTTTCTCCTTTTCCCTTCAGTTCATTCGGATAGGTTCATTGTTGTTTCTCTTACAGTACAACAAAGTCTGCTATACTGTTGACATAGACTGCTTTTTCCTCAGGTTGAACATATGCTAAATGACAGATTGCTCCAGTTTGTTAACATTGATTTACATGAGGTCAAGGTAATTATTTTTTGCCCTTCATTATCTGTTCTTTTAATTATGTACCCTATCATTTAGAAGTGTACAGAAATAATGTGAGAGCTTAATCAGAATTTTCTTATATTTGAATTTGTATATCTCCCAAATGACGGGCTCCTTCTAACTGTTTATTGGCTGGGCAACAACAGCTCAACCTGCATGACTTTTTGTTGGAGAAGGAATATTTTCAATTATACTCTTGGTAGAATTTTCTTCAATTGTTTATTGGGGGAAGAGTGGTTGGGTTGGAGCAGGAGTTATGGACTCTTGAGCAAATATGTCCTTGTGGAAAGGTTATATTTTATTTCTAATTTTAGTAAAATCTTGATTAAAATATAATGGATGGATGTCACTACAGGAGAAACTTGTCAAATATTCTTATTTATAATGCTGTTTGGTCTGTTTTTTCAACATTAAAGCCACTTGTCAATTATATGAATGTTGATTAGAGGCCTGTAGGAAGGGCAAAGGTCTGACAATTGCATTCTTTAATTAAATTTAAAAAAAAGAAAATGTTTTGCTGTTGTTTCCTCTGTTCACACAAAGCGTAATTCAGGAGTTTGCCATACAGGATCCTGTACATTAGCTTCTACATTTGTCTCATTTTCCATTTGAGACTTTAAGTGTGATAATTATTGGTTATGGACATATTTCACTCCCTTTTAAATTTAATAGTACAAACAAATATGGTTTTACTTTGGTAATGTACATTTTTAAGATCATTCAAAGGTGGCTATTGTTTGCTTTATAACTTATTATTCTGAGTCATTTTGGACTTTTAATTTCTTTTCTAAGGGAACCAACTTTGTGCAGGAAGCGCGCAAGCGTTTTGACAAGGCTAGCCTTATTTATGATCAGGTTCGTTCCTGATCTTAGATTCTTTCTACTTTTCCCCATGTAGCAGTATATTCCTCCTATTTTAAAATTTTTGCTATGAATGTATTTCAAAACTATCAATGGATATATAATGGACTTGACTATAGCCATTGTATATTAAGAAAAACCAAAATCCATGTCCATGCCAAAAGGAAATATTAAGAAATTGTCTATCAACATTTATTATTCAAAATTTAAAATTGTATACTTAAACTAAATTTGCAGTAGCTGCTTTTCCTCTGATATATTAAAATACAGGTAGAAAAACCTTCTTATTTCACCTATGATCATCTTCCATCTGCTTTAAAAAGCCAATTTAGTAATCATTTGTGAGCAACTTAATTTTGAAGCTCATAATACTGCAGGTTCGTGAAAAGTTTCTGTCATTAAGAAAAGGCACAAAATCTGATGTAGCTACAGCCCTAGAAGAGGTAAGCTTTTGTATGTCTTATGTATAGGGCTATCTTACCTTTGTACAGGTATAATATATATACGATTTCTAAAATCCTTAAACAAATGAATGATTTTTCAGGAGCTTCATAATGCAAGATCTACATATGAGCAAGCTCGATTTAATCTGGTCAGAAAATATTTTTTATCATTTGCCTATATTTAATTAGTGTTAACAAGAGTTTTTCCCCCTTCCCCTCAAATAAACTTGAAATCTCTGTCCAGGTTACTGCTTTGTCAAATGTTGAAGCAAAGAAGAGATTTGAATTTTTGGAAGCAGTCAGTGGGACCATGGATGCACATCTTCGTTACTTCAAACAGGTGAATCATATTGTTTCAGTGTTCTTTTCCACTTTCTGTCACATCATGCTTATCTCTATCTAATCTCACATGTAGGGGTATGAATTGTTGCACCAAATGGAGCCATATATTAACCAGGTTCAGTATAATTTGTCTTTAAACTGGAGTTTTTTTAATGTTTATTTTATTGATAAAATTATTTTTAACCAAAAAAAAAATGGATGGTAAACGAACAATTGAGCCAGAGTGAAAATGATTAATTCCAAACTTGTTCTTTTGTAGGTCCTGACTTATGCTCAGCAATCAAGAGAAAGGTCCAACTATGAGCAAGCAGCTCTAAATGAAAGAATGCAAGAGTACAAAAGGCAGGTTGATCGAGAGAGTAGGTGGTCTTCAAATGGATCTAATGGGTCTCCTAATGGAGATGGTATACAAGCCATAGGTAGAAGTTCGCATAAAATGATTGAGGCAGTAATGCAATCTGCTGCAAAGGGAAAGGTTAAAAAGAGGCCTGGAAATTGTTGTTCAAAGTTGTCACTCTTTACCAATGGTTTATTTTTATAATTTTTCTTTTATCTTTATGTCATTTTAGGTTCAAACTATTCGACAAGGTTATCTTTCAAAGCGTTCCTCAAACTTAAGGGGTGACTGGAAAAGGAGGTTTTTTGTTCTTGATAGCCGAGGAATGCTGTATTACTATCGTAAGCAGTGCAGCAAGTCATCTGTAAGCAATTCTTTACGAAAGATATGCATCTCCATAACAAATTCTGCCTTTTATTATTGTGGTTGGTTATCATTTGTAGGGGTCCAGCAGTCAACATTCAGGTCAGAGGAATAGTTCTGAGCTTGGTTCTGGACTCTTAAGCCGATGGCTGTCTTCTCATTATCATGGTGGGGTACATGATGAGAAATCTGTTGCTCATCATACTGTGAACCTGCTGACATCGACAATCAAAGTTGATGCTGACCAATCAGATTTAAGGTTTTGCTTCAGGATCATTTCACCAACAAAGAACTACACTTTGCAGGTTATTTGATACATTTTTGGAGCCTTTTTCTTTTAAATTTAGGCTAATATCACAAGGATGGCGATTAAGGCTCATATCTTTGTTTGAGTCCTCAGTTGTACTTAATTATGCTTGTCAGTGCAGGCAGAGAGTGCGCTGGACCAAATGGATTGGATTGAGAAGATCACTGGCGTTATTGCCTCATTGCTGAGTTCTCAGATTCCTGAAAGGGTACATCTCAAGAACTATTTCTGGCTATGTGGCTATAGATTTTTGCAGCCAATTTGATTTATGCTATCCAATTTTTTCAGTGTTTGCCTGCAAGTCCAATGGGAAGTGGTCATCATAGGTCTGCCAGTGAGAGTAGTTCTTTTGAAAGTTCAGATTTTGATCATTCTGCTTTAGAAGAATATAAATCAGAAAGAAGTCTGGCTTCTGCACATCTGGAACGCCCTTCTAGAAGCTTGCAGCAGCAGCAGCGATTATGTTTCAAAAGTGAGAAGCCAATTGATGTGTTGCGAAGAGTTTGTGGAAATGATATATGTGCTGATTGTGGTGCCCCTGAACCTGATTGGGCATCATTAAATCTTGGTGTTCTTGTTTGCATTGAGTGTTCTGGTGTTCACCGAAATCTTGGTGTACACATATCAAAGGTAGGCATAATTACAACTGCAAATCATTTGTTTATTTTTTAATATATCTAGTTAGGTTGCCAATATTTCGTATCTTGATAAACTGATGTAAGAATGCTTGACAATGAGCATACTATAAAAAGAGGGGGAAAAGAAAAGGAACTGAAATGAATTAAGGTAGCGTTTGGATGATGAAGTTTAGAATGCAAGGGGGTTGTCAAATCCAAAATTCCTTGTACTTTTAAAATGCTTTCTATTCTTTGACCGAACAAATTATGAAGTAGCATGTTAAATACTATATCCAAACATACCCTAATTTAAGTAAATATTTAGTTTGGCATGGTTGATCACCTGTACAAAATAGCATTCATTTAAAGCCAATATGGGCTACATTGATGATTCTTAGAAATCCTTATTTTGTCGTATACTACATGATATATGTTGATAGGTATTTTAGTGATGTTAAACTCACAGCGTAAATACCTATCTTTATAGTAATTTAATTGTTAAGGAAGTGACAGATTATAGTTGAAACTAGTTGTTGGGAGTTGGGTTCTTTTCTTAATAGCAAAGAATTGACTCTTCAGTGTAGAATATAATGTTGGTAACTTCATATTTTTTTATTTAAGATACTCTTCAACTGTTATGCAAAGTATGGCATTCCAATGGGTGATTCTGAAAGTAAGGAACTTTTCAAATGGAAAATTGTTGGAATATTGGCTTATCATAACTGTCACATGCTTCCTTGTATGTCGGTTATTGGAGAACCAATATATCTAGTCTGCTGCTAGGTAGAAATCTATGCTTATGCCTACTAGACTTCCTTTTCTCTCCCTTGTATATTTGATTACTCGTGGCTCAATGTACTATGTGTTTAGAATAAGGTAAGCTTCTGTTTGGTGATGAGGCTTGCAAAGATTTCTCATGCAGCTCTTGTTCGGAATTTTGTTGCAGGTTAGGTCTCTTACATTGGATGTTAAAGTGTGGGAACCTTCTGTGATAAGTTTGTTTCAATCTCTTGGGAATACTTTTGCCAATTCAGTCTGGGAGGAACTATTGCAGTCAAGAAATGCCTTTCAGATTGATCTTGTCCCCACAGGGTAAAAAATCTGATCTTTGCATGAAATCAGTGTTGATTATTCTTTGACTAGGTCTTGCTGATATTCACTTCTACTCATGAAGCTTGAACAAGTCCGACAAACCACATGTGCTTGTTATCAGAAAACCTTGTCAATCCGACTCTCTATCTGTGAAGGAAAAGTTCATCCATGCAAAGGTATGATTATAATTGCTGGTACTAAGGATCTTGTACTTTCATTACTTACCAACAGAGGCAGGTGGTCTTGAAGTACTGTAAAACAGTACCTGTAAACTTTAGGGTTTTTATTGGGTTTAGGAAATATGTAATAAGACGATGGATTAAGGTTTTCTCTTTGGACTGATAAAATGCTGTTGCAATAAACAGATCTGGATTGGACTTAAAACTGAGGAAGTCGAAGAAGGAAGAAAAATCTAGGCTTTACACAAAAGAGATTCATCACATGTCTGATGAGTAAAATCTTGGACATTACATTGTTGAAGTGTTGACAGCTTATGATTAGGAAATGTTTTTGGAAAATTACTCTTACAATGCGTGCCTTATAAATTAGCCTTATAATGTGGATCTTGGTCATAGGAAAAGTGATTTTGAACATGCAGCCTTTTTTCTCTATCTTACTCTCTGTAATTCTTTTAACTTGGTATATGGCCAACATATGATATTATTAGCAATTGAGTTTGGCTTCCCTCTACAATAGTATCTCCCAAAGCCCCATAGCATCTAGTTTCAATCATGCGATCATCTTGTTCACTGGACTTTGTTATTAACCATGTGCTTTGCTTAGAGAATATTTGTTTGTCAGGTAGTGCCATTAAACACAACTCCTGTCTGCTGGCATAGTTGCTGCAATAAGATTGAATTTTATGCTACCATTTTTGGGATTTCTCTCTTCGTGAGTTGGGTGACTTTTTGAACATAACGATTTAATGTTATGTGCTGTTTGGGGTCCTTGGTAACAATTGGGTGTGCCCTGGTAGTCTAGAGTAGATTCTCTTGATTTGGTTCAAAGGCTTTGGATGGAAAAAATGATGGCAAGGCATTTTTGGAAGTGTGCCGAGTTTGCTGTGCTTTGGTGCATTTGGCTGAAGTGGAATGCCTTCTTCTTCAGGGTTGTTTTTATGCCTTTAGATTTCTTATGGGATTGGACTGTGGGGGAGGGGATGCATAATAAAAGGAGGAAGGAAATCTTTAGAAAATGAAAGAACTTAAGAAGCATATTTTGCATATTGGACTTTAAGCTCAAAAGATACCTTGACATGCATTTACTACGTATGTATTTTGTTTATTGTTAAGTCCTCTGTGCTTCCTTTTGATGGGATTCCCAAATTGAAAGATATGAGTCAGAAGGGAAGATGGGGGCTGTTAAAGGACTACTGGGCAGCAAGGACAGAATGGCATAGACGGGTAACTACCTTGAGAAATGTCTAAGTGGGAGAGATAAACGTGGAAGCTATTCAAGGGAAATTTTAGAGGAAGTTTTTAATGAAAATGGGGATGAAAAGGAGGTGTGGGCTGAGGAAAAGGTAGGCAGAACCTTGGGTATTCTTGTGGGAGGTTCTAGCCCCTTAAGTGCTAGGAGTTTCTTTGCTTTATTTTCTTTTTTCCTCTCTAATGTATCTGTTCTATTGCAATTTCAGAAGGGAAATCTGGGCTCCGTTCACTTTCTAACTGTTCAAATTCAGACTGCCTGAAAACCGTTTCTTTTCATTGCAGTATGCAGAGAAGCTTTTTGTTCACAAGCCGAAGGACAATCAATATCGTCTCTTGGTGGCACAGCAGATCTGGGAGGCTGTTCGTGCAAATGACAAAAAAGCTGTATACCGATACATTGTTAATTCTGAAGTTGATGTTAATGCTGTTTATGAGCAAACATGCAGCTCTTCTTTAACCCTCGCCAAAGTAATGCTATTACAAGAGCAGACAAGCCATGATCACAGCTCTACTTTGGCAGGGAACTCATTGGACTGGTCCTCTACTAGTTCTTTGAATTTGGTGGGAACAAAAGAAGGTCAGACCATGGATGATCTAGATGGGTGTACCCTACTTCACCTTGCTTGTGAAACTGCGGATATTGGCATGCTGGAGCTCCTCCTTCAGTATGGTGCAAATATTAATGCAACCGATTTGAGAGGCCGAACGCCGCTCCATCACTGTATTCTCAAAGGAAGATCTACATTTGCAAGATTACTTCTCTCAAGGTGACTCAAATATACTTGTATAATGTCTTAATTAGTTCTTACAAGTTACAAGTTTCAACAACTTATTTAGGGGTAAATTACACTTTGAATCCTTGAAAGTTGCACAATTTTTTGAAATTCCTTGAATTTTTCTTTTCCAATTATCTTTTAAAAGTTCAACTTTTAAAATTTGGCTCAATTTCAATGGAAGCATAAAAAAAGTGGTTTAATGATGTGGCAATCATTCCACAGCATTCGTCTGCTTCCCAGGTCAGCATATTTCTGCACATATTAGCAATTTCTATTAGTCTTTAACATATGTCTTATTTTGAGCCAGTTGAAAAAGTTTTAAGTGCCCTATTGTATAATTATGTAGTTCTCAGGAGTCAGGACCTTAAGTGTAGTTCGGCATATTTCCGCACATATTAGCAACTTCTATTAATCCCTTTAAACAGATTTTTCAAGTATGATTTGTAAAGTCTTGTAACTCTCGGGACCCTTAGTGTAATTCAACCATTTATTTAGTCAACTACTACTCTTTATGTGATATTGACATTGAAATGAATTAAGGGATAGCTTTAGGTACTATGGCTTGTTTGCTGGTTCACTTGTGGTTTAATTGTGTGACATTTTCAGCCATTGTACTTTGAATGCAACTGAAATAATTGATAATGCAGGGGAGCTTATCCTCAAGCTGTGGATGAGGAGGGAAGAACCCCTGTTGAGCTTGCTGTACAGTCAAATTTTGACGACAGTGAGGTCCTTGCTTTGTTATCTGATTCAAACGGATGAGGCTGTTAAGTAAAGAATCACTGAAGGTCCAAGTAGATTTCAATCTTTAAGATATGAAATATTGGATTTTTGTAAATGTGTATTTCATAAAGTGAATGGTGGTTTTTTTGAAGGTAATGTCACTAGTGTTGAAGGCTTAAGGGAGGGTGGTGGGTTGAAATGCCTGCCCCTTGGTCATATATTGTGCAATTAGTCCCCAAAAGTTGTAATCTAAAATGGCCACATTGGTCTGAGTTAAGAGCACTTAGTACTGGTCGCATCCAACCCGGGCTCTGTAATATGATGTTTGTGTATTTTCTTTGCTTCCTTTTTGGTGAAGCAGCGATGCACTAGATTAGGGATTTGTGTATGTGTACATTGGTTTATTTTAGTGAAGGTGCTGTGGCTGTAACTCTTTGGGTTCAACTTTTTCTTTATATATATATATATATATATATATATATATATATATATATATATTTTTTTTTTTTTTTTTGAACCTGATAAAATTGCGTATTCCCTGAAAGTGTTCCTGTTACAGCCTGTACGCTGTATATTTCTTCGTCTCTTCCCTAATAGCGCCCAATACATGTTTCCAGTCATATTAAGATCAGGCCTCTTTTGCATTAATTTTACCAAAGCTTGAAAGTACCGAAAAGCTATCAGGTAGTTGTGTAAGAGCTGTTTCTTTTATCAGTAACTGGAACTTGCTGAGGTAGTGCAGCAAACTCAGGTAAACTCAAAGTCCACTTACAAGGAAACTAAATCAAATATGGATTTATCCAAACTTCCAGAATGGTTATATTGCATAACTGTGCGCCCCCAGAACTTGTGAACCTGGGGCCGTGGTTTGATTTGAACGTAATTGCACAAGCTGTATGAATCATTTTGACGTTCAGAGGATTTTGTTTTTTTGTGTTTTTTTTTTTAATGTTCTTAGCAGATAGCCCCTTTGAAAGTGTTTCTGAATTACATAGATTAGGTGAATATAGGAACGAAGAATTTTAATTGCCTGATAATTTCATATCTTGGTTTGGTTTAGGGGATTGGTGGTGTAATTTTGCCCAATGTGATTTCCTGGAGGTTGTCTAATGAAGAGCCAGCGTCTCCTACCAGTGATTCAAATGCAATTTTTATAAAATGGTACATATTTTCGAACACTAATTTTTTTTTTTAAAATTGTTAAATTATAATAAGAAGTGAATTAAATTTATATAGATAATTAACTTAAAAAGAAAAACAAACAGGTTGCTCGGACTAAGTTAGATCTAGGCCTATTTTAACAATAAAGCAAGTTTGATCTAATTTTATTTGAGTTTGGACCAAAAAGTTAGAATTTAATTTAAATCTCTAATTTAAGACTAATTTTTTTTTTTTTTATGCAGAGCTTAATCAGAATAGAGAGTTTGTGATTGGATATACTTTTAATATTTCAACTACTATATATATTCAATATTATTTTAAAGAGAACTAAATATAATATTTTTAAAATAAATAAAAAATCAATTTATGTCAATTTTTTAAAATAAATTTATTTAAAAGAGATATCAAAGTATTTAATTTTTTAAAATTTAACTATTTATGTTTTTTTTTTCAAATATTACGTTAATTTCTACCGTGTATAAGGAGAAAAAGCATGAAAAGATTAAAAAAAAAAAATTGAAAAGAGAAAGCCTTACTAATCCCCACGATAAGATTACACAGTGTTAAGCTAAGCGTACCTAAAACCCCCGTGCATCAGGATTAAGGGTCGAAATCTATTTGTGTGCATCCTACGGTCAGTATATACTCTGCTTTCCTCTTCTCACGGATTTCGATGTTTCGCTTTCGGACGGTGGACCCCACTTAGTACTGGACTACTGGCTACTCAGAAAGGCGGGAACCCAGTTTTGTCGCAGTGGTATGGCCCTTTCCTTCCTTCTCCTTTCGCACGAGAGAGAGAAATCCAATACAGAATGCTGGATGTATGCGGCAACGAATTACAGTAGAAAGTTCGAAGGAACAGACCTACCAAGTCCAATCTAACCACACACCTTGTGATTCTGCCTCCTCCTTCATCCACGCTCCCTTTCATTTCTCTGTAAAAGCAAAATCCTGCTCTTTCTCTCTCGTGCTTCTCCTCTTTCTTCAACTATTTCTATTATTGTCGATTATTCAATATTCAAGGACGAGAGAGTCGTTCTTAGTTGCTGTTTGAGAAGAAAGGACTCGCCTTGTCATGTCAGCCGGGTTTTTTTTTTTTTCCTTTTTAAGTGGACTTTCTATACGCGAGTTTGGAGTTCGCTTTTTTAAGCCAAGATAAGAAATTGATTTCCGGGTCTTCTGCCAGCAGCTGATTTGATACTCCCTATCGGCCAAGAAGAAGGGGTTTTATTCTTTTCCTTTTGCAGATTCATATTCTTGTTCAGATTCGCCCGAAGGAACCAACGATTTACAGGTGAGATAAGAGATGGGAATCGGTAAAAATGAATATGATTCTTCGCGGCTTTCTTGTGAAGATTTTGGGGGGAAAAGATGCGTTTTTTAACGGATCCACTTCTCTTATAATGTCTTCTCTGATTTATTTCGTGGCATGTTCCTCCAAAATTTGATTGATTATGGTGACACAGTCTGCAGGGGGTTTGGCATCTGATAAATTTCATGCGTTCAATTTGGTGTTTCTGCTTTCTCTTCCTTTCTTTTGTACCTGCTTTAATGGTTAGGAAAAGATGTACTCCCTCTTATTATTTAAGGGAGCTGTTTACTTTCCTTTTGCTATTCCTATTTAGCTTGCACCATATCACTGTTGAGTGCGAGGGAAGGTTGACTAAGCAGATCTCTTCAGAGCCTCCATCTACGCCATCACAATACAACGATAACCTCCGGAAGATCATCATTAGCGTTGCTTTAGGAGCAGTAACTGGATTAGTTGGCTCCGTTTTCTTCGCACTCATAGTTCGTTGTTTTGTTCAGTATTTGAATCGGACCCCAATTCTAAAGGGCCCTGTCATATTTTCCCCAAAAATTGATCCTAAGACACTCCAATCAGCTTTGGCAAAAGAAAACCATCTACTTGGTTCAAGCCTAAACGGGAAATGTTACAGAACAGTGCTTGACAATGGGCTCACAATTGCAGTCAAGAGGCTAACACCCTTTGAAAGCGGTTCACCAGAGATAAGGAGAAAATCTGTAAAGAGACAGATACAAAAGGAGCTGGAACTGCTTGCCAGCCTGAGACATCGTAATTTGATGAGCTTGCGGGCCTATGTTCGTGAACCTGATAGGTATTCCCTGGTTTATGATTATTTACCCAAGGGCAGCCTCGCGGATGTAATGAACAGAGTTAAGGAGAATGAGTTGCAGCTTGGCTGGGAGGTTCGGCTTCGGATTGCTGTTGGCGTCGTTAAGGGACTTCAGTATCTTCATTATACTTGCGTACCTCAAATTCTGCACTACAACTTGAAACCCACCAATGTCATGTTGGATGCACAGTTTGAACCCAGGTTGGCAGATTATGGATTGGTTAAACTTCTACCCTACTTGGATAGAGGGACATCTGGCTACAGTCCTCCTGAATGTTTCCATAATTGCAGGTACGACAAAGATTGTTGGATATTAAAGAAAATTATATACATGATCAAGTTTACTGGTGTTTAGGATTTTTACTCGAGAAGAGATAGCAGGTGGTTGATATTGGGCATTCTTGTTCTAGTTTAATTCATTACTTTACCTCAAAAATATCCTCACCTCATTGGGGTTCTTATTGTGTTTTTTGTCCTTTAAAATTCGATTCCCAGCAGAACTTGTTAGACTGTGTCTGTGGCTCTTGAGAAGAGGCTATTGTTTGTATGTGACTGGATGCATATAGCATTGCCAGTAAGTAGTTCGTTGTATGAAAACTGAAGGTTTGCTTTGGTATTTCAGCAGGTACAGTGATAAAAGTGACATCTTCAGTTTTGGTATGATACTGGGTGTTTTACTGACTGGTAGGGACCCTGCGGATCCATTCTTTGGAGAAGCAGCGAGTGGGGGAAGTTTGGGATGTTGGCTTCGGCACTTGCAGCAAGCAGGTGAGGCAGGGGAAGCTCTTGATAAGAGCATTATTGGGGAAGAAGGGGAGGAAGACGATATGCTAATGGCTGTCAGAGTTGCTGCCGCATGCCTCTCTGATATGCCTGCAGACAGGCCTTCCAGTGATGAGCTTGTTCACATGCTAACGCAACTTCACAGTTTTTGAACCTGCCTCCATTTTTTTGGTTGGCAATCATTCTGATGTACTTGATCTATTTTGCATAATCTTTGTTTCGTTAGCTTGGTTGCCAAATGCTAACTCTTCCGTTTTCGCTGCTTCCCTGATTATTCCTGTCTTTTTCTTCAGGTATAATTATGTTTTGTACATGACTAGTAATGTTAGCAAGGAAGTGGTTGACAGTGTATTGTCGTGACTAGATGGGCATATGAATTGTTTTGGGAGCGTATGAAGTAATATGAACTTGTTCCGTCTTGCAGTTCATAACTCATGACAATCTGGTTCCAACCCAAATTGAACTTCCATAGTTTAAACTTTCAAGTGCCCAATCAAGTCTGAGCACATTAAATGCAATGCAAAATGTATCTGTTCACTATATTTATGTTGTCTGGCCGCTATTTGTCAGATGCTTATCGAAAAGAAATAATTTTGCCATAATCTAAGTTACTAATGGGGGCTTAGTGTACACCTCCATCACCTCGTAAGCCAATTTGAATATCCTTCCCTCTGAATTTGTAAAGCACGTATGGATAGAGGGTACGATGCGGATTTTCCAGCAGAGGCTTGTGAGACAATAGGAGGAGAAGAACACTCTGCCTGGGAGCTTACTGCTAGAGAGTATCCCGATTGTAGTTATCCCAAAACGTAAACTACTCATAATTGGATCTGGATTTTAAATATTATTTAAAATGTCTTAAGCTCGACAGAGAATGTAAATTATCTATGAGCATAATATTTCTCAGAGGGTTATATGTTTATTGTAGAGTCTCATGACAAATACTTAAAAATTAAAAAAAGAAATTTAATCTTTTCTTTATCCCTAGTTTCATAGCGCAAGTTTCTACCCATAATCTATAAATGATGACTGAATTTAACTTGCTTTCCCGTAAGTCTTGTATAAATAAGAATTTTCACGTGAAAGCTGACAGGCGAAAGGCACATAGAAGTTGATCTAGAATAATGATAAAGGACTTGGGTGATGAGAAGAATAATATGGAGGTGGCGAGTAATGGTATTGGCTTACCCTTGAACCAATTTAGGTAGTGTACGTAGTAGCGAGTGATGAGGTAAGTGGTGTCTAGGGATAAAAACACCCACCATAATCAAGTTGAGAAGGTAGTCTTAATTTCTGTAGCCCCATCACATATGCAGATACATTGTTTGATGAAATGCATCATCGAGATTTGTTCTGTTGGGTCCCAATTATGCTAAGCTATTAGCTTCTTGTTGGGGTGTACGCTAGCTTTTGGCACTCTCAGTTATCGCCATACAGATCCTTGCGCTTTAGAAATACGGCGTTATTATTCGACAAGATGATCGGGTGAAGGGGTAGAGTTACATTGATTTGTGACTGAAAGCAGGCACATGTTCATGTTATAAGATAATTTGTGAAATCTACATATGAATGAAATAAGTGTCATTTTTATTTATTAAATATTTATTTTATTAAACTATTTCTTTGTTTCTCTAAAATTTATCCAAGGTTCTTTTAGAGTATCCAAATTCGACCATCATGTATGCTTGTGTGAGTGGGACGTCGTGTGGAAGATAAAATGGTAAAAATTAAACACAGCCCATTGTCTGTTTCTCTGATCCAATAGGGGAGAATATAACAGCACCCAACCAAAAATTAGGTTAAAAAAAAGAGAATTTATTTGCTTATATGGTAAGGTTTGGGTCAAGGAATTAAATTTTTTTTCTTTTTCATCGAAACGACCGAAACATTTTTGTTTCTTAAATCATCGACACGAAACGGAGTTTTCGAAACGAAACGAAGTGTTTGTTAAGAAATTATGCTATTTCGATTAAACTTATTATGTTTCGATAAAAATATTCTTATTTCAGTGAAAATTTCAGTAAAAATACTCTTATTTCAGTAAAAATACTCTTGTTTCGAGTTGTTTCGATAGAAACACTTTCGTTTCGAGTTATTTCGATAGAAATACTTTCGTTTTGAGTTGTTTCGATAGAAATATTCTTATTTCGAGTTATTTTGATGGAAAAGTACTAAATTAATTTGAAAAATAAAAAAATTGACAATTTAAAAGTAGATGAAAGTAGTATCATATCACATACAACACCAAGTTATTTTCTTCTATAAATCATAACATTTTTATTAACTTCTTACTCTTTCCCTTTATTCTCATGACATTGTTTTTCTTCATTATCTTCATTTTAAAGAGAAAACTATAAAAATGATAAAAAAAAATAGATTGAAAGACAAAAAAAGAGGAAGATACATGAACATAGAGACAAAATTATAGTCGAGAGAAAAAGAGACTTAAATATAAATGTTACGAAAGAGTTAAAAAAAAAAAAAGAAAAATAGATGCAAGAGAGAGATTATTATTAAATATTTTTAGAATTTGAGTCAAAGTTTTTACTGTAGTAGCATGTTTACTTACTATTCAATTATAGACATTAATTTAAATTAATTTTATATATTTAAATTATTAATATTATATTAAAATTTTTTAAAATTAAAAAAATATATTATTTAAAATTATTTAAAATATTTTTTAAAAAATCATTTATTTTTTTAAAATTTTTAAAATATTTTTACTTTTAAAATTACTGGTACATCAAAATAAAATTTAAAATTTAGTATTTTAATTTGAGCGTGTTTTATTTTTTGAATAGCAACTGTAATATATAATAATATTGTAATAAAAATGTTATGGTAGTTGTCAGAGGGTGTGATTACGTCATGGACCCACCCCAAATCCAAAAATAGGATCCGCAGGATTGAATGTGATATTATAGATATAATAAATATGGCAGTGAAAGGTAATATTTATAATAAGAAGGACCGAGAAAGACCGAAGTTGTGTTTGGATATTTTGGCAAGTTGGTTGGGATGGTAATGGTATTGGGTTGGGTTGGGTTGGGTTGGGTTGGGTTTGGTTTGTTGTTGTTATTTTCAGTTGGCGCCAATGGTGAGGTCGTTGTTTGGTCCTTATAAGACGGATAAAGTCTATCCACCCATTCAAGTTTAACACCTATCAATGTCGGTTCCTTTCTCTCTCTCTCTCTCTCGCCCAATCCCGTATGTTCTTCTTCAACCCTCCTTTTTGCTTCCCTTTTTTCTCCCCCAACTCAATTTCACCATTTCCTTTCTACGTTAGACTTTCTGGGTACGTGCTGATCAATGGACAATAGAACAAACTTTCTTCCTGAATGCACTACACTTTATTGCTGCCAGTCAATGGAATTTCAGTTATTAATCGTTTTATGAGAAAATATCATTCAGGATTCATGGGAACTGGAGAAGTAAAGTCTTCGTCGGGCTATGGTAAGCCTCCGTGGATATTCAAAGGCAGGCAAGTGCGCAGTTACAGCAATCCCGCTCTACTTTCTTGTGTGTGATATTCTAATTCTAGTTAGACAAGGGATTTAAAGTTGACTTTCTACTTTCTCTGTTTTTCAGCGCCTTGTATCAACTCCATCTTGTGAAAGCAGAAAAAGCTCGAGCATGCATTCCAAAAGAATTCAGATTAGTTGAAGCTTTTGGGTACTTATACTTATTGAAGTTGCTTCAAAAGGATAAGTTGTTCAAATAATCTAGTTAACCCTTCCGAGAGTTCACTCATTGCAGATACACTTTAGGTGGTTTTTTTCTTGCCAGTTATGAGGACAGTCCCGCAGGTGTCTTCGATGAGGTTATGCATTCTCACTCTCATTTGTGCTTCAGCTGTTTGTTACGAATTTCAATCTCTTACTAACATTACAACTGTGTAATGGTTAGCAGCTTGTGGTGATTGCGGGACTCGTATGGAACCGCCCAACATCCTGCGCGTATGTTCTATGCTAACTCTTTCATTATAAAAGATGGACACAAATGGTCATGGAATGTGGAAACATGGCTTTAATTCCACAGCCACACACCGAGTTTGATGTGGGGTGGTCTGGAGAGTAGTGAAACACTGTGTTCCAGCCTACCATAATTACTCATATCTTTCTTCTTTGGACACTCTTTTCTTAAGTGTTTGCTTTCTGTTCGACAGATGGGCTACCCGGGTGTATGTGAACAGTGATCGGGCTTGTGATCACGGGCGCAAGGTGAGAGGGAAAAATTCCTAAATACCTAGTTATGATCTGATCAAATAGAGACTACCAAATTATTTGAGTACTGCAAAATGATTTGTATATAATATGCGAAATAAACCCCTATTAGCCCAATCTCAAAATTTTGTGCAGGAGGTGGGGCTTCCGAGTCAGCTGGCTAGGTTTTCCAAGGTAGGTTTTCTTGATCAAGTACTTCATTATTATAATTGGATCTTCTAAGTTGATTATTGCCCAAGAATGTTGTAGCAATTCATTTCATATGCTTCGGTGGTAATCGGTGTGATGGTAAACTCTTTAAGCAGTTCTATGTAAGAAAAATTTACAAGATAGGGAGGCACACATATCTGGCTCACCTAAAGTTGAGATAACGTGCTAATTAGCCAACACCCTGCTTAAAGATCTCAAATTGTATTGATATGTTTAATGTTGAAACAGAGAAATACAGTAATTTCAAGACAATCCAAGTTTAGAAAGAGGGGAATCTTGAATATGATTGGAATTGATGCTACCTTGTGCAATCCAAGGGATAACATGGATGTCCAAGTAACCGAAGTCAAGTGTCCTGATGCAACGGATATGTGTAATATCAGCCTCACAAGCGTTGGTGAGTAGATTTGGTGAATTTTTTATGCAAGCCTCCAAGAGTATATGCTACAGCCTCCAAGAGCATATGCTACACTTGAAACACTTTGCTTGTCCTTGCGAGAGACTTCATCAAGGTTTTCACTAATCACAAGCATGTTAATAGCAGTGCCTGCTTCGAATTTGGACCACTGGATGGGGCCAGCAATCAGAATGTCACTTCCAAGTTTTAGGTAAACTGATTCTGCGACCCTCTAATGGTCACATTTGCGCGCCGGATTTTCTGAAATTCCCCATCAGTGATTGCTTTTTTTTTTTTTTTTTTTTTTCTAACATTGCAGTGGCGGTACAGAGTATAATCCTAACTTGCTTAAGTACTCTTGCCAGATTGAATGCAGGTTTTCCACTCTATTTCAAAAGCTTAAAGAAATGAACCATTACCTTGATTTTTCCTTGAACCGCATATTTTTCAGATATAAAATAACTTTGTGATAACATAGGGTGCGAGCAGTGCAGCCGTTGAGAGTATCAGGGGCATTTCCTGCCACAAATGATGACAGAGAACAATCTCTGAAAGACCTGCCTGCAAATCTTAAAAATCAGAGACAGAATTTGAGCAGCTGCGTGATGTTGTTATCCAAACCCATATTAGCGCTCAAGTTCAGTGAAATGAAGATGCAGGTGGAAGCTCCTACACTAATTTCGCAACGCTCAAACCTAGAAACCTCTGTGAGTCCTGTCCCATAAGCAGTAGAAATTTGGAAAGATGGGGCCCCGGGGGAGGCCAAGATAGTTTCTTTCCATTCCCAGTCGCGTAATTGTAGCCTTCCCCCCCCCCCCCCCTCCCACTTGTCTGAGCGATGGGGTGCACGCAAGCTTATGAAATGATGTGAGAACTAAAAAAGTGAATTACAGTGGTGTTGGATGAGGCTGCTAAAAAATGAAATTAATATATAATAAATAAATAAAATTTATTGATTGGGATGCACGTCAAATTTATGATGTAAAGTTTTTTGAAAACCTTATCGGCCGCCTGTAGTGCAGAATTTGAAGGCGTCTTTCACTTTACGCGTACGGCGGCACCTTTCCACCACCTCCGCTCCAATAGCAATGGCCACTAGTTTGCAATGCCATCAGTAATATTTTCTTCAAAGTAACAGTAATAAATATTAATTAACACCTCAGGAAGCAAAAGGCCTAACACTAAATTTTGCATTAATTTTTTTGAAAAAGAATCAGGTGTCACGTATGTATCAGGCAGCTATTGTACTTTGTTTTCTTTATTTTTATAAAAAGTCTATTCTTTGAACAACTATAGTTTATAAAGAATTAAATTAATAATAGTTAAATTTAGAAAAACTTATTCTCTTCTAGTGCGTTTAAAAAAAACGAATATTAGTTGGATACCTCATTACTTCTTGAGGTACCAAATTTGCCGTTTAAATTGCACCGTGATGTTTCATAACGATGATACTAGAAGAGAGTACCAAATCAGTGAATCTCATTTGAAATATAATTCCTTTGAAAACACTTAAGAAAAGTTTTCTAAAATTTTTTTATATGCATAAATTATCTCATAAAAAATTAATTTTACATATTTCATATAAATTTTTTAATTGTAATTATTCTATCATAAAATATATTATTCAAAGGATAGTTTAAAAGAATAAAAAGAGCATATTTACTGTAAGGCATCAAATAGCTGTCATGTAAAGAAAAAAATAACTACAGAGTAGTTAATTATAAAATAATAAAATAACATTTTATATTTATATTTCTTATCATGTAAAAGTAATGTCATATAAGATGATTTTGATTATAAGTCTGTAAAAGTCTTAAAAATAGTTGCAAATCACTTACTGTAAATTTACCACCAGCTTCGTTTTTCAGCGTCTATCTTGGAATCTCGCTCTCATATTTTTCTGTTCATAGCATAACCCGGTCATGGAGAGAGGGAGAGAGAAAGTACATTGGATCACTCAATTGCTTAACTAGTTTAGTAAACAGATCATCTTGATGATGAGGTTTTCTATGATTATTGCTAGCAAGCGTGGCATCCATCCTCAGTCTCGTTAACAGTTATGTACAATAGTTATTAGATGAAGAAGTAACAGCATGAGCAACCTCACTGAAGGACGGGTGAAATCCAAAATGCAGAAGGATGATCCAATTCAAAAGGTACGTACATGTAAATATGCATCAACAAATTTCTCGAAAGAGGTCAAGCAGTCAATGTCGGTGCAACAGTAAAGTCTTGATCAACTTTTCTGGATGCTTCCCAAAGTCGATGCTCAATTCCCAATTTCCTAAGCTCCACAAGTCCTTGCTCAACTGAAACTTGGAAACCACACAGGTAACTGAACGGAAATTCTATCTAAACAATACTAAAAGGAAGGCAAAATCAAAGCTATATTTTTTTTTTCACAAGATCAGCATAATTCAAAAGATTGAAACAATTGAAGAAAATGGCAAGATGTGAACTAGATTAGCATGCCTGGGTTAATAGGTATGGGAAACAAGAGGCTGGGACAAGGAACAGGTAAACAATATTTTGAGACAGTAAATGGCTTGGCTATATAACAAAGGAAATAGTCCCCTTGCTTGTCCTCGCCCACAGACTCCTCCGTGCATGTAACAAGGAGAGTCAAACAACTAAATCTATTCCACAATTAAAGGACCCATAAATGAACATTTTTCTTCCTAAACAATAGACAGAAATACTGGTTTGATACATCCATGTGACGTACTACGATGTAAATAATTATTAAAAAAATGTTTACACTACCATCAACAGCATCGTGTGAAGTAGGTGAATGCCCACTCCGGCCAATCCAAAACTGAAGTCGTTCTTTGGCAACATCCTCTTCTATACCATAAGCCTTGGCTCTTCTCCAAAAATATGTAAGCCAAGCCTGTCCAAGTGGAGTCAGTTCGCTCAGTAGGCAAAAAGTTGAATACTATAAAGCACACCACTAATTTTATGAAAAGGCAAAGAAGAGATGCCCAAAGGGTAGAGTATACATAGAAGCCCTACGGAGGTTAAACAATCAAAGTTGTAGTGTTTAATGTTAAAGGGCATGCAATCCTCAAAAGCAAGCTAGCTCATAGAAGACAATGGAAATATATTGCAATAGATACATGCAGACATTACATGGAACTTTAAATAATAGAGCATCAATAGTTCACGAGAATGGAATACCTCCTTGAAAAGAACATCCTCAGACTCCTCCGGACTCAGTTCTACAAAAAAAAAAATCACATTTACCCCTAGCTTTAATTTATCATCTGCAAGAAAGGGATTATATAAAGCTATTTCAGCAATTAGTATCAGAGAAAGCAGGGGACAACTTACCAAATGCCTCCATAAACTTGGGATCCCCTGGTGATTTAATATCTGGCATATCCAAAAGTGTATAGAATATTGTTAGTGTATGTCATGTATAAATTCTAATTTGTAACAGAAAACCGGCCTCTAGACAAAAGTCTGATGTACTTTCATGATTGTGCTTGCATAATGTGTTCCATATCTGTATTATTAAAAGGGTAAAGGGTAAGGTTATAGATGAAAGTCTGATGTACTTCCATGATCGTACTTGCATAATGTGTTCCATATTTGCATTATTAAAAGGGTAAGGTTAGCAGAAAGAAAATTTCCAGATAGATGGAGTCAACATAAACTAAGACTGGAACAACCATATACAATCTCCTGACAGGTTTGCGTTTATCTTAATAAAGTAAATCATTAGGGTTGACAGTAATGTACTGCTTGGACTAAGAATGATAACAAGAATAGTAACCAAAGCAGGTATCCGCACAAATCACCATTTTACATAATGCACACCTGAAATGGATTGTCGAGCAGAACTTGGACGCCGCTGCTGAGCTAATGCAAGCACAATAGCATCCTCAACCTTTAAAAGAAAACAGTAAAATGAATAGAAAAGGCGTTGGTTACATATGGTGCCTATGTAGCAAATACGATGAAATTTAAGCAAGATCAGAAAAAACTTAAAAAAAATGGCTGAATTTTGAAAACATGCTACAGATTAACAGATCATGAATTTAACAAGATCACTGACGCATTTGAAGAGAACCTTTAAGGAAGCAAGCTCCTTCAACCCCATTTCAAGTGAAAGCATATTTTCAATATTTCCTTCTCCAGTAAGATCATTCAGGTCCTGAACAAGGCTCCTCTTCTCAGGTGCATCATCACCTGCTTAACAATCATAACAATTACGTCTGGGAAATTCACAGGTCCATATGATAGTGGAAAGTCACTATTGTCGAAATCAGAAGGAAAATAACATTAAGTATAAATGTTGTTCCACTATGCGGGAAAACTGATATCAACTGTAAAGTCCAAATTTCTATTTCATGCCTTTTTCCCAGCATTCCTCCTTAGCCTTCTGTCCTGCAGAAACAACGACCTCAAATGGAAGAGGGGCTAAGGATGACCAATGTTCATACTTTGAAACTGCAATATCTGCACAGATGCCTAGAAACCATGGCAAAAATTACAAAAAATAGATTGCAGTACGTGAGAAATGTAATGAACAGGTTATGAAAAACAAACAAATTCAAACTAGTAATGCCCACCAAACAATTAATCAAAGATAATTAACCATAAATTCCAAATGAACTTGAACAAAACAACACAGGCATGTAAAACTCAACCATGGACATGTTATGTGACCCCAATATGACAAAGCTTACAACAAGTCTAACAAAAGTTGACAAATAATTTAAGACTATTCTCATCTTCCTAGTCCCAAAACATAATTAGCATCCATACAAACATGCGTTCATAATCAGAGTATAACCATAATATAGTTAAACATGCATACAAGCGTGCATAAATAATATATATACTGATAATTAAAAACTTAGAACACGTTTTCAGGTTCTGCCAAGGTGATCAATATATGGAACCAACTGATATATTTTTTGTGACTACTAAGGGTATCCTCCCACCCAATGGGATGGAAGACTAATCCCCTTTAGGCCGGGAGCACAATGTGTGATATTTTAATATTTTGTTAGTCAACTCAGAATGAGATGCCTCTACCCCGTCCCAAAAAGAAAGAAAAATGAAGATAAACCAAATACTGTAGCTTACCATATTTTGCAGCTAAACCCCAATAACGAGCAAGCCAACACCTCTTAAGAACAACTTCTTCCTGAAAAGATGAAATTTATATAGTAAATTTCCAAGAAATAACTACCAATTGAATCCTATAACTGTGGAAATACATACCATTTCTTTCTGAGTTAATATCATTCTTTGTGTCATTGATCGAAGAGCATTGACTTCAGATTCAGCTCCATGTAGCTGACTCACTGCAGCTGCAGTCTCAGCTTTTGCATTCTGTATGAGGAAAAACTAAGCATATGTGGCACTGACAGAGGAGTAGTTTTCAGAAAGAAATCTAAGTTGAGAATATCACTAAACGGTGTATTTACCTCAACTTCAATCTGTAGAGATGTTATTTCCTTATCAACTCCATCCTTAGAGTCTTTGGCATTTTTAAGTGCAGCCTGTGAAATGTAAGTTTTCTTAATGGTATTTTCTATGAGCAGACTAAATAAAAATAGCACAGACTACTCACCAGCTAAATAATAGCTCATCCTTTGTATAATATATGGATAAACTATAAATAATTTGCACAATTAACAGTTATTAAAACTTCAGAATTTTCTCAGATTACCTCTCTTTGCCGCAGTGCTGCTTCCTTTCTGCAATTTAGTTACATGGGATGTCATCATACGTACTACTATGCAAAGGAAAATTCATTTTTAACAGTTTTAACTTCAATTCACCTGCTCAAGAGTTTAGCTTCCAAAGATACACCTTGTCCGAGGGCAGCAACCTGCAGACTCAGAGACAAAAGGGAATATTAGACATTGTGTATGCTGTAAATTAGACTTAGCTGCAGACATAGCAATAGAGGTTAGAGGTGTACAAAACCGACCTGAACTGACCGAACCAAACCAATTCATTTAAAAATCGAACAAAACTGATTAAATCAATTGTGTTCTTTTTTTTTTAAAAAAAAACCGATCGGTTCGGTTCGATTTTCGGAACCGAACCGACCGAATTATTTTAAATATATTAAATTTACTTTTTGTTATATTTTAAAAATATTTTACAGGATTTTTTTTTTAGACTTTCTGAAATGGGCTCAAAAAAAATTTGAAATGGACCAAAAAATAACAAAATAGATACAAAAATTAAAAAAATGGGCCCAAAAAAATTTAAATAGGCCAAAAAATTGAAAAAATTTGGTCCAATTTTTTTTTTCCGAAAAACCGAACTGCTTTTTAACGGTTCAGTTTTATAGACATAAACCAAACCGACTAGATTCGATTTCTACTGAATTTTGCTGGATCGGTTCGGTTTGGTTGAACATTACAAACCAAACCGAACCGACCCGGGTACACCCTAATAGAGGTTTACCGTAAGAGTTTAAAATTGCATAAGCACACATATATAAACATAAACATTTAAGTCACTTAAGAGCATTTAAGGGTACATGTCAAAGTAGAAACTTAGTTACAATAATTTTAGGATAAAATCTTGAGGAAGAGTAAATTTGAATAGTCAATAAGTAGTCTAGATTTTATCCACTCTGGCCAGATTGAATGCCGCAAATTTGCTCTCCCAAAAATTAGAGATTCCCATAAAAAAAAAAGATGACAAACTTGTGTTAGGCATGAATAAGCACACAATCATCCAGAAGACCAGAGTTAATTTGTAAAAACTCAGTTTGCAAGTTAGCATATACCAATAAGAAAAAAAGCAAGCACCTGCTTCTCAAGCTCCCTAACTCTGGCCTCTGCTTCTTCACATCTCTCTTCCTCAAGTCTGAGCTGTACATTTTGTAAATACTCCAACGCTTAGAACTGGCATTTTGTATAGTTCACCAATCACCATAAGAAGAGGACTAAGAAAATCATATCACCTTTTCAACAATATTCTCATTCTCTTCTTGTAGCATATCAAGCTGCATGGTGAACAATGATTAGCTTTAAGACAATTTATAAGGGCAGAGGAACATATATCTAGTCCTCAATCTTGTGATATTGGACTGCCTTTCATAAAAACATACATACAATATTTGGTATGACCTACTCACATACCTCATCACGAAGAGCAGAAGCCTCACGCTGATCTCCGGAATCTTTTGGTTTAGCAAGTCCAGTTTCAAATGCAAATCTGCAAGCAGCCTTTTCTTTTTAATAACCTTTGAGTTGTTAAATCATAAATAACACACACACACATGTCCGTGTGTGTGTGTGTTTGTGCTTGAGAAAATAGAATCTAAGACAATAAATGAATTTCAAATAGGCAATTGTATTTGAGAAATCAACCAGAGACAGCTCGGGCATTTTATGCAAAAAAAAACCCATAATATTGAGCATCACTATCCAAAACCAGTTATAGGGGTTTTGCATTATGTGGATCTATCAGTTTTAAAATCAGAGAAGTTAACATAACAAACTTTTATAACTAACAGTAAATAATATAATAAATTAGGAGACCAAGGGAAAAAAAAGTCAACACAATCTACAGAAAGAATACTCAGGGAACAAGGAAAAATCCAGGAAGCAACTAGTTGATAGTACTTTGTTATTCTCTGAACTGATATTGGTTTAGAATTTCCTATTATTAAGCTTAAATTTGTAAGACCCTACTTTTTGCTTTGCCAAAAGTTAAGAACACCAAAATGATTTAAGAACATGGAATAATCAGAGTTTTTTTTTTTTTTTTTTTTTTTTTTTTTTTTTTTACTTTTGGAATGACTAATGAACAGGACCTAAGAAGTTAGAATCATAAAATTTTCAATTATGAAAAGCTGGTTCAACATCTGCAAAGCCCTGACAGCACCGGTGAGTTAACAGAGGGAGGCAGCCCTCTCCCAAACATGACAACCTTCTATGTCCATTGTGGTTCACCTTGGAACAAAGGGAGGAATTCACAATGCCATGAAGATTATAAATATACGAACAGAAGTCAGTCGACAGAAATTTTTTGAAATGGATAACAGAGGAAAAAGAAAATTATTATTATTATTATGGGGTATGATAATTTACCTTTTATCTTTAGGCTTATTAAGAGAAGGCTCTATTGGCGGAACTGGAGCTGGAGCCCTCAGATGTGATGTATTAGGAGCTATCTGGGGTGCTGGACGAAGAGAAATTGAAGGTCTTCCAGCTGATGCTGATCGAACTGATGGTGTTTCTTCTACAGAGTTCCGTGCTAACTAATTAAGTTAACAGAAAAATCAATCAGCCATCAACTTTCAAGAACCAGCATTCCCATAAAAGAATGAGAAGAAATTAATATTATGTATTTAAAGCATCTTTTCTTCAGACTGAAGGACAAAACTGATAGAAGGCTTAAAAATGCAAGTATTAACACTTGACAACCGCTTTAAGTTAACAAAATAATCTGGTCGTACAATGTCAAATTAAGTGTCGCGTTTTTTACTTACGACTCTTGGAGAGACCTTCCCACGGCCGTGGCAACTATCTCAAACATGAATTGAAAAGGAAAACATATTCTCTAGTAGTAAATAATGAATCGTGTCTTGGATAAAGTAAGACATCCATTAAGCATGGTATTTTCACACGAGTAAGAATTTTAAGGTAAGTAGCATATAAATGAATAAAATACGATGTATATTTTACATCTGCCACTGGCCTACGCGAAGGAAATACAATGTAGCAGCCGATTAGAAGCTGCATAGAAACTTAAATGAACAGTGACAGTGGTTGGCAAGAGGTGGTGGCGAATCTGGTCGCAAACCAAGTTATTTACTCGTAGCAGAGCAAAATAAGAAAAGAAATGAAAAGAGAAGATCAAACGAGCAATGTGGAAGTGAAAGATTACCGCAGGTGAGGGGGATCTATTAGTGGTGGCGGAGGGAACAGAGGTTTTAGGAGTCCTTGAAAGAGACAGAGGTGGAGGAGCAGTGTAGCGAAATCCTAAATCGTAATTGTCTTCTTCGTCATCGTCGGGTGTCTGAGAAGCCATGACCTGGGCGAGACGCTGAGCGGCGGCTTTGGCAGCAACATTTTGGGTCCTTTTGATGTTGGAGATTCCAGAGACAGAAGAAGA
This sequence comes from Gleditsia sinensis, assembly GCA_037074535.1. Lineage (NCBI taxonomy): Eukaryota > Viridiplantae > Streptophyta > Magnoliopsida > Fabales > Fabaceae > Gleditsia > Gleditsia sinensis. The sequence goes on from CM073464.1 coordinate 260,570, forward strand.
GCGAGCATGGCCATTACGTGCCGGCGAAGTGATGCCGGATTCGCTACTCCAATGGCGGATAGAAACCGGACTCTGTGTTCGTTTCCGATCCATACGCCTCCAAATGCTAAGGGTTGCCTAGATCTGTGTGTCCGAAACCGCAGAAACTGAAGTCACACCAACTAACCCAATCTTGGGAGGGAGCAGGGAGCAGGGAGCAGGGAGCAGGGAGCATACTCGCACTGCGGTCGAGTGTGTTTAACTTATTATTAATTTGATTTTAGTAGCTTTCAATATTATTTTGACGGGGGTTTACTATTTTAAAATTTAAAAGAGAAGTGGTATATATAATTCCAATAATAGACACTTACGCACGACACGAGTGTATTTCTCTGGCTGGTAGGCTTACTCTAGTGGATTCACTATTCCCATATGCCGCACAGCAAAGCGTCGACTTATGCCTTCCTAAACACCTTGAGAGCATCTATCTCACTTTAGAATGATATGCTCGGTCGTTTCTCAACCCAACAGCTTATGGGCGCAGGTTTTACGTACCAAATACGGGATACACAAGTAGGTTTTGTACGCATGTATGCCTTGTTTTTTTATTAAAAAACTTTCCAAATACACTGTTTTCACTACTCTTTTTTTAAAAAAAAAAAAATTATTATTATTTTATTTTAACCTTCGCCTAAAAATGGGCACAAGCGAGGGCATGGCTCACGCACTGCGTGAACGCACGAGCCATTCCAAAGAGGGTATATATATACTCTTGGCCTTCCTTCCGATGGGCGAAAGTCATGTTCCATTATCGGCGTGTACGTTACGTTTACAACCTTTTTTTAAGTAAATATATAATATCAATAAATAAATATATAAATTTAAATCTTTTATAATAATTTATCAAACTCTTTTCTTAAGAAAAATTATAAATAATATATTTAAAACAAAAATTTTATATACTAAATAAATAATTTATAAACTTCAAATATTAAATTTTAAATTCTAAATTTTAAATTTTAAAATTTAAATATAAAATTAAAATTAAAATTTCAAACTTTAAAATTTAAATATTAATTTTTAAAGTCAAAATTTTAATTTTTAATTTTTTTTAAGAAATTGTGTAATTGACATATTACTAATAAAAATTTTCTATAATAAATGAATTAATGATTTACAAATTTTAAATCTAAAATTCTAATTTTTAAATTTTAAATCAAATTTAAAAAATTTCAAATTAAAATTATAAATATTTATTTTTTAATTTTTAATTTTTAAATTTGAGATTTCTGATTTGTAAATTACTTATTTAAAGAAATGTTATTTTTTTTAAAATGTTTTTGAGTTCTTTTTAATAAAAGAAAGGATATATTCGTACAAAAACCTAAGTGCTCTTTGATACACCTCTGGGGACTTTGGCCAAGATTGTTTTGAAAAAGTAAGAATTTAGTACACTGACAGACGATCAAAATTTTCACAAACAAATAATTAAAAAGCTGTTACGTGTTTAAATAAAACTATTTTTTCACTAAACTAAATATAAATAACAAGCTTTTTTAACTTTCTGCTCGTATTAGTCTAAGCAATTTAAAACTGTCGTTGGCGTGCGATGGCTGGCTCTTTGACTCATTTTGCTTGATAAATGGTTACATAGCATTAGCAATGGGTGCCTCCTTGATAGATGTATGGTTTCTCTGCTTGAGAGAGAACCTTGTGCTTTAGTGTGTGAACTCGTTAACGACTTCAAGGCTTACTGTCTGATGAAGATTTAGCCCTTCTATATATATACATCCTAGCTTCTCTCCCTCCTTCTAAGCACGAGGGTAGTAGTGACAAGCTAAGGGAGATTTTTCCCTTAGAGGTATGTACGGTGCCTTATGTGCTTTTGATCCCAACCTTAAAGAGGAAATATGGAAGCTCATTTGTAGCTGGAAGGGGCCGAGAAAAGTGCAATCTTTTTATGTGGCAAGCTGTAAGGGACTGTCTTCACACCAACAAAATCCATAGCGATTAACCAGAACTTTGGCAAAGATAATGGTGGGAGATGGTGCACAAAGTGTGGGGTGACTTGCCAGTGGCTGTGGAGGTGGTGGAATGAAGAATTATTTTCGATGGAGAGTCAGAAACCCTGAAAACTCGACATCCTCATCAATGATATTTGCAAGTTGTTTCGTAGGGTGGACGTTGGCACAACGTTGCAGTCGACTACAGTGGATATTGCTTGGCGTTTTCCCACTCCAGGATGGTTCAAGTTGAATTCAAACATGGCCGCGAAAGCCAAGTCGTACGGATGGCTGGGTTTGGAGGCCTCCTAAGAAAGGAAGAGGGGTCTTGGATCAGAGGGTTCACCCAGAATTGCAGCGCCATGAATGCTAAGCTATGGGTTGTACTTAGCTTGCTCCCTCTTATACCAAAAAAAAAAAAATATTGTCAACAAATAATGACAACAAAAACAATACATTGATAAATATCCTAGTATTTTTTTTTGAAAGAAAATGGGGCTAACTCGCAGAAAGAAAAAACAAAATTACAACTTAACTAGAGGGGGGTATAGGAGCCCCAGACAAATCAGAATCCACTATAAGGATTTAACTCAGGAGGAGGTGCAGAAAAAATATGCAGAAACATGTCCAGGTATAGCACCGAGATAGCTAAACCATCCGCACATCTATTTCTTTCCTTGAAGATATGAGAGAAGGAGAGTTCCCAATTTCAGTTTATCAGGCTTCTTAAGATTCTGAGAGTTTAGGGCTCTCATGCTGCTTCACCATTTCTCTTACTCACACAAGCAACAAGGCAGTTGAGTCACTTTCAACCACAAGCCTTCTTATACCCACATTCCAAGCCATTTGCAGACCTATCACCATGCCTTTAACCTTTGCATTGTAGGCTGAGGCAACTTCCATATTGTAAGCAAAGCCTTTGCACGAAGAACCTTTATCATCTCTGAGAATCCCCCAACTAGCGTTGGAATTGTGAGACTTTGAACAGCCATCCGTATTCAGTTTCATCTACCTCGATGGAGAAGGATTCCATGCAACCTGCACTAACGTGGCTTGACTTTGATCACCCCTCTCAGCCTTGCTCCCGCTAGTCTCCTTAATGTGATTAGCATACCTCAAGATGATATACGAGGCATTGATTGGCCAATAAAACCTACCTAAACACCTTCTAGTTTCTCCGCTAACTCCACCACTCATCCAAAGAGTAACCATGAAGGTGTCTTGCCAACAATCCGAACATGACCCATTGTTTAAAGTCTTCCATATGAAAGCTAGCTAACATAGAGGGATGAACTAAAAGCTTCCACAACCCCATGGTACAACGACAATCACGAAACAGGTGTAGCAAAGACTCTTCATATACTCGTTGCACAGCGGGCATAAATCCACCCTCGACGTCCATTTTCTCCGTCTCTCATTAGTAAGAAGACCCTTATTCAAAACCAACCGTAAAGGGAGTTTTGATACGTTGAGGACCCTCTCAACGACATGTACACTGCCACACATTTTACCTCGAGGGCTCTTGAAATGGCTTGATAAGCAGTTTTGGTGGTAAAAGACCCATTATTAGTAAGGGCCCAACTAACCGAGACCCTTTCCCTTTCAAGGCATGGGGGGAAGAGATAGAGCTCTCAAATCTTAGCCGGTCAACCACTTCACATGGCAAAGTTTGACGCAATTTTTCCACATCCCAATCTCCATCGTATTTAAAAAACTTAGCGTTTCTCCAGAACACCTTATGGTCGCAGCCCATCCAGGTGTTAAAGAGAGCTATATCATCAATCCAACGATCTTCCCACAAATTTATGGTCTCATCCTCCCAAATCACCTTAGGCCACAACGATCTGCGGTAATCCTTCACCTTAGGCCACACCGAAGAAATATCTTTTTAGATAATCGAGTCAGTAGGGAGAGCATTGACCTTATGTATTGGGTTCCAACCTCTCCCGTTCTTACCCAATAACACTTCAATCCAAAGGGAGTTTTGGCAAGTCATAGCCCTCCATCCCAATTTTTTCCAACCGATCACAGACACTAGGAGAAATCTGAGTATTTTGCATATGGTATGTAGGCATTGAGCCTTCCACCTTGCTAATCTCCAACTGACCTTCTCGATAATGCTCCCAAACTTCTCCATTTTCTTCCTTCCCTATATCTACTCCCAGATAGGCCCAATGCTACGAGTCTGATTGAAACTGCTTATCTGCACCAATCTGGTCCCGACCTCTTCCTCGACATTTTTCAACAAAAAAATGATAAATCTTTTTTGGCAATTAATTTTTTGACCAGAAATATTGCAAAATAAATTCAAGCAATTTAGCACACAGTCCATCTGAATATCTGTAGCTTCGGCAAACAGCAGAAGATCATTAGCAAACAAAAAATGAGAAATCAAAGGACTAGATCTACCTGCATGTATAGGTCTCCAATTCTGTGTCTACACTGCTTCCTCAATAATATCCTAGTAATTTTAAATCTTTACAAATGATTTTTTTTTAAAGACGTAATGTATGTTAAATTGGGATTTGATCAATTACATGCCAGAGTTGAGAGCAATATATGAAATGAAAAGGAGGTGACATCAACGTGGATGATTTTGTAAGAAAGTCTTGAAGTCCCTGTGTTCATCCATTAGCCTGTTAAGTCGTGAGAAAAAATGATGAACGGCTCTTCTGTTCTGATCGTTACTCCTCATCAACTCAGTCTGCCGATACAAATTATCCTGTGTCAGTTTTAACACCCTTAACCGAAAATCATCCCATGTTCCATTGTTATCGGATTCTGTTCCCTCCGCGGATGGTTTAAGCTCATAACCCAAGGCCAAAGAAGAAGCAAGCTGGGAATTCTGGAAATGCTTGTACCTTAGAGCTAGGGAGCTATAGGATTTGTGCAAGCCTTGTATTGTGTCTAGCAGCTCAGGTCTCCTCCTGTAGAACGTTTCGGCTCTTCTGGTGAAGGAATCTCCATCGTCTTGATCGATAATACTAAGCATCAGTTTAGTCTTCTCGTCAAGATCTGCTCATTAATTTACCCAAACAAACAAGTTTAACGTTTTTACAGTAAATTGATGAACTATGAGAGATAATAATAAAAAAAGCTAGCATCTGCATAGGCATGAAACCTGAGAGAGTAGCTCGAAGCCATGGTGATTGAGGGGGACGATTATGGCTGTCCTGCCACCATGAAAAAGAAGCAGCTGTGTCCTCATCTTTTGCGTTCTCCATTAATTGTGAACTATTTTCCTGAATGTGTCTCTGCATAATTTACTCCTGTTTTTATGTCTCCTATTCTTTCGCACCTTCATACCAAACCAACCTCTCTTTCCCGGCCTTTCTTTTCCAACTTCAAATTTGCTCTTTCTTAAGCCATAAGCATTCATGACCGATCACCTGCCACCGTAATATAGTGAGGTTACGTTTAGAAAAACCATTGTCTTTGTAAATCTACTCCCACGGCATTCCTAGCGCGTTGGCATGTCCAACGACCTCGATTTCTCTTACTCCCGTAAACGTTGCTGCGTTGATTTTTGACGTTTCTTTCCAGAAACAATCCTTATCAATGTCCTTATCTTTTTTTAATTGAAAAAAAAATCGTTGCCCTTAACTTAATTTTGTGCTATTCTGATACACGAAGATGACTATAATAGCTTCCATTACAAGTCAAACATAGACACAGATTTTTCTTACAAGCTACGTCTTATGACCTTGAGATAGGAACAGGAGAACTACAGTGAGAAATATCATTATTAACATACGGCGAGAGTTTGTGTGATAACCTTTCTTGTCATGCTACGTAAGGATCAGATGATACTTCGTACCTAGCGAATATGATAATCTATTTCCCGTTAATCCCTGACCTGAAATAGAATGGCTCCAACTCCTCATCCCCTCCTCACCATATAACAGTTTAAATCCTTTCCTATTCTATTAATCATTAATTTTGCAAAATATATTAATAATAGCTCTTAGCTCTACATCTTCCGGCTCATACTTTTGGTACTGTAAGCCAAATGAACATTTTAGGAAAGCTTTTAAGCTCAAGCAAACTTTAAAAGAGAAAACTAGTCGAATAACCTACCCTAGATTTAAAACAGTAAAGATGAAGGGAGAGCCAAGCAAGACGTTTATGGTTTTGAATCGTTCATTCCTCTTGTCGAAACAAGGGCGTCATAATAGTGGGACACTTGAAACAATTATTTACAACAATATGAAACGGAAATTTTGTAAAAATGGCAGCCACTAGCCTTCTCTTCTTCTATGAAAAATAATCAGGCAGAAAAAAAGTGCTCATCAATATTGCCAAAGACTGGATCTAATTTGTGTGGTCCTTTCTTATCACTGCACTTGAATCTCTATTTTTATCTCGGTCACGGGCACGAGAACCTTAAGCGAGTCTGGCATTGTTTATTGGCTAGTGAGCCACGTTGACTGACATCATGAATAGGTAATGAATGGCCCTTATCATCCCTCTTTTTCAAATTTAAAAAAAAAAAAAAAAAATTGTAGCCCAATGCATACAATTATTCATTTTCCTGGGCTACACCTCCCGAGTCAAGTGATTCAATTGTCAAGGACAAGTTTAACCTAGAGGTTAGGTTAGATTTAATTAATACTTAATATACCCTCCTCCATCTGCCACAATACCTCTCATTGCTGTCTCCTTGAACTCGTTGTCAGTGGCTGAAACAATTTCAATCTAAATTTGGGGCCCATATCTTCCAACTTGAAAGCATGGGAGCCATTCTTACAAGCCGCCCCACGATTCTCATTCTCTCCAACGCCCAAAACCACTCAAATCATTATTTCGGTCTATTAAACACCCAAGTCCCAACCCAGTTCCGGATGCCATAGCCCAAAAATTAGGGGGGCATGCAGCCCTCCATCAACTCCTCAGCAAACTGGCCGGTCATCACAAGTAAATGTTCACTTACCATCTCCTATGGCCAGGCATCATGAATCAAAATTGCGTCTGGTCCAATCCACCCTGCCAACTTCTGATCTGAGTGTTTCGTACTCAAAGTCAATGTGATTCTCGATTTATGTTTCACATATTTTAGATTACCAAAGAAAATTAGGTCCGTAAATTTTATGGTTTAATGGCAAAATCTTGCTCATTCGCCCTCCTATAAAGCAAAGCTGATGCTTCCACCCTGTTTTTTATAAGAAAGGTATAAGAGGAGCAGCACACCACAAACTCTCATAAATTAACAAGAAAAAGACACTGGGAGAGAGGGTAAGCATAAATATGAGAGATCCTCACCAGCCAGGGTGGACAACAAATCTTCCAGTGGAAAGAGCCCAGTTCACCTGCTCAACACAAGGGACATAAAAAAAAGGGAAATTGTACTTGTTAGGCTTCAGAACCATTTAACATGCAACACAAACCGTCCCAACTACTCCCACAGAAACAAAGATTTCAAGCCATGCTTGCCCTCAGTGGGGGCAAGGAAGACAAGGGGGGAGTAGGGGGGATGGACAAAAGATTCTCTTACATTTTGTTAAGAGGGAAAAAAGACACTATCTCTCGACTCCCATCATATAGTTGAAACTAAAAGGCTAGAATGAGAGAAATGAAATTTGATATTTAGTACATATATTCCTCCTTCCAATTGATAGAGGTGTATGATGCTTTTGTATTATTTGACTCTTGCCAATATTCGAAGGACCATGAAAACGCAAGATGCCACAATATAAACAAGTTGGGAAAGTGAAATATAGGGCAGATGGATCCCCTTGGTATCCCCTCATTTCTGCAGGCTTATACCAAACTAAACTATATATAAGAAAGCTTCTCGTGTGTGTCCTTACCACTCAATTCCTTCAAACCAAGCATACATTGAGCACCGGTTATCCTTTTTTCCCATCAACAAGTGCTATTCTATTACTATGACTCATTGCATTATTGGAGGCCTCTAAAATTTTTATACGTTAAATACTATTATACAACAACTAATCAGAAAATTATACACACACAAACACTAACCCATAAGATCGTGACAGCTTACTATACCTTGTCAGTCCCAAGAGAATTTGCAACTACATGGGTAACCTGGTCATCAATCTGGTTAGTGCAAACAGCACCAAATTGTTCAGCTGTCTGCCATAACGGATGTAGGTGAGGATTGGCTTCACCAACAGGAAAAACCCTACTAAAAACTATGCGACAACCAGTCAAGATCTTCCTCTGCTCTGAAGCTAGGATATTTCTCACATCCGCTTCTTCTAGGGACTGAGAGGCAAAGAAACTTTGGTGTATCCTCTCAATTACCTATTTGAGGAAGAGAAGGAATTATCAGCTATAAAATAACAACCATCCCAAATCATAGAGAAATTTGACTATAACCTCACCGCCAGGGAGGATGCCAGAGTTCCTTCTTCAGGTCTCTCATCATGATCAATCTCAAGAAGAGAAGGACCTGGAAGTCCAAATTGACGTCTACTACAGGGGAAGTATGTATACCTGCAATACATTCAAACTTAAAGGGATGAAGCAGCCAATCAATATATAAAAGCAGCAGGGAGATGGGTTTAAGTTCCAAACCGAAGGTACACTGACCTTTCCACCACTATCAGGTTCAGTTTATTATGAGGCCAGACTTTCACAGAATCATCTATAATTACAACAGCTGATTCCATACCCAAAACGCCTTCCAGATCCTTGCTTTTGGGAACTCTCTCATCGCCATCAAATAGATCAGTATCATCACCCTTAGAGATAACTCTCCCAGCAAACAAAACTCCTTTTGGATCAAGCACCTTTGCCATTTGTGTGGCATATAGCTTGTTTCCCATGGTGTAGAGATGCAGCTCAAAAAGTTTACTAGCCTATTAGGCATTTAGAGAAATAAGTTCTTTAACTAGGAATTAAGCCCCTGTACAATGTCACACCTAAAGCATATCATAAAATTGATATTACCTTCTCCAGAAAATTCCAGATCCCTGGTCTTAGTTTGGTCCACATTCCCATATGAGGAAAGCGAAAAAGATGTCTCTGAGCCTTCTCACGGTCCTGTTCTTCTTTCTTTCTTAAGATTTCATCATGCAGAGGATCTACTTCCACAAACTGAAAGGGACAAGTTAATATGCAATTATAGTAACTCTAATCTACGAGAGAACTCATTCTATGAATCTATACAAATTACCTTGGCTGAATTAAGAAGTGTGTGATCTAAATCCAAGACAAGGCATAACTTTCGAGCTGCAAACATTTTCTTCTGTTCTTCTATCCTCCTAGCCCTCTCTCTCTGTATAGCAGCTTTCTGCTTCTCGTCATAACCTTCAAAAAGATGCTCAACATCTCCCCATGTACTCTGGGATCGGGAGGAACCTGCCACATCTGCTTCAGTAGCAGATCCTGCCCCCAAATGCAGGTTCACAGAGCTTGACAGCACAGACTTCTGTTCTACTCTATCTGATTCATCAGGTCCTGATGCAGAAGATAAGCTTTGAGTAACACTGGAGGGGTTTGATGATGCTTGGGAAACAGAAATAATATCAGCTATATTTTTCAGATTCCTCGTGAATTGTCGAGCAATATCGGGTGCCGCAATTGATTGAGAAGGCACCAATTTTGTGTCTGCCCAAACCTCAAACTTTGGGGCATTGACATTGTCACCAGCTCCATGAATGTTTGATGTAGGGGATACAATAGCCTTGAATTGCTCACTCCCCATGCTCCCACTCTTCTGGAGTGTATTGCCATGGAGAATGCGCCGTGGATCGCGAGGTTTCATGTGAATCTTTGTTGAATCATCCTGTACGCTTTGAGCCTGAAAATGTTTCCATTATACAAAATTATCTATTCTACTTCTAATGTTAGGACTTGGTCAGTCAAGTTTAATTAAGAAACAGGATGTTAACAAAAGTTTCAAGTTAACTCTCAGAATTTACAATATAAAGAGCAATAATGAAATAGATAATCTTAATTTAATGGAAATTTATATTGAAGACATTAATAATCTCTACAAAAGCTTTTACCATGGAAGATGCTTGTGAGGAAGCTGGAGGCATTCCAACAGAATTTTGCAAAAGCCCAATGGACTTTGATAGACCAACACTCACAGTTGGGTCTGTTCCCATTATGAAGTTTGAGCTTGTCAGGTGCAGTGCACCTGTAGCAGAATCAGTAGATTTCTTCGTGGCTTCAACTGCTGATCTCTGTTTTCCTATAAGTATGTTTAGCAACATGGTTGGATTTACAGCTATATCTTTCAACAAAGCAGGCAAAGAAGCTGTGACATTAGAACTCATGACTGGTTCCTGCTCATTTCCATTACTCGTCACATTGAAATTGCCAGAACCAGTACAAGAACTACTTACTTCACTCATAGTCTTTTTAGTTTCAGTTTCCACATTCTCCATTAATTGGCTCTTGTTTATCAATTGAGGTCCAACTGCAGTAGTCTCCTCCAACCAACCCCCAATTCCAGCCGCAGTTCTTACCTCTCTTGTATGATTTCCAGAATTTTCCGATGCATTTTTATGTCTTTTTGATAAGGCAACATCTGAACTTGGCACTTCAATGGCCTTTTGCTTTCTTGAAATTACTGATCCAAGATATTCCACTTTAGGTGTATTATGCATTACTGGATGTCGATTAAGATCCAAAGCACTTGCATCAGAATTAATGAAACGAAGCCTAGGATCCCTACTCTTTGCTGAGGATTTTATTAGACCTGTTGTTGCATCATTTCTAGAAGCAACCAGTCCATGCATGCTAGATCTATCCATAAAAGTAGAAGAAACAGATGGTTGATCTGAAAGGGATGGCTTAATTGTTTCCGGAGAACCAACCATAGAAGAACTAGATACCTCCTCATTTGTATCAACAGCCCCATCCTCACCATTGTCTGATGGGGTTGGACTTGGAAGCTTATCATTCATCAAAAAAGAACTTCCCCCAAACTTCTGTTGATAGGTGGACACAGCTTTCAGGGCATCAGTTTCATAAAGATGCAACTTAGAATCTACAGAATCCTGTTCCATCTTACCAGAAAGCATACCAGATTTAACCATTCCCTCTCCAACAGAAAATGCTTTGTGCACAGGGAAGGAGGAAGGTACTTCTCGTGTTGGTGACGGTAGGCTGTCTGCATCATGATCCTTATGAAGGTCTAACAGAGGGAGCAGAACTCCTCTACCTTTAACGTTACATTGAGAAGATTTCAAAACTTCTGATGCCCCACTTATGTTACTATTGACCAAAGTCCCAAGAGCCATAGGGTCTAAAGGCTTACTAGAAGAAATCAAATCGCCAGCACTTACAGCCAATATTTCCTTGTCCTTAACCTCATTAATCCACAATTCTTTCTCTTTACCATTAGCCCCGCTACTCGATAAAGTGTCAATAGAATTCAAAGAAGTAATCATGACCTGAATCTGTGAAAAACAGAAAACCATATTTCAGATTCTTTCCCATCTATAATTTTCTAAATTGAGCACCACAGGGAGGTGGGAGGATAACTTCCTAAAACGAGTCACAATAAACAACACCTCTTTCATATGGTCTGAAGAAAATATGTGAGCGCCTTGATTCTTCACAAAAGAAAGTAATCTGACATCAAAATTGCAGTCCAGATATCAAGTTAGTAAGTGACCGATGGTAATGGTATTTATATTCAGGTTACAATTGTGAAACAAAAATTTAGATCTGAAAACCTGAATAAGTTTTCCTTGTTCTGTTTCCTTTGAGGATTGTTCATGGAGCAGAACACCTACAGTAAAGAAAATTTAATTGTGACACAGCTTCCATCGAGAGAAAGATATGATCAAAAGCATTATGTCATTTAATCGAAGAAAATACAAAATGATAGGAAGTTGGAAAAAAATAAGAATCTGGAATTCATACAGAATTGACTATTTCAATTGCATGGAATGACTTTTGAATGAGAGGATCCTTTTGAGGAACATTGAGTTCCATCAAGCTCTGGAAGGCACTCTGCAGTTGACAACATGTTTCGGCATATGATCTACAAAATAAATAAGCAGGAAATCAATTCAAATGTTCTCCATGGGAGCGTTTTTTTAAGTGGGCAGTCAATATTAGAACCCCCAATATCGGGCATTAAAGGAAATCCAACAACTGCTTCACTTACTTCTCCGCATTAGTCACGATAATCCTCTCGAGAGCTTGCCAAACGGTCACTTGCTTCTCTAAGTCCTTTGGCTTGGAAATAGTATCTGGAGCTTCATCAAAAATCAAAATTTCAGGCTTCCCAACAGGCTCAGCATCCATATCAATCTCACCCTCTTCCAATTCGCCCTCCTCTTTTTCAAGATCTACAACTTGAAGAGTATCATCCATTGGGACATTATCAACTTCCTTGGAGTTGAAATTTTCTTTAGTATTGAAGGAAGGAGAAGATGATCGGTTGGAGCTGTGATTAGAATCGAGGTCCATGACAAAAATCTCATCTAGAGGTTTATTCTGGACGGCCTGTGCCCAAGCTAGATTATACAATCCGGAAGCATAGCCGCGACATATAGAGGGATATTTAGTATAGAGATCCCGCACCGCCCAAACCCTAGTATCCCCTTTGGATTTGGTGAGATTAAGATCCTGGTTATTGAAATCCTCTTCAGTGATCTCCTCCACTGAAGCCGTGTCAGAAATTTCACCCTCCTCTACATCTTCGACGACTTTCGGGATATGATCTTTACCCATCTTTACAAGGCTTTCTGGTCCTTGAATCTCTTTCAAACTATTCCACTTAACAAAATTGGATGGGACACTGACCATATATGTACGTTTATTCAAACTTTTGGTCCATTACAAACCATTTAAATAAAGGAAATTCTTACGAAGGAAAACTAATTAAAATAATTACGATTCACTCTACTTATTCTTAAATTTGCCCAAAGATCTAATTTAAAGAGTTGGCGCCGTCAAACTGAGAGAACTGAGCGAGGGATCTGTTGGGCAGAGTAGGAGATCGCAGTTTGTTCGTCAGATCGAGACGACGCAATGCATTTGAATAAGAAAGAATAGATTGTGGGACGAGCGAACGAACAGATAGACGAGACGATGAAGAAGAGAAAAACTAGGTTCTGCGATACTCATAGGGACGACTTTATAAGGACGAACCGAATCTAGCCGTACACGTCAGCGATCGGAATGAACAAATTCAAAAAAAAAAAAAATAGATAGAATTTGGTTCATAAAAATACTGTACATCTGAAATAATTATAATATATTTATATATTTATTTACAATGAATTAAATTCATCTAGCAAATCCTGCAACCAATAGGACTAGGAAGCTAGGAACAAAGCAGAAATGTTAGTGCACGTTGATATAGCAAAATCATCTTTCACCGTGGATTGCAACTCTGAATCAAAGGTTAAGGTCTCCTTTGGTTGGCAAATAAAAATGAGAATTAAAAATAATATAAAATAGAATTTTTATTATTCTTTAATATTTAGTATATCATAAATAATATAGAAATAAAATAAAATTTTAACTAAAAAATAAAAATACTCTTAAAAATAATAATATTAAAATAATATTATTTTTATTTTAAAATAATATAAATAAAAAAATAATTAATAATATAAATTTTTTATTAAAAATATAAATAATATTAAAAAATAGTTTAAATATTATTTATTTTTTTATTTTAAAAAAAATATTTTAGATTTTTTTAATTTTATTTTATTCTATTTTTTTATTTTTTTATCTATTTTTAAAAATAATATATATTTTATCATACAATGTAATATATATTCTATGATGACTATATTCTACCAATCAAATATTATATCTAATAGAATAAAAATTTAAATTCTCATTTTATCTCTTTATTTCAACCAACTAAATGAGACCTAAAAAAATAAATTAAAACCTTTAACCGAATTGGGTTAAAAATGAATTGATTTATATAATTTGATTTTTTTTAATAATGATATATAGTAGTATACAAGAAGAAGAGATTTGTGATGGTTATATCGTATCTAAATTAATTTGAATTTCACCTGGTAAGCAAGGCTAAGGAAGAATTTGGATTTAATCACCCAATGGTTGGTCTTAATTAGATATATGAAATTTCGAAAAAGGTAGATGAACTTGATCATAGAATGTATTACTACAGTGAACTAACAGGGGGTGATGAACCGTGTTTTCTTCTCCAATAAGGCCTTATAAAAAGTAATCCATTATCTCCTTATTTATGCATTAATGTGCTTTCGTCATATTTAGTACTTAATGCAACATTCCAAAACTAACAATCAATAAGAATAATCTTAAAATTAATCACCTGCAATATGCAAATTAACAATATTCTAATATTCACAAAGCCATCAATATAAGTATGCCAAAATATTACTCAGCTATTGCAAAACTTTTGGAATTGGTTTTGGACTAAAGGTAAATCACATAAAATCAAAAATTAGATTCAGTCCAAACACCCTGAGAAACTTTTTAACAGAATAATGAACAGGGCTTTGAATGTTAAATATGTGAGCAAACTGGGTAAATATTTATGGGTGGAAGCTCGAGAGTCAGGAAGATGGAAAAGAGCTATGGAAAGATTAGAATCGTAGCTTGCAGGTTGGAAAACGAAGTTGTTAACCCAAGCAGGCAAAATGACTTTAATTCAATCAGTCCTAGCAACTATCCCAACTTATTGTATGTCTTATGCAAAATTAGTCAACAAAGAGGCCACTAAATCTGAAAACATTATGGCAAGTTTTTTATGGGGAGACTCTTTTTTTGGCAAGAGTCAAAGACTAAGGACTACGCCATCGGGGCGAAGTGCCACCCTTCATGTCCTCAACTAGCAAAAGTCTGGTCAGAATGTGAAGTACCAAGTCCTTGTCGTGTGTTTTCCTGGCTATCGAATCAGCCACTCTATTGCCTTCTCTGTAGGTAAACTGAACTTTGGCATTCCAGCTTTTACCGAGGATGACTTTGATCTGAGCAACGGGAGGCTTGCACGCGGGTGACCCCTATCACGACCCTTAATGCACATTTGTGAGAATAAGAAGAAAGTTAACATATATGCATGGAGTAAGTTGTGCTTTCCTAGAGAAAAAGGTGGATTAGGTCTCCCAAATTGAAGATTAAAGAATCAAGTCCCCCTTTCAAAGCAAGATTGAAGAATTTATGATAAACCTCACTCGAGCTCAGTTATTCGGAGAAAATACGAAAACACAAACTTTGAAGACCAATTAAAATGTCTGAAATCAGCATCCCCCTTCTAGAAACAGGTTCACTCGGCATCATCACTAGTATATATAGCCTCATCTAAAATGGATAGCAACATGGGAGAAGAAATATTGGGATAGAGAAAAGTTTGAATCCCTATATACCGAGACATAATCTAAAAAATTATTAGTTGTAAATTGTCAAATTATGTAGATTTAGTCCAATAACAACTGAGGTAAGTACGTACACAACTAAAAGTGGATATCAAATGCTACTAACTCAACAACCAATTACCCCACAAACTTCATTAACCATATCATAGATTGGACTACGATTTGGAAGATAAGGCTACCATTAAGATTTGCTCAATTCCTTGGAAATTAGAACATAATAGCCTTTCTTTGAGAGAGGTTCTATATATTACATAGAAACTTTAATATGGTGGCACTTGCCCTTTTGGGTGTAGCGTGATGGAGAAAATTAATCACATTTGGACTGGATTGGTCAATGAGGATAAATATAGTTAATCCTCTGAAAATACTCTCGAGTAATAAAGCAAAATAAAGAGAAGTAACGGATTTCTTGAAAAATGTTACGCACGCTCGTCTTGTAGTGCATTTATTAGGAGAGGAATGGAGTTTGATTTAAAATTGCAAAGCCTTCGATCCCTAGCTAGTATAAAGTCATAACAATGGTTAGGAGAATGAAAATGGAAATTACACGGGCTCGACAGCAGGACTGAAACATAAATCCAGCTAACCATTTTTAGAATGCAAACGACCAATGAAGACGTGACTTACTTTCCGAAGTTGGAATTAATATAATGTTTTGCAGGTGGTGAAAATAAAGGAAAAGGAAGATATTTGGATCAATATTCACTATAAATGGCACAATGTTAATATCCTTCAACCGTAAGAGTTGGGTTGAGAAACAGTCATTTTGGAAGGAGTTCAAAGTGCTCTGAATTACTTAATAGACAACGTGCTAGTCACATTACCCAAAAATCACTACGACAAGATCTCACACTTTGGTTCAGAGACTTCACTTTTCCCGTTTCAACCAAAAGCCAAAAAAAGATATACTTGTCAGAAAGAGTAATGCTAAGGTTGTTATTATTTATTACTGAATGTTGTAAACGATGATGCATTCGCTCATCCAATAACTGTATATTGTACTCAAAGTCGCATAATGATAGTGTTCAAAAATGAAAGTGGAATTATACTTCAAAAAAGAAATAAATAAATAAAAAATGAGGGAGAAAGGTTGTGCCGTGTCTAATTAAGTAAGAGACATTCAAGAAAATTTTAAAAGATATTCAATAATTCTGTTCAAGAGAAAATGCATGTGAATAAATTAATAGTAGACACACACACCCACCCACACACTCTCTCTCTCTTGAGTAAGTATATATATATATATATATATATATATATATATATATATATATATATATATATATATATATATATATATATATATATATATAAGTCTAACATACATAGATATTTAAGCAAAAAAATTAAATGATTATGGAGGACATAAATAAATAAATTCAAATAATTTAAAATGAAAATACTAATTAAAAGGTTTGACTTTTTAATTTTTTTTATTATTAACACTCACTATTTTAGTTAGCATTTAAAGATAATATGATAAGTATTATTTATTAAAAAAATCAAAATACTAATAAAGTGATTAGGAGGGTTGAAGTTAAAAATATGTTAGGTATATAGTATTTTTTTATATTTAAAATATAACAAAAATGAATTTATAAATTATAAAATTTATTAAATATATTTTAAAAATTATTAACTTGCACATAAAATAATTAAAAAAAAAGTGCGTGTAATAATCTCATATATTTGCCCAATTTCAGCTACATCAGTCCTCTTTTGTAATATTAAAATTATTATCAAGCATATTAAAAAATAACATTAATATATCTAAAATGATATTTATAATTTTTATATTCGATTTAAGCTATTTATGTTTAAAAATGATAATTTTATCATCTATTTAAACTTTATGAAGAATAAGTATCAATTTTTTTATTTATATTAAAAAATAAAATTATCTGCTATATATTAACAAAAATATAGAAAAATATATTTGTTCTTAAAAACATATTTTTGTCCTCCCGCAATACTGCCAAACAGTCACTTAATAGTGTTCCTGAATCCTTATCCAACGCGCAGGGCCACTCCTTAGGTGTAGGCCTCACTGACACTGCCGATTCGTAATATGGCAGCTGAGATACAGCCACAGGGAGCTGGAGCTCCAATTACCTCGCCACCAAGTACCACCAATAATGCTTCAGAAACGGTGGTGCCTTTTCCTGCAACAACTGCACCAATAACTACGGCCCAGCTCTACACCGACACCGCAGCCCCACCGAAGCGCCAACGACGCCCCAGCGTCCGATTGGGCGACATCGGCGATCAACCCCCCACACTAGCCCACGACTCGCATGCGCGCCGACCGTCTAAGCATCCGTGGAGGCTCCCCAAAGATTCTTCTGCTCCCTCATCTAAAGCTGTCAAGGCTCGCTCCTTAACTAATCTCGTAAACGGCGCTGCTGATTCCCATGATTGTCAAGAGATCGAGGACATGAATAATAATAATGGAAACGGAATTACGGAATTCGGGACTCGGAAGCCCAAGCCCAAGCGTGCAACAACCACCAAGCGGGTAAGATCCAGTTGGGTAACGGCTTCGAGAGTCGATGATGGAGCCGATGGTGATAGCAGAGAAGATGGAGTCGAAGGTTTTCGAGATTTCGATCCCGATTCCGATAGTCCGCTAAAAGATCACAGCCCAGTACACTCGGCCGATAACATCGAGCTCGATTTGTGGCATGGTCTAAGAAGACCCACTGATCGGCACAGGGTTTCGGAGACGCGGGAAAACGATGCTAGGGAATTCGATTATTTGCCGGAATCTGATTCTAGGGACCAGAAGTGCGGGACGAGCGAGGGAGTGAGGTCGTGGCTTATTGAATTGGGGCTAAGTAGGTATGCTCCCATGTTTGAAATACACGAGGTAGACGATGAAGTGTTGCCCATGTTAACTTTGGAGGATCTCAAGGATATGGGAATAAATGCTATTGGTTCCAGACGGAAAATGTATACTGCAATTCAAAAGCTTCGGAAAGGATTTTCACGAGAATCCTTTTATCAGTAATAATCGTGTGATTTCCTCGGCATGGCTCAAAGTAGTGGATAGTAATGCATGTCTAAGAGTTTTGGCCCATCCCTTGGAACCGAACAATGGCTTTCAAGTTCAAAGTTTTATAAACATGTTGATGATTCATGTCTATCCCATTTTGCCAGTAGTTTTGTCAAATAATGCATCTGATATATTTTACTTTTTGAAATGGATATGCGTACCCAATTTGAAACTCAGTATAAACATAAAAGAAGAATTAATTATGCTCAAGCTATCCATTTGAGGCGTAGTCTCTCAAATTCTACAAAATGCTACTATCCGTTTCAATATTTAGTTATCATTAGCTGCATCTAATGATAACTAAGTATTGAAATGTTTAGTATAATCATTACTCTTTTATGAAAACTCTACAAATCTTTATATATGGAAGTGCTACTATGCAGTTGCATACTTCCAAGCTCTAATTAAGCTGAAGGTTGATGTGTCCTGATAAGATCAAACTTTATGGAATTGTGATTTGATGGATACACACACACATATATATAGTATAGATAAGAAGGATTCCTCTGCTTTTCTATAATAACTACTAAGGAGATTTCATACTTTCCACGGACTGTTTTTGAGAAATACCTCTTCTCATTCTCATGCTTGCCTCTCAACTTTGGGCACTAATTAACTTGGATTCAATGCCAAACAATCCGAATTGCTTCTTGTCTTCTGCACTAGTTTGACTTCTGACTAGATAACAAGATCTTATTTCTGATTTCAGCTTTTTCCTGCATCCGTAGCCTCTAGAAATATGCTTACATTTATTCTTTTATCCATAAATATGATTTGCTAGATTTAATTTTGCTTTCCAGATTATGATTAACCTTTCAGCTACTTGTTCTGTATTATAACTTTGACATTAAAATAGGGATTTTTTTTTTAAACAATAACAACTAAACGTTTTTTTCAACAGGCGAGGTCGGTTATATGGATTAAACAAAACTTTTTCTCACTAGCTAGTTGGAGATGACTATATAAATCAAACAACGGTACAACAACCTATTATAAATAAGGTCAAAGATTATTGATTATTAAATTCTTTTTAATGATTTTTTTTTCTCTCTTGTCGGAATATTCTTTGTCTGATTTACTCTTTTCAATAAGATTTTTAGAAGTCTTCTTCACACATAATCAAACTATCTTAAATGAGATTTCACTATCTTCTCAATAGGTGTTACTTTAATTTTCTCTCTAATACATTTATTCTTACTCAACTTTTTTTTTAATATACTCATTTTTAATAATATATCTTCTAAGATGTCCACATATTTAACGTAATATTTTTATATACATGACATTGAGTTTCTTATTTTTGTTTCATTTTTCTAAAATCTTATTTAGGTGTCAAATATAAAATTGGACTTACAATACACAATGAAAAGATAGTATCCTAATTCTTATATATGAATGTAGACCTTGGGCAGAGTTGACAGATTTCTCTTCTTATCCCTTGATATGTTGTGCCTGCGGTTCACAGTGATTCAAGTGTTTATCAGTTAATGAAGAGAATGGCATTTAATTTTATTTTGATTGAAGTTTGACACCTTGATTGACATCCTGTCATGGTTAATTGATGAGCAGGAAGACAAGGTGAACCCTGGTTCAAGTTTAATTGATTAGTGGGCTTTATTTTAGTGATTTTGATCTTGCTTTGTCAAACTAATTTTTCTTTGGTTATGTATCAGATGCTTAAGTGACTTATGCCTGAAGGTCATATATCCTTAGTTGTCTCATATGGAGTGCAAATCTAATCTGTGGTGGTGCTTTTATATAGCTGATTCAGGTAAACTGTCCCTTGATTTTTAATTTACTCAAACTTGTGAAGAAGAAAACCATATAATCTTTCCCCCTGAAGTGCCAAATTGAACTAACTTCTAGGCAAGTGATGATTTCGAGCCCCGCACACTTTAATATATTAATTCCTACTCCTCAGTTAGTATCTATCTTCTCTTTGATGGAACTCCATTGAAAATTGTCCCCTTCTCTTTAAGAAACTGTTCTGTTTAATTGGTTTGTCTGTTCATAATTTTTGTTAAAGGTTCCTCTAGATGCCAATAATGAATGAAATTCCTGATGCTTGCACCTTTCGCATCCAATCATCTACCAGAGCCTCAATTAATTTTGCAAGGATGGAAATAAATTAGCATATTCTCCATTCTTGTTTATGAATGAATGCATTAGAAGATATCACCTATTATAGGAAATTAGAGAATTTACTAGATGATAATGATATCTTATTTCCTCTATTATTCGAATGGAACCTTGGTTATATTTAAATTTTAAAAACCTGAACTGTAAGAACAGATTCGTTAGCAAGTTGTAATTAATGCAATCTGATAATTGCATACATGCATCTCATAATTAACGCCAATCAACTCCCTCATTTTGGTTGGCCATTGACTAGATGATTCTTGAGAATTGTGTCATGAGTCACTGTATACATAATCTTTCAATTTGCATTCCTTGCCTGAACTGTTTCTCTTTTAAACTCAGATGGAGTCTACTCTTCCATAAAGTTTCTGCCGGTTTGCGAATGTAAGTGTTGTATAACTAACACAGGTTACTGCATTTGCTTTATTGCTTTTTGAGATTCCATCTTGTGGGTGTTCTTGATTCTTCTGCGTGCATTGTGTGTTTGCCTTATGCGTTGCAGGGTGCTAATCAGTAAATCGTTTTCTGCTGTTTGGGCACCACATGCACCGCGTGCAAGGTTATGGTGTTGGTCTTTTCAACTCCAGCAAATTTATGCTTAATAACAGTTAATAAACATGCCGGTTTATTGGGGTAATTTTATGATGTGTCTGAAGAATTATACACCTTTTGATTCTTTTTGTCAGATCAATAGAGAAAGGGGGAAATTAATTTTTGTCCCTGCACAATCTTCCATTTTAATCCAATTTGGTCATACAAACTAAACAAAAAAAATTCGGTTTTGCGGGCGTGAGGCATGAGTTTATCTTTGGAGGCTGCTGATTGTGGATAGCTCATCTTTGAATATTGGAGATAGTGGTAGAAATGCGTGGGAAAATGGCAAGGAAATAATATTAAGAAATGGGATGACATAAATAAACGAGGCACAAGCGTGGTCCCTTCCGCTAAATGATCATTTCTTCCATTAGCCGAAAGGTTTGCCGAGTGGGGAAGGATTAAAATTCACAAGGCCTTCCTGGATGGATGCAGATACCTTCTTTGGATGATTTGCAGGGAAGGCATATCATGTGCCCAGGATTCAAGAGTAAAGAATGTTGTCAATCACCATATTAGAATTTGAAAATTCTTCTTCTAGTTTTAAAAGAGGTCACGGAATAATAGAACTTCACTGATGATTTTTTTTTTTTTTTGGACTGGCAACTTCACTGATGATAAAGCTGGTAGATAGATCGTGTGATTGGCCCGGGGGGGTAGGGGCTCGTTTTAGACTCAGGATGGGAGGCCCATAAGCCCAAACGAAATGGTTTGGGTTCGTATGTTTGTGTTTTAAGGTAAGAGGTTGGGAGCAACTCTTTCTTTTTTTTGGGTTCATAGGATAAGCGAGAGATACTAGTGCAACCACCGCCAACGGTAACTTAACAACTAATTTACATCTGTATTCATATCTTCTTATTGTGGGAGAGTACAAAGACAGAGCTTTGGATTCTGCTTCCTAATATTATCTGACAAACTTGATTGAATATGTTTTGCATGTGTTTCTGCATATACAAATCACAATTCACAACAGGTTTCCTATCCCACAACTGATATATGTTTGTGTGACCTTCGTAAACGAAGAGTCGCATGTAAATTGTAATAAGGCGTATCCCAATTAACTAAAATTCTACCCAAAAAAAAAAATTGCATGCACGCATGTTTCATTAAATAAATAAATAGAATTAAGTGGATTAGCCTAAGCAATGAGATTAAGTTTTGTTGCGGGTAATTCAATGGATAACAAGTCCACAGAGAGCATGGAAATACAATTTTGGGCATTCCTGTTCCACCCCAAAAATCGACTCATTCGGGGGCGATTCAATTCTCTGTAATTTCCAGACATTTGAGTAAAAAAAGAGGCATAAATTAAAAACAAAAACTAATGAAAAACCCATTAGAAGAGAGAAAAAATATGGAAAATTTTGAAAGAAGAAGAAAATAAATAAGGGGGGAGGGGTTTGAATAAGTTAACAAAGTTACAAGAAGGTTTTATATTTTTTTAAGCGCATCTACCATAGTGGAGGACCATGATATGATCAGTGGTTGAGGTTGAGGAGTCCGAAAGCAAAGTCATGGGTGCGTCCCTGGGAGTCCAAATGTTATCTCTTACATGCTCCAACGTCAAGAAAGGTACAAGTTGCTGCCCTCTACATCTTATCTCTATCTGCATTCATTCGTAATTTCTTTTAGTTCCTCGTTATCATAATACATACGTAACAATAACAATATAAGACGCTATTCTAATTAGCCATAATTAATTATGAGAACTTGAGATTATCCAAACAAATAAAACTACGTGGTTCTCACCGGTGGTAAAGTAAAAAGCACCACCATTTCCTGCCATTCACTATCTTTTCCAACTATATAATTTTTAATTATTATGTCTAACTTTTTTTAAAACTAAAACTCATCCTAATGAATAATATCCTTGACGCCAGAGGGCGCTTTAGTTCACTTCCAAGTAAAGACTAGACAATATCGAATCAAATCATTTATACGATCCACGAGTTTCAAACTACAAAATGATATCACTACAGGGAAGAAATTACGTTTTAGAGTTGAATTAAACAAAGAAAAAAGAATAGCATTTGGTTTGTTTAAGTTGTTAATAAGTTATCCGCAGTCAAGCGTATAAACCTATTAATTATATCTTTGTGTTAAAGTTTAATTTTTTTATATAAGAGAATAAAATCAAAAGATATCGAATTCTTAAACAAGTTTTTATAGACTATTTTAATTTAAAAATTTAAGATATTGAATAAAAACTGATAAATAATCTCTAACAAATTATATGGTCATTGTTGTGTCTTAGAATCAGAAAGCAGAAATTAGAACTCAAATTTACAACAAAAATGATTTAGTGTATATATCTGTATGCAGATATAAATATATGAAAAAGAAAAAGAGAGAATATGAAATCAGGATGAAGTCATGCTTTGTCAGTTGGTGTTGGTCCTACTGCTACCTACAAAAATCTAAAAATCTTTGTAACGTCCGCTTTACCCATAAGATTTCATTCCTCTTTTCATTTGAACAAAAAAAAAAAAGCAATTTGCTTTACGCGTCGCCAAACAGATTCCTAATTCCTAATTCCTAATTCCTAATTCTTCCTTCCTGATATATGATGCAGGAAATGGCTGTCTTTAATCATTACCGGGGACCCATTCACACTTTGCTCCTAAGCCAAAATCATCATCCCTTCGACTTTACTATTCTTTATAATTTATGCTATATCATCATCACTCATCCTGTACTACGTATTAATATTTTATATAATGGTGGATCCATTAAGCACGGCGAAGAATAGGCTAAGGACCATTTAGAATAATAATAATTTATTAAAAATGTCTGAGACGACCTACTATGACATCTCTATATATGACCAAAATTTCATGTTCATGCACGTCTCTATCACTTTGCTCCACCAAAGCCCCAGTTGCATGCCAGCGTCGACTTTGCTTCATAAAATAATAGCTTTTTATTTTCAAAAAAAAAAATACCCGAAGCTATTTCTATTTGCTTTGTCTAATATTATATATCAATCAGAGGCCCCTTGTTCTTTCTAGCAAATATAATTGTTCCACCTTTCCATTTTTAATTGTGCATGCATATCACTCCCTGTCTCCCTCCCCAACACACACACACACACACACGCATACAAACGTTTTCACATGTCTGATCCTATCTGTCTTTAATTCCTAATTTCTTGCAATATTAATTCTTTTATTTTTTTTGTCTTTAATTTGAATTTCTTTCTTGATTTGGACGTTTTAAATTATATATTTGATTAGAAAATAGCACACGGAATTAGATTAAGTTTTTGTCATCATTAGAAATTTGTAGGTATGGCTTTTTCGTGGTTGGTAGAGGAAGCTAGCAAGCCATATATATTGGGGCCTTCTTTTTTGGTTCTATTGGAGTGCAGCACTTAAGAGTTTGATGGATCTTTCTGAGAGGGCCAAAATAGTCGAAAGAAGAAAAGGGAGAGAGCAGATGGGAATGGGAAGGGCCTACAAATAGAATGGCTTGACGAAAGGAGGAAAGGAGAGAGAGAGAGAGAGAGAGAGAGAGGCATGCAGATAGGTGTTGAGAAGGACGGGTCCACGTGTGATTTTCAAGGCCCTACGATATGATGTTTGCGTTCAATGATAATATCAACAACGTACTTATCTTGTAACCTTTTTGTATGAATAAAATGAGTGTCAACTAAAAAAGTAGGGCAAGATAAAGATACATACAAAGTTGAACATGTGTTTTTACATCTTAAAGTCAATGCAATCTTTGTGAACTATAAAAATCAATAAGAAAACTAAGAGTGGAACGCCTTCCACCATGAAAGACATCTTTTTGCTTTCTTGCAATTCATTATTGCCTACACTCTGCGTTATTCATGTTCATATTATCTTTATGGCTAGTTAACGTTCTTCAATCTTCATGGATTATGACTAATCACTGCATTGCCATATATGCATAAAATATATATTCTAAACCATTAATTTTGAAGTCCTTTTTTTTCATTTTTATTGAAAATTTGTTTGGTAAAGTTCAATACAAAAGCTTTTCTGAAAAAAATTTCTAAAACAGGATGAAAACATAAAAAGATTTAAAAGACGTTTTTAATGTTTTTAAAAAATAATAGGTTATGTTTTTGTAATTTTAAATAAATTATATTATAATTATTAAAAAAAATTAATAATTATAAAAGATCAAACTCAAAAATCAAGTAACATTTATAGTCATCTATGCTAATTTGATTTGAAAATAAATATAAACAAATTTTTAACTTCACATAATATATAAATGTATTTTTTAAATAATAAAAACTTGTAAATAAAAAAAATTAAAAATATCTTCACAAACCAGCAAATGCAGCGCGTTATATTTGGTGTGAGTAATTAATTAAGTTGGAGCACTTGTATAATTATAAACCTAATAATTGGGTGTTTATAGCTGCAAGTTGCAAAGCCATGTGTGAAGGGACGACATCCTAGCTAGAAGACTAGTCATAAGGGCGGTGAAGTTAGCTATATACGAACTGCCAATCAATGGTCGAAGGTTGACCTTTATATAGCAAAAAGCATGAAGACCAAAATATATATTAGAAAAAAAAAACGCACAAATAGATAGTAATGTTTAGTGCGTCACACATTGTAACTACTAAATAAATTTGGATGACTCTACTAATTATATACAATGGATAACTAAATATTTTGGTTGGGTCCTCCCCATTAGCAACGAGTAGTAAGTTTCAACCCAACATTAGATATCTTAGGGTCGTTGCATATAGCTAGCTGTCGCTATATATAATAAAGATACTGTCATATTCCCATCTTCAAACAACGAATATTAATTGAGAGGGTAACAAACTAAATCAATCAAGGATATGGCATCTAAATCATGATATATAATGTAGGTTGACCCTTAAATGAATTTAAGTTTTGACTAAACAATAACAGAATGGAATGTTGATCCATCGAGCGTGTCTCATAACCTAACATGTTAGATAATTAAGACAATATATTGTCGGCAATGCTAATGCAGACAACATGAACGTATGTAAAATATTTAGCACATGTACTGCAACTTCAAATTCAATTAAACTGGATTTTCCATCAAATTATTGTGTTGCTTGTTTCATACTTTGATCCCTGCATTCTTCTTTTTCTTAATCCCAACTCGACCATTATCATCTCAAAAGTATATAAAATCATGCTACATGCATGCATATCTATATATATTGGTTTTTGTTGCTTTTTTATATATAACATTTTTCTGTGCTTTTTTTTTTCTTGTCTGCTTCTATTTGTTGGTTTGTATTCCTTTAGGTTATACATGTTATTTATCTTAATAAGAAAAGGATTGAAGATAAAAATTCTAAATATTAATAGAAGTATCCGACTTTGAAGGTTGGAAAAATATTTTTCTAACTATAAAAAAAAACTTTGTTTTCAAAATATTGATGAAGGATGGGCTCTAGCTAATATATGTCTTATGATTACTAAACCAAAAAAAAAAAGGAAGGAAAAATGTCAAAGATTTCTTCTTCTTTTTCGTTTTTCATTTTCAACTTTATTTCCAAGCAACTTCCACAACCCCTTTTTTTTTATAACTTACCATAATTTCTCGATAAGTACCAAAATGCTCCACCACATAAAAATTTCTTTGTCCTTAGAGGAAAAAAATAGATATGTAACAGTTTCATTTGTCATCGATGTAAATACGAAACAGATACCATATTTGAACCATGTTTCTTACTTTTTCTACAAAAGGTTTGGGGAAAAAGAACTGCATAAAATGTGTCGCCAATTAACAAAAAGGCACTTCAGTTACCCTTAAATCTTTATTTGGAAAATGTTAGTAAATTAAATAACGAGGAGGCTGAAAAGATTACTGACATATATGAATATGCCAAATGTTTAAAAAAGGAACATTTCAAAAAATAATACTAACGTACATTAATAGGTAGAAGTTAAACTCGTAGCCATGCATGTTGATGTTAAAGAATAGTATATAAATTTTAGAAAAATAGAACAATAACAAGTAATAAATTTTTAAGAATTAATAACAGTAAGAAATATACTTATAATTAATTTGGAAACACCTCACAGCTATTTAATTAGTCTCGCAAGTTTTCCTCATGTTTCTAAAGATAATAAATAAAACACACACACACACTCTCTGCAGAGTCCTAAGAGCTCCACGTACAATACGATTGATTGTCTTATCCTTCCTATTCATGTTAATTACTTAATATGCGCAGTTACATTCTAAGAACTATCTTCATGTCATTAATTAATAATTACAAAAAATATAACATTTATTTTCTTTTTTATCCATATATATAAGGTGAAAATTTTAAGGTATCTAGTAGACTGGTAGTTCTTGACACAAATATTTTTATATTTTTTAAATATAGAACTAATGTCACGAAATATTCAGATTGACCCTGGATGCCCACAAGTATTTTTATTAAAATAAGCTAAAATTGGCTGGGCATTTCAGCAGTACGTATATCTTAATTCATTGGCCAGATCAGGAAACTTTATAAGGGCTTGGATTATGAAGTGAAGTTGCTATATATAAGTTGCTAAGGTTTTCTAAGGAATCTACCTCTTGCTGTAATTATTAGGCAACAAGTAGTGGCCTTCGATGATGGAGTGTGCATGAAGTAAAGTACCGGGACACACAATAATGTGTGTATTCTAATTAGATGACTTAAAAAAAGCATTGCAGCGTGTGCATGTTCTAATAAAGGGCGTGTATCATAATCATTTTAAAATCCACCTCAATACCTAAAATTAGCACAAAACTTAACCTGAGTATGATAAATTCTCATCTAAATCATGCACACGTGCGTTTATATATGCTTCCCGACCCGATCGATGTTCTAGAATCTTGTAGGGTTAGTGTAATTACTACTGCAACTATCTATTCTTCGCTCGCTGAGACGTTCATGGAAGGGAACCTCTTCAAATTATTGTTTTCTACGGACATAATGCATGTATATTGGGTTTCACAAATAATCTAGACTATCTTAATATTATGTCCTTATAAAACCAAATACTAGGTTAAATCATGCGTGATGTGTCTTTTATATCTTTGTGTTTTCACTGTGGGGCTCTGACCAGCTATATATGATAATTCCATAATTTTAACCTTCACACTGATAAATCGTATATAAAGTTAGTTCTATATATTGCTGGAAAAGAATTCATGAGTTTAATTCTCAAATTTGATTGGGGTTTATCCTGTTTCCTCCACATTATCTAAAGGTTACTTTCACAAAAATCAGTGGTAGGGTACAGAAAGCATCAACTAGCTAGTCGAGTAGATACAATCTAGAGGTGACGATATGATGATGATACTGTAGGTATAAGGAGTATAATTAATTTGAAAAAGTGAACCCATTACACCAACAAATTTCTTATAAGGTTCTTTGGGCAAGAAGAAATAAGAAAGATGGCGGACGTTTTTCCTTGTAGCTATTATCATGTTTAAGTTTCTGCTTTTGAAGCGTACCTTAATTAGTATCCCATTCCCTCACCAAACCCAACACAACTAACCAAACACAAGAGACACTGTGTGGAAGCTTCATGTTGTTGATTACACAAACACTTGACTCTAAAGTCTAGATAAATCCTTTTACCACCAATATATATATATATATATATATATATAGAATATGAGTTGAAAAGTAAGTAAAACAGAAATAGAAGATGGCTACCGAAAAATGCACTTCTTACCTAAATAAATACTCTTTAGATTTGTAGGAAGAAGCAAAAAATATGTACTTGTGTGTATATCCATCCATCACCAGATAAATCAATTTCAGTTCTGCCGTATCTATCATGTTTCTAAGATCCACCAAGTTCCCATGTTACTGATTTTCATTTTTGACCTCTCCTATATGTGTGTGTGTGTGTGTGTGTGTGTGTATACGTGTGTTGTTCTCTTTTTCTGGATGCTAATTTAGTGAGGGATAAATATTAAATGGGATCAGAAAGAAGCAAGACTGAAACAACGATTGATTTGCATGGTGGATTCCCTACTTCGATTCCTATATATATATATATAGTGAAGATGAAGAGATGATTGTAAATACCTCAGATTCGCTTTCCAGCCTCAGCTTGTTGACCAAATATTTCAATAATAACCGAACTGTCATCCTTCCGTCCCTGATAACAAGGATATGGGTTTAGCAGCAAATACGATCCAATTTTATGTACCATAAATTACATGGACAGAAAAATTAAAGAAATTAAGGAAATGAATGATTTACTTGATTCTCAGGTAGCTCTTTGGTATTTGGGGCAAGAATGGTTCTTTTGCTCTGCATTGAACAACCAAGTAAATTTTATTACACTGCATTATTTTGTTTAAATGTAGGGAAAAGTGTAAAAGGTCAAGGAAGGAAGAAAAAGAAAAAGACAAAGGCGTTACCGCATTAATTACTTACTGATTTTGTGAGGCTTGTAGCATAAACCAAATTCCAGAATGAGGTCTCCGAGGAGGATCCACAACTCTAACATCGGAGCTTGGTCCAGCGCCAGCATCATCAAAACCGGGAGCGGGAGGGAACTGAAATGGCCGAGGAAAATAGGAGGCTAGAGTCCTCAGAGAAGAAGAAGAAGATGATGATGAGGAAGGCATTCCCATTAATCCCACAGTATAAGGAACTGGACCAAATGCCCAGTTTATGTCTTGATGATGCTGGCCAAAGCTTGGACCACTGGCCGACTGTTGAAAAAGCAGATTAGAGGGTGCTGCTCCGGCTCCCGGGTAGCCCATAAGCGCCCGAGCCGGACCTCTGACTTGAGACACCTGAGGGTGTATGGGCCTGGCTTGCTGGGGAGGCGGTAGCAAGTCGAGCTCCACAAGTGGAGTAGGAGGCATGGAGGGGGCTTGGAGGGTGATGGGCGTTTGAGAGCCTATGCTTAATTGAAGCCAGCCTTCCTCCTTGTCTTGGTGCGTTCCCTTTGAGCTTGACCCAGCTTCGTTAAGACTCACACTGTTAGTTCTTGATTCATCCTCAGCCATGTGGCTTCCGCTTCCCACTAAATCCGATCCTAACCAAGATTCACCGCCAAAACTCTCCGTCCTATAACCCCCACTGAAACCACCATAACCGCTGTCGTACAGATAATTTTGTTTTTTATGTTGCTTTGAGACCATGGTCATATTGTACAACCCGATGACCCGAATCGCCTGCACCTTGAATGATGAATATGGGTGTGGCCGATCTCAACGCTAGCCATGGATCTGGGGTCGTTTATATAGAGACGACGGATCTGCCATGGGAATTGTATGCCACTCTCTCCTCTTCGACAAAATTTAACAAGGCAGCCATCAACCGGATAAGGGTTTTTGTAGTCTGTTGTTTCATTATCAATATTTCAGCGGACAAGAAACACAACAATTCTTGCACATCTCACTTTCCATTAATTCTCTTTGTTTGGAAGCTTGTGGGATACAAGTGTTTGCAGAGAGAGAGAGAAAGAAAGACGGTGTTCTGTCAGATCTATATATATATAAAATATTCTTATTTATTTATGTGGAGGTTAATTAGCATGAATTCAGAAGGGTGTAAAATATTATCTACTTACGTCATTTTATCAACTCAATTACTGATTTACAGTAATCATAATATTAACCTTAATATAATATTTATATTAGGATACGAAATTAGTGGAATATTCATAAAAGATTAAAAAATATATACTCGACCTCTTGAAGATGGAATATACGTGTGCGTGTAAGCGAGCGGAGAAAGGAAAGGCATATGAAGCGAACAAGTTCGATCGGGCCATGTTCCGAGGAGAAAATGACTGCAAGGGCTCTCTCTTTTTGTAATATCGCAAAAAGCTCCTTTTTAACCCTAATAGGTTTCTGTAATCGTTACCCTAATTAACAATTAATTCCAAATATTTGACAGTGAATTAACAACCGATCAAGTACCTAAATGATGTCCATTATGCACGGGTTTGGCATTATTTGATCTCGTTAATTAGCTCAGTAATTAACTGCAATTTTAGAGATATTTTTAAAATCAAATATAAAAAAAATAGTTTCAGAAATTAATTGTACTTTGTGGAAATATGCATATATAGAAAGTAATTTTTATTAAAACATATTCAAATGCTTTTGAAATTTGTCTATCAAAAAACTAATTTTGAAATGAGATTTTAAACGAACTCGTAGAAGTGACAATTCATCAACGGAATACCAACCATATATATATAATAGTTAATTATATAATTTAAACTTCAAATTAAGGTTGCCCATCCTTTAATTATATATAAAGATACAGGCTGCTGAGGATCATATTAATATTTGTTTAAAGGAAAAGGTGTTCGTGGAAAAAAGACCAGATTAATTAATGGACAGCAGAGAAAAAAAACAAAGCGTAGTTTTTCGGTTGATTTGTTGGTATATGTGTGTTTTGGGGAATATATAATGTGAAGTGGGAGGGCATAATGACCTTACCTGTCAAGAATGGCATGAGATATAAATAATAAATAATAAAAGGACATAAGTGATGCATTAATTAAGAGGTAATTATAAACAAATGAATAGGAGTTTGGGCATGCATGATGATGATGGTGTTTCCCCACAACCCGAGTATCGAAACACAACGACGTGGGCCTTTATTATAAGACATTCCTTGCTAAAGCCATGTGCCTCCCACCCTCCTGAGTCTCTGGCCCTCTGCTTCTGCATCTTTTGAAAAATGTACAGCCCCTCTATCATTCTCTTTTTTTTTTTACATATTTATTAAAATAAATTATTTTATTATTATTAATATTTTTATTATATTATCCTTCTCCTTATTATAAAAATAAAATTAATATTTATATTATACTGTTATTATCTCTATTAAGAAAATATATACAATTTTTTTAAATATGAAAATAAAAAATATTTTTTCTTAATTAATATTTTTATTACATAAAATTTCTGTATATTTTATAAATATACATAATTTTCTCTTAAAAATAATATATACATATATATATATATATATAAATTTAAATATCTTACATGTCTTTTATGAAAAAAGAATAAATAAATAAATAAAATATCACTCTCTCAAATATTTTTAACCCAATAAAATTGATATTTTAATATTTCAAATTTTTTCATAACTATTTTGAGAAAAAATAATTGGTATTAGAAAATAGTGAATTAGAAAAAAAATTATGAAAGTGCTATTTTTTTTATAAAAATATTTGAGACATTTGAATTAAATTGTAGCATTTTTTTTTAATTTTAAGATATATATTATAATAAAAATAAGAGTAGTGTAATGGAGTGAAAAAACATTATTTTAAATTTTTTATTTTAAGGGAACAAGTGACAGCGGAGATATATTTTTAAAATTAAACGTCATGTTAGCATGGGACAGAGGAGAGTAATTTTAGTATATTTATTTTTTGTTGGTTATTTTCGATCAATCTGGCTCTCAGACTTATCGAACTTGAATGAAGTTAATTTTTTAACTACAAGGATGAACTCAGGGGAGGGGAGCTATGTATGCTGCCTCATGCTGAAAAGCTGCCCCTTCTCTTTCCTGCAGCCCATCAAACATGGTCGCTCTCTTTCTAAACCCAAACACATTTGATTGGAAGCAAACAAATATGGGTCAATCAACCATTTCTGTAACTAAAACTGTGCAATTCCATTTGATCCACAATTTGAAAAACTTGAATCTTTACAATGATTAGTTTGTTTTTCTGTGAGATGCATGGGGGTACTAATAATTCTGTAACTTTAAATTAGAGTTGGAAGAAAAAGTGGTTGCCAAATGGAGAAAATGAGATATTATAATGTGCGATGGGCGCAAGCGGCTGAGACGAGAGGCGTGAGCTCTGGTGACAGTGCATGAGCATGGAATGACTTAAGCTTGGAATCAAAGGGACGCTGATGGCGATAACTTTCTACCCCAAACCCTTTCTCACCCCGCAACCTTGCTTTTTTTTTGGAAGGGCCCTACGCTAAAGGACAGAAAGAAATTAAAATTCTTCACTGTAATGATCGAAGAACTATCACAACCACAAATCGTAATATATATTTATATTTAAGTATGGACAAAACTAGGTAGACATAATTAATTTATTTTTAATATAAAAATTTGTCTTCTTTGTGCTTTGTTTTCGGTTTTCGTTTTGTCATAATGGGTTTGTTTAAAATTAGGGTTAGACTAAATATTGGACTTTGTGAGGCTATTGTGCATTGATCCTTAATTAGTAGTCAGCATGCATATAAAATACTAACCCCCCCCCCTCCCCCAAAGTGTGTATAAAAGTGAGTAATAATGTGTAAAAGGGAAAAAAAATGGGACATATTTGGGGAGAAGAAAATGTTGAAAAAGAAAAATGGGATTTGGTGTAGAAGGGAAAGGTGTGTGCATACGTAATAATCATGCATGGGATGATGGGGAGGGGGAAGGGGACCAAAGAATGATAACTTTTGCAATTTAGATGTTGTCATTAGAGAAAGTGGGTTAGCGCTATGGTGTCTTTTTCCCACTAAATACACTATGAGTGGGCAATTGAAGAGAGAATATCTCTCTCTCTCTCTCTCACACACACAAATAAATATAAATATTATAAGTAGAAAAAGAAAGAAAGTTAATTGGCTTTAATCTCGTCATCATGGCATCATGAATACCACCATCCATCGTCATTATTAATTATTTATGGATCCTTCCTTTCACATATAGGTATAGAAAGAAATATCTATCAATTAATTAGTTTAGTATCATTTTTTCAATTAATTGGTTGAGTATATTTTTTAAAATTGATTGTCTCGAATTTAAATTTTAATTAAAATTAAATAAAACTTGTAAATTTATAATTAACAAGCTTGAGTTAGTCTCTATAAAAAGAAAAAAAAATCTTAAATAGTGTTCGTGTCAAAAAAAGAAAAAAAAAATGAAAATGCGTGGTCAATACAAGTAATGTAGTACAGTTCCAGCTGACTATAAAGAGAGTAGCTTAATTTGCCTATGAGTTTTGGTTGATGATAGGACATTGGAGAGAGAGAGAGAGAGAGTATGCATGAGCAAGTGTGTTCAATGAGTGGGTGTGTCAGTGCATGCATGTGAGAGTGTGGAGGGAGGTATGAGAGAAAGTGTTTGTTTGTGGAAACCGAGAGATGTAAAAAAGGGAATAATATTGCATGCATGGCTTATGCCTTGTGACTTATGGGATGGGAATGGAGTCTATACAATTTTGTCAGATCGGTGTGCTCTGCAGAGTGCACAGTTTCCACTCTCAATGACACTGCCACGTGATTTTGTAATTTCAAACACTGCCTCTCCTCCACTCAATTTCAGAGCTCCGTGTCAAATTTTCGTCAAACATTTATTAATTTACTCCTTTTTTTATAATTAATCTTATTATTGTTTTATTACATTTTTTATTTAATTACTACACTATTATCAATTAATTAACTTATTTATATATTGTAAACCCTTCGATTTCTTATAAAAAATATTAAATGCTTGTTTGTAGTTCCAATTATACAACTCCACCAGAATTACATTTGAAGCTGAAAACTTCAAAATAACTCAAACAGTGCTTCTGGAAGACTGACTTATTATGCCCATAATTATGCGGTATATAACCAAATAAGAATTTTAAAAATTCTTTATGCTTTTAACATACAAGAAACATTTTCATTACTAATAAGAACAAAATTCGTTGTTGCAAACGTTATATATAAAAGTTACCCTAAATTAAGAACAATGCAGGAATATCTTGTCACTTGTCACATAAAGATTGTAATAACTAAATGAGTCGTCGCAAATTATAAAGTTGATAACGATAATTTAGAATCTTTCTACAAAAAATATATACCATAATATCTGAAGTTGCCATCACAATTTGTTGTACAAATCACTTTTTTAGTGTTTCCACCAACTAAACCTTACAAATTAAATACATGCTCACATCTACCCAATGTATAATTTGTATAACCTCAAGTCCTGTGCGTCTTTTACCTTTGTGTTCCAGCGTAAAATTCAGTCGTTTGAAAAATAAAATATCAGTCTAAAACTTACTATTTCTTAATATTGCTGCATATATAGTTTCAAGGAAATAAACTCTTATGATTGTTAAGATAACTCATGAGTGACACAATTTGGATGGACTCCATACATTTTTTTTTCTAGTATGAGTATTTTAATACTTTTCAAATATAAATTTAATTAATTTTATTTGTAGTACTAAAATTGTTATCCCTACAAATAATTTTTGGTGAGTTCAAACTCCTAATATTACAAATACATACTTGTTAATCACTTAGTCCAATTTTACTTATTCCTTGAGCTATTTGCTTCGTGCCATCATTTAGAAAAGAAGTTATAAACGTTATAATCGATAGTCTAATCATGTTATATAGCTTTGAAAGTGAGTAAATAGATAGCCGATGCCCTCCTATGCAAGTTTGCCAGTTATTGCCCCTATCATCATCACCATACATGCATACAATTAATTAAAGAAAATCCCATGGCATCATGGAAGTCAAATTCTTCTTTCCTATTTATTTATTCTTGTATATAGAAAAAAGTTGTTTTTCTTTATATATAGTGTGCAGCGTAACTTCTAAACCCAGCAAACAAAAGGTTTGAATGAAGATATTTCCATTAAAAAAAATGGAGATTTTCCTTTCATTGGGGATAAGGGTACAGATCAATTATCAATTCCTTATATATAATATTATTGTGTCCAGAAACCTGCAGTACCAATACAAACATGCTCTCTGTTGGCCAAAAAGAAAGGAATACACAAACACGCTCTCTTTTTACAATTTTGTGATTGGGACTAGTCTGTGAGAGCTATGGCTCTGCCTGTTTGGCTCCATAAACAAAAAATTGCAAGAGATATAGGGATGCCTACCTAATTAGTTTGTAGTCCTGTGTTGGGTCTTAATTTGTAGCCATTTGGAATAAGGGGTTGTCATTCCAAAGTGAAAAGGGGGAAACTTTCTATAAATTCATCTTTTTGGCTCGCCACTTTGCATTGCATGTCCCCTTTGAACGCAAGCAAAACCCTCTTTCATCACTCACCTCCACTACAGAATATTCTTCAGTTTCCTTTTATTCTTTTGGGTTTCTGGTCCACCAATTCTCCTCCTGTTTTGTACAAATATTCTTTTATCTACTTTCCTCTTTCAACGTGTATGACGCCCCAAAAATAATGTTTATCCTCATTCTCTACAAAACTTTAAGAGGTTAGTCTCTGATATATTGGCAAATAAAAACTCACGAAGTGGAAGTTGCGCAGACAGAAAGCAAATTTCTGTTTGACAAAACAAAAAAGTTACATATGTACAGCGAGAACTCATTTTGAGAAAAACGAAGGATCGTTGGTAGCAAAATAATTAAAAATTAGGGTGAGCCAGGGTTGGCAATTGAGATTCAGTATTATAATTGTGGCCTGCGTTCTTATTATTAGAATTGTTCTGCCTTGCGCCCTTCATTTGCATGTCACCAAACCCTAAATATTCCCATGTTCTTCTGAATTCTGATTACTTTTTGTTCTGTGTTTCCCACTCGCCATCATCACTGCAACCTCATCATTTCCAATTTCAATTAAAATTTGTAATTTTTTTAATATTCTCTTTTTATTTGGATTTTGGGAAGATGGCTTCTTTCTTGTTTTTTATGACTATTTAGATATGTGGGAATTAATTTTACTAACAAAAGATCGAGCACTGGCAATCACTCTCAAATTGACTTGGAGATCACTTTTTGTATTCCCTTTTTTCTTACTTTTCCACCCGTCCTCACCAGTCAGTCAGCCAGCCAGCCAGCCAACTATGTCTCTTGTGGGCCCCCGCGACATTGACTACTTACGGCGTCACGGCAATGCGTGGAGTTAGTATATTACTTTTCGATAAATCATTTTATTTAATTTTTGAAAAAGAAGTTATATATAAAAATATTTTTAAAACAATTATCAAAGATTCGAGAAATTTATATATACTTCTACCAAATAGTTAATATATACAAGAAGTAAAAGTCATTCGAAAAATGAAAGATAAAGAAAATTGAATTAAGTGTCTTTAATTAGATGAATCTTTATGTTGTTTTTAAAGATAATATATATATACATAGGAGAGGTCGGACATTATTAATTAGATGGATCCCGATTAAAAGTTAACATTTGATTTGATAATAGGGATAGGTTTAGTGTATATATTAAAAAAAAAAAAACTAAATTATACAAATAATTATGGCCATGGCAATGGCAATATATATAAATAAAAAGCTGTTTCGAATTATAGTTGACAAATGTATAGAAAATAAAACAAAAAGTGAACCAAAATAGCCAGGAAAAGATACAAAAAAAAAGGTTATCCCATTTCCCCGGAGTGAATGCCATGGGTAACCTCGTTTATATTTTGTGCAAGTTATGATTCCGAAAGTTAATTGAAGTGAGAGTCGGCTTCTGGGTTTGGGCCTACCTTGTGGTCCGTGCCAGACCGCGGAGGAACGGCGTCGTATGTGTACCCTGGAAATGATTTTTTTTTTTTTTGGGACAGATGCCTCGAAATGAAATTCTTCGGCTGCATGGGTTATGTGGGGCCCATTTTACTGACTGCGCGTGCAAGGGGCTATCAGCCTTGTGGGCCCGAGATTGATGATTGTATTGTTTAAACTAATCCATATGGCCTGTCAGTCAGTCGCAGAATACTAAAATAGGGCCTTTCCCATGACTTTTCGGCATTTTTAGATTGTTCTTTCACGCAAAAGTCACATGTCATATATTAATATTAATTATTCAAATATTAACACTTACTTATTTAATTGAAATAAACACTGATACAATTTAAATTCATCGAAATAATAAAAATAACGACTATATGTATATATAGCATTTAAACAAAACAGGATACAGTTACAAAAGATACAGAGGTGGAGGATTAGTAGGTAGGAGTGGAAACAAAGCAAAGCAAGCAAGCCTAAAGACAAAATAGTAGAGGAGGAGGTTGAAAGTGGTATTTTTTGAGGGTTGAGGCATGGATTTTCACTCATGTGCATGGGGTAGAGTGATAATAACAGTAAAAGCCAATATTTTATTTTAACCCACGCACTGTGAATTGAAAAACAGATGATTGTTAAGGGCCCATTCCATTCAGAGCTGAAGCCCAAAACTCATGCTTGTCCAACGTAAATTGCTCATCGTCTTCGCGTCCAACTTCCTCGTCTGATCGTGGTTTTTACAGTTAGTTACGTCTTGCAATGTCAATAAGGTTTTAAAATAATTTCCATTGAAATTGAAATGATTAAACACGTAAAGAAGGAAAGTTAATTAATCCATGAAAACTAGTCGTTGACCGGACAGAAATAGTAGCTTCCAATGATTTTTGTGTGTTTCAAGTATTTCCTTATTCGCTTCTTTGAGTTTTCTCACCTCTAAAGTGGAAAAACAAACACACAAATTGAAATTACTATTTCACAAACTTCAAATCTTTGGAAAGAAACAAACCTCCATTTACTCCCTTTTTAATTTTCTATATAATAATACGATATGCATGAAAATCATACACACTTCACTTAACTAATTATATATAATAATTAAATCCCACACACATTAATTTGTTCTTTCCGGAAACTCTTTATTCATTTTCCTTACTTTAATTCTTACTATTAATAATATATATTGTATAACTCACAGAACTATAGATATAGATTTTTATGTACGTACCATATACAATAATCATAATATACATTGCTATTGACCGTTTATAAATATAAATCTAATCTCCCTTTCTTCTATCTCTTCCCATTGTTTAAAATTTCATAGTCCTATGCGTTTTTTTTTTAACCCATAATAATTTTACACATTATTAGGAGCTCAACCCTAAAATAATAATTAACTATAAAAACATGAAATTCATCTTTCATATCTGTATTTTGTTTCTCTATAAAAGCACAATCTAAAAATCATACGCACTTAACTAATTATGATAACTGACATATACAGTATAGGCATTTCATTTTTTTTTTTTTTGTGTAATATCATTTCATCTTTTTTAAAATAAAATAAAAATCAACCGCTTTTTAAACAAAGACACTTTATTCATTATATTTATTTATTTATTTATTTATTACTGTACTAATTTTAAATATTAACCGTGTATAACTTATAAGACTATATAAAAGATATAGAATTGTATATATACACTATTGGTATCCATAAATTGGATATAATATTTGAATATAAACTATTTTCTCTCTTTGTCTTTGTCCCATTATTTAAAATTTGACATCATCTCTATGTCCTGTGCATGATTCTTTTTTTTTTTTTTGGGTTTCTCCTAATTGTCAAAACATTAATGGCTCAACAATCACTAATTGATTAATTTGCATAATTATTTCATCTTCCTTCAATAAATGCTTCTTTATTCTGATCTTATTTCTGTAAGATGCTCCCACTTCTTCTTATTTGTCCTTTTGATGTTCTAAGTGCCAATGCAAGAAGCCATTAAACATAGAATAAATGCTTCATTATTCTTCATTTTTTCTCTTATTGATTAATTTGGATAGTTAATATAATTACTAAGTGCCAATGCAAGAAGCCATTAATTTCTCTTATCTCTCTTCAATTACTCGTGCACAGAATAATGTAATTAGAAATATAAAAATAAAAAAAGCCACTGAAAAGTCTCTTTAATTAACGACAAGGTGTCATTTATTTATTGATTAAGATTTCACAAACTATTATAAATATTTAAATAATCAATGACTAACTGTTCAAAATATATCTTCTACAGTTATATTTGAAATCATAATTTCTACAGAAAATTTTTACATTTCAAAGTTGCATCAATTTTAAAAGATTTGGATATAACAATAAAATTAAGAATACAAAAACTCTTATTTTAAAAATTATCAATCAGTTAAATGAGTAAAAGAAGGGTCACATTCTTTGAATGTATAAATGCCAACATCTCAAACTTTATTTTTATTTTTTAAATCTGTAGACTATTCAGGTTCCAAGAACGCTACTCTATTAATTATTTTTTAAAACCCATTAAGTATTAGCACCAGTATGAAAGTAATAATTTTAAATATCAATCTCACACATTTAAACTATACAATTGTCAACATTAAAATTTGAATGCTTTGAACATCTAAACTATACCTTAATGCTGATGCTAACACACTTGTCTTCCACTCACAGATGAATAAAATTTTAATGCTGACCCTTGAAATCACCAGTGAATCAACAATTTTTCCATGACAGACAACACTATCGATTACAACGAGACCTACAACCCTCATCTTCTATAAGAAACTATCAACAGTATGCCTGGAGCAGTTCACAGGAACCCCATACAGAAAGGAAAGTGCATTTGAGAATAGTGAGAGAAGATGGTTTGGTTTATGGAAATGAAGATCAAGGGCTTGAAATTTGTCGACTCCTTTGCACACTTCTCTCACAGTCTTTCATCAAGTCCTTGTGTTTCTTGGTAAATAATTAATGGTGAATACTAATATACTGGGTCCCAATAAAACCATGTTTTGAAAAGAATTTCGGTCCAACAGGTCCAGGGGCCCAAAACCTAAAGTATATGATTCAGATAACTCAAGTCACATACAACTATCAGGAGAAAAGTATAGTTTTTCACTGTAAATACACCACCATTAAGCTTCAGACTTCAGAGTATTACAAGTTAACTTGCAAGCAGCGGCTAACGATGATATATTTATGATCACTGAAGTCCTTTTCATTTGGCATTCTCCAGTTCAATAATCTCATCCATGTAGGGGCAATTGGGTAAAAAGGGAAACGCATATTATCAAATTGATACTTCAATGCGATCAGTCCAATGCTGTTGGCAGATGATACATTAAATTTCAATGGAAATGGAAATGGCTCTCAAAACAGCCACCAAAATCAAACTATGAGATGTTCTTTACCGATATTGTCATTCCTATGTAGCCTGAAGTAATAATATCTCCTTCGTAAATTAATAATTACGAGTAAATTGCAATCACATTACAAATTATATATCATAAAATGCGATCGGGTATAGGACACAAATCCCACGAAAATGCAGGTAGAATCACTTGGGAGAAGGGCGTTAAACTTTCCAGACAATTTCTTATATGTCATAATAATATAAACAAAATTCCAAATGGATCCTGGACATGAATTATTTCATCATCAACTTCTAAGAAGAATCATCAACAGAATACCAAAAATTCTAAAACCAAACTAAGCCCTATAAATAGCCACATGAAAAAATAAATAAATAGACGAAAGTAGAAGCCTTATAACATGTCATAGTAGTCTAATAGTGGGACTCTTCCACCCGAGTTTATAGAGTAAGATAGGATAAGCTTACTCAAATGAAAGGAAACCCATTTCATTTAACCTATACTATTGTATAATAGTTAGATTCTCATGACCAATCATTTTAGCAAGCAATTCTAAGAAAACGAGACGATAAAATAGTTCAATCGAATATTTTGTATCTATCGCAAGTCTTGTTTTAATTAAGAAGATGATTAGATATGGAAAACAGAGAAAGACAATTTTGGAGCCAGATATAGGGAGAAAAACACTAGTAAATGACAAAGAACAGTAAGCAATTACTGAAAGAAACATACCCACGTTTTCCTGAAGAAGAAGCTGCAGAACTAACTACCTTCGTCTACAGAAAATCCCCATTAGTCTTAAATCAAACAGGGAAAAGGGTAAAAGGAAACCCATCTGAGACAGAAATTAAAGAGAGATAACTTACTGCAACTGCATTAGTAATCAACCTTTCAGCTTTACGACCTCTAACTTACACGACGTTATTCAAGCTTGCATCAGATCTGACGCTACAAATATGCTAGCTTTCCCCTTTGAATCAATCAAAAGATTGTACCCAAATTGAAAGAAACAGCATTCGGCCAATAGGTGAATAAAAGAACCTATTATATATAAACATATATTGGGGTAAAAGATGCATCCAATAATGACAACAATTTGAAAGAGTATTGAATAAAGAGCATGAAAGAAAGAAGAACACCTGAAACTTGCTGAGAGAGAATAGTTGAAGGTGAACGAATTTCATAGATTAAAATTTTTATATGATTCTGTCATTTTCTAATGAGATAATAATGAGAATTAGTGGGCAGATTAGCTTTCTTTGATTCATGGTTAATAACATCATATTTCCAAGACATTGAAACTCTAAAATTGACAACGGAATAGAGTTCATGCCTGAGCTTGATATTTAAAATTGTTGCTTTGATTCTTGTATCGGTATATAATAGAATTTAAGCCCGTGAATAACCAATATCTATCTATTTACAAAAGAAATTATAGAATACAATTGTTGATATAAAAAAGATTTAATTCAAAATTTTGAACAATTGACTGAAAACTCAAATAGTTTTCTCATGAATAGTTTTATTATAATCTATACCAGTCTTTTGAGCTTGAATTATAAATAAAACACAAACTCATTATATTTTGTGCCGAAGCTTGATTTTTAACTAAGAATAGAGGAGGTTGATCGAACTCTTCATCACTTGGTTCCAGTGCTATGTCAAGACCATTTCAACTATCTAATGCCTCGAATGTTTCACAAATACGGGAGTAATTGCAAGTATAATTAACTTCAATTTATCATCTTTTCCTCTTAGTAACAAATAAAATGCTAGTCCCAAATCAATAAACATTTTAAAAGTAAACATGGTCCAATATCAGCAATCGGCGTTCTCAAGTACAATGCGTATTTGGGAACTGGCATGAAGTAAATGTTTAACTAATTTGCATCTCCTTTTGCCTAATTTATCATATTGGCCTTTCGAAAGCCAAAAAAAAAATTTACCACCTCTGACATCACAACCCAAGGAATTGCTTCCATTCCGACTGAAAATCTTGCTATGTACACCTGATATCCTCAAAAGAGTTTAATGTCAGATAATGTATGTCTGATGGAGAATGAGTTAATAATTGTTCTTGCGTAAATCCGAGAAAGTTGTGTCATAAAAGGAAGAGCAGATGGTCAAACCAGTATGCCAGTAACAGTAAGTGCTGGGACTGCCCCCAGGAATACTTCAGGAACCCGGTTCATGCTACGATGTCTTTCACATAAAACATCAGGAGATGAAACTCAAAGCTGTTAGGTTTCTCACTTCTGAGTTGGGAAAGTGGCTTAAAATAGAATGCAAGTGCAGTAATCATACAACTGGCCACCAATCCTGATGCAGAAAACCTAAATGAAACCAGAAAAGAAGAACGAAAATGTTATACAAGAAGAGAGTAACTTTGAGCAAGCAATAATTTTGAATTTTTCAGATTAATTTCTTTTTTAAACATTCAGCAAAATGATCAGTCACACGCGATCAAAATATCTTAGGATCTGGACGTTGATAACATAAAGGCATTACATGCTTTTTCAACAATATTGAGAAAAATTATATAACGAATACAAATATCTTTGATGCCAAGATAAAAATAATGATGTTAAAAAAAAATCTATTATATATTTTTAACAATAATTAAAAGTTGAAATATTGAAAGAAAATAGTAGGAAATGATAAGAAGAATCCAAGAACCAGAAGAGCGCTCGCTTTTCAGATTGAGTGTGGCCCAACAACAGAGGGCAGCCCAAAAAGAGGGCGTACAAATTTAGGAGACCCATTGTTTTAAGTCCAAATCACTTGTGAACAGTGAACAGTGGGGTTGGGGAAAGGCCGAGGCATCTCGTTTTACTTGGTTTCTGGGGTCAAGAAATTTACCTACAGGAGGCAGTGTACATGGACCCACTCCTGAGGAGTGGGTCAAAATCAACACCGACGGTGTCGTTGCGTTCTCTGGGATTGAAGCGGAAGACTTGACGATGGAGGAGGGCGTTATTGTTGCAGCTAATCCCGGCCCAAAAGATGTGATTGTGGAGTTCGATTGCCAAGAGCGGGAAGAAGGAAGTTTGGTCAGTTACAGAATGGGAATAGCTTAATTGGGAGCTAGAGTGTAGGGTTGGTAGATTGAAGGAAGTGGTGGAGCAGGAAAGTTGGAGAGGTGTTAGATTGTTGGGGCGTTGAAGGCGTTTTGTTTTGAAGAGTTCAATGTGTCTGGCTTTGAGCTTGTTTTTGTTTGTTGAGGTAGACGATGAAAAGAGAGGGTGAAGTATAACTAAAAGGAGCAGGGTGTTTAGGGAAAGA
Organism: Gleditsia sinensis; assembly: GCA_037074535.1. Taxonomy (NCBI): domain Eukaryota; kingdom Viridiplantae; phylum Streptophyta; class Magnoliopsida; order Fabales; family Fabaceae; genus Gleditsia; species Gleditsia sinensis. The sequence goes on from CM073464.1 coordinate 304,766, forward strand.
AGTTGTTAGTATGTGAGTGTGGGGGAGTGCGGTGGTTAACGTGTAGAAAGATGCAAAGACAGAGAGGGAAGGATAGAGAAAGAGACAAGCATAGATTCGTCTGTGAGAAGCATTCGAATCGGAAAAGGATAAAAGGGGGTCCTTGTCTCAGTGATCAGTGTGAAGGCCTTTGTCTTTGACCAACTAATATTAATTGAGAGAGGTAGTAAACACATTAATCTCTCTCTCTCTCTCTCTCTCTCTTTGTAAGCGGTACGACAATACAGTGCTGCCCTTATGCGTCCTTTATCCATAGATTCCCTTCCCTTCTGTCAAACAAAGGAAAAGAAAAGGTTCCATTAATTTGTTTTGTTAGAGTCCAGCTATGAGAGATGCCTAGCTATGAGCCCCCTTGGACCATCCTTGAAATTAATTTCGAATCTTTCAGGAGCCAGAGATGCACATTTCCTCTCCTCACTCTTTCTATTTAAATTTTTATAATAAACCTAGGGAACTTCGTTTTTATCTAGGTTTTCACCATTCCTTACAACAATTTTATATAATTACACTCTCGCCCCTTAATTCTTGCTATCAAATTTCCGCCTCTATAATGGAACCTCATCAAATATTGTTGGGTTTACATGCATATGCTGATATGCACGCTCTCTCCTAAACCAAACCAGCATTCTCCTCCTATTTACAGTATATATGAGATCCATATTCAAGTAACTTACATACACACACCCGTGCATGCAATGCGCAATCCTACACACTTGTTAATTAATTAGTAAGCTAATTAGCAGTACGTGTTCAATCGTGGAACACACACACACACACGCACGCAGCTAATTAATTAATTAGAGACCACATTAATCCCCCTCCTATATATTCCCAAACTATTATTCAAAACCAACACACTCATTCTTCTTTAATTTCTATATATTTACCTTCAACTACCCAGTAACTACCATTCCTTTGTTAGAACAGCATTTTGGAATTTCAATAGCATCCATTCCACCTTTAACTTCAACTCTACAACTCCCATGTCATCTATTGTTAACATTTATTTTTTTACAAGGATCGCATTTAGTTGAGTAGCTAAACTTAATAAAATTATTCAATTATTCAAAACTGAAATTAAAATTATTAATATACTTTTAACTTAACCAAAATTTAAATTATTAAAATTTTGATACCTAATAATTCATCACATATGATATTTAAGCCAATTAAAAATACGGAGATAATACTGAAAAAAATAAAAATATAATAACTCAATTGATGAATGAAATTTTTATTTATGATGAAACAAAAATTAAATAATTAAGATAATGTTAGTATTGTGATGGAGCGCTCTATCACATATCCTAACCATTAGATTAGTGTGCAGTGAAAATAAAAGAATTAAATTAAAAAAATATAAGATATTTGAGAAAAAATATCGGTATCTATAAACAGAGTCTTCCAAAAATAATAAGCAAAATTAGAATTATCATCAACTCATAACTTCTATATGATTTGGACGTAATTCAAATATTTTAAACAATATATATCGTGTCTCTGAATTGACGATCAGAAGGGGGAAAAAAAAAACTAAGCAAAAAATAAAAATCATATAAAGGTAATTGCTTTTTCAATTCAAAATCGAGTCCTTTTTTTTTTTTTTTCCTCATTAATGTGTAAAGTAACTAAGTGAATTGCAAAACCTCTTGTGTGGGTGCGGGAGAAGAAAATAAATAAAAAGCGAGAGGGCGAATAAATGTAGGGAGAAAATGTATAGGGTTGACTTAAATTGAGGGTAGCTGGCATTTGGTGATTGGATGGGATGACTTGGGTTTATGAAAACATGAGCAATCCTAATGATTGAGTCACCCACTTAGCCACCATTGTTTTGTGAAACACGCCGCACCACGTTGACCAAAGCACGGCGTAACATAATTATTTCTTGGGTTCCTACGTGGTGCGCTGTGAGTGGGATATTAACAAAATCATACCCCTATTTATACGGCGGGAAGATCGTAGTAAGATCACCACGTTAATGAATCATTATAAAGATAAGTTGTACTCAATATCTGTAACCCACTATTTTGCTCACATTTTCTCTTTTGCGGTCAAAGGCCACCAACTTCCCATCATTCCATTTCATTTCATTTTATATTTTTTTACAAAGAGCAAAATTTATTCTTATTTTTTATTATTATTAGTAATAGAAAATTCTAGGAGGTTGTTCATTATTTTAAAAAATTAACTAGAATGAATGGGCAAGAAAGAACTTAAAAAAAGGGGATATCAGAGAATGAGTACCGATAGAAACTAGCTAGAAAGAAAAGACAAATCATATGCTAAGATTGAAATTAAAGTATATTTAGTGTGGTTTTTATGTATTTATTTTATAATATATATTTATATATTTGATGAAAAGAGATATGCAGGGAAGGCTAGACACACGTCGCAATCATTGCCAATATTATTCTTTCGTGCTTCTAAGAACTGACCTCAGTGCCAGCACTGTAGAACTTGACCGAATATATGCCCATTTGATTTATTGCAAGAACCAAAGAATAATCTAAATTAGTGGGAGCACGAGAGTCCATTAATTAACAAAGAAGTAAAAACCCTGGCATGGGCATCTTTGCAAATCCAAAACACAAAGGGGACCGTTGGTTGAAAAAGAAGAAAATTAACTCGAGTACAGATGGAGTGAGTGAAAAAGGGCAAAATAATGAAAGCCGAGAGAAATGGTATTCATGGGGAGGCATTGTCGGATCGATCAAAGTGGAGAAGTTGACCGCTACATTTGGGGCAGTCTTCCACCTGTTTGGGCACCATGAAATACATGAGACAGCTCTTGCACCCGGCCACCACCAGTACATTCTGCTTCTCTACCTGATTACGCTCTTTTGACGAAGAAGGACACGACTCCGACGACGACTCTTCGCTGTCGTACGAGCTTTCATCTTCCGAGTAGTAATCCCCACTCTGCTCTCCTCCTCCTATCCTTCTCGGGTCTTCTTTGGCTTTCATTCCATTCCTCCAGTTTATGTAATAAATTTCCCCCGTCTGTAACACAAATTAACACCGTTCACTATACATATATAATTACAAGAAACTTCCCGGAACCAGGACTCAACCAACGAAAGCCTATTTCCAAAAATTCTACATCCCTCTTTCCCAAATAACAATATGTCAACATGTTCCCCGTGCAAGATATCTACAATTTTGAAGACGGTCAAACCCTGCCCCCATCCTTAATCTTTTACAAATTGATAAGAGGATGAAAAAAAGCAAGGAAATAAATGGAAAAAAAAAAAAAAAGAAGCAGAATCCCTTTTTAGGGTTTTGGTTGTGCAGTATAGTTATCATTCTGGGTAAGTGCAGTGGAAAGTCGTCGAACGCACAACAGATAGTGTATTTAAAGGAAAATAAAGAGAAAAGAAGAGAGAGAGCCAAGATCCGGCTTCATGCAGAGAAGAGGGATAGCTACGAGAGCGAATTCATATTATTATTTTATATATTAATAGAGCAGTATGGTAAAGGGGAAGAAAGAAGGAACCTTTAAATCAAGGCATTGTTCCCAATGGTAAGGGAGCGAAAGGTGGGAGTTAAGCTCTAAGATGGCGTCGGAGTTGGAGAGACGATTGTCCGGGACATCGTCGGAGCTGGACGAACTTCCTATGCCAATATCTGGGGCCGAACCTTCCCTGCTCTGGTGGTTATTTAAGGAACAGTTTTGAAGAGAGCGCTCCAAGGAAGCAGTGATCGTCTCCATATTGGGAGCTGTCATTACTAACGGCAATGAATGAAACCCAGAAACCAAAAAGATTAAATCTTTGGCTTAATTCAGGATATGTAGATGCGGCGTTCTATTAATCACCTGCGACCAAAATCAAATAACAGCTACGCCACACTCGCCCAAACCCAGAGAGAGAGAGAGAGATTAGGGACGGGAGATTTTGGAAGAAATATAATGAAGGAGGGGGTGGGGGGTGGGGAGGAGGAGAGGCCGAAGGGCAATTTCTAATTAGTTGTTGTGTCACGCCCTGAAAATGCGCGTATAGGAATACGGGAACATGTGGGCGGGAGTGGGGCCCGCCCCAAGTGGGAGCTCCAGGGAACCAGTGTGGGTTGGGAAGAAGACGCGCCGAGAAGGAGCGTTGAATTGCAGAAATAGGGAAATAAAAAAAGAGAAAAGTGGGGGGGTGGATTCGCTATACCCAAAAAGAATGCCGGGGAACATTGTTAAAACCGTTTCTCGTGTTTGGGTTTGTTTAGTTTAAGTTGGGGTTTCAAACTTTAAAGTGCCCGGCCAAGCTATTAAATATTTGGCAATTACGAATATATTAATACTATATGTGTATCTTAGTTTAACAAAAATATATTGTATCTTTTAATTGTATTTAAGTGTTGGGAATATATAATGGCAACACTCTTAAAATATAAATATAATTTTTAGAATAAATATTTTTTAAGAGAATTTTTTAGTTTTATAATATTAAAAATATTTTGAGATACTAAAAAAAAATTGTATTTGAACGAGTAATCATATTGTATTATGGTAAGATGCAAGTTTAGAAACTGTATGGAGAGAGAAAGAGAATGGGAAAGCAGGGGTGGGCGGTGGTAATTGGTAAATTGAAAAAGGAGGGAGGAGAGAGGGAGAGAGAGAGAGAGAGGCGTAAGTGAAGTAATATTTGGAAGTTCACGAGATGGCAGTGTTTAGAGAAGAAAAAGGGGCCGTTGGATTATATAGAGGAGGCCCAATACACATCCGTCTGAACTTATTCTGTTTGTGGAATCTGTTTCTGAACTGTTGCGCCTCGTCTGACACCAATGCTTTTCTCTCTCTTTCCTATTATTCCTTCCATTAGCCACTCCCTCCCTCCCTCCATCCATCGTTCCCATGTTTTCCACTCTCTTTTTTTTTTTATTATTAAATATTTTTTATTTCTCTCCTTATTTGATACATACGAAGCTTGTTATTAGTTTAATTTGCATTAATTGAAGTATAAGATTTGTATCACACTATTACTTTACACTGCGGTTGTGTCAACATAGATTGTGGGAGACTCTGATGGTGCGTATCGTTTTATCCTTTTCCAATATATAAAAATTAAAAGGTTGGTTGATCTAATTAATTAAAAGCAAGCTCGATCAGTTCATATATCATCACATTTAACGTTAAAAATACACATATAGTTCGTGTATTAAAATATGCATATTGTTATTATTTCTACAATCTTCTTAACTTCAAATATTATAATATCTCCATTTTATAAAATTTGAACATAATAAATAAGATTTAAAATTTAAAAAAGTTCCCGTGTTTTTCGTTTTATTATTCCTCATACTTAAAATGCCAGTAATTTCATAAATTGAAAGTGTACTAAATCAAATGTGAACTAGTTTATTTTTCTCTCTCTCCAAATAAGAGCGCGTTCCAGTTGCCCTTTTATATCCTCTTTGATTTTGTTGTCTTCTTAAAAAATGGGCTGAGAAAAGTTGAAGGGCAAGGGCCCAGAGACAACCCAGGGGCCGCCGCTTTTGGGTTTGGAAAGGACGAAAAATTAAGTCCACTAAGGCAACTCAACTTATATAATATATTTCTTGTTTTTAATTTTTTTTCAAATAAACCTAAATTATTTATATTGAAAAAATCAATCTTTCTTATAAATTGAATAAGCACTTCAGATTATAAATTGAATTAATGAATTCACTCTAATAGCATTTTATTAAGTTTATTTTAATAAAATAATTATAATTTTACTAAAAACAAGAATAAATATATTAATTTTTTCTATAAAGAAACGCCTGCATATATTATTGAAATTTTTTAACTCATTTACTGAAGTGATCGAGAACAGTAAACTCTGGATTAAATATAAAAATTCCACTTTAATTCGGTTCGATCAAGCTCTACGGAAATTAACGAGAACTGGGAATTAGACGGGCAGAGCGGGTAAGTTCTATGGAAAATAAATAAATTCAAACGCGCAATTGTTTGACGGAGACAATTCAACTCAAACCCAGAAGGGCAATTTATAAAGAAAGCAAATCTAATTCTGATTGGAGTCACAATAGGGCAAAATCCAGAATCAAATGGCGAAAAACGGAGAGCAAGTCGTGGTGGGAGTGCCGTATTACGCTTCCGCCGCGGAAAACCCTCACCGAGGCGGAATCATCCCTTCGGGCGCTTTTGCCGGCGATCCCAAGGGCATCCCCATCCACCAAACTATTTACAGGGACACTCCTGCTCCTTTCAGCTGCGTTTACTGTGCGAACACGGGCCTCACTACCATCACGTATTTCTCAAACTTCGTTATCGTCTTTTGCCAATCCCTTTTTTAGATTTTCCATTATGTCTGAATTCTTTCGTTTTTTTTTCTTGGGTCATAATATGTCTCTAAATTATTGAATCCAATATTTGGGATCCCGACATAATTAACAAGGTTTTGGGAGCCGAATTTACAAAATCGGTTTTCTTCCGAGTTCCAACAAACAATGAAACTCGTCTAAACCAGTACAAAACTCGATGATTTTGATTGGGCAATTCTGGATGTCCTCGGCTGACAGATTTTTGCCTATGTACCCATTTTCAACTGTTTCGATCGCCACTTTCCATTATCAGTTTGAGACTGATAGGCGGTCCATATGTCTAGCTCAATATGTATAGGTGATTCATAGTAATGGATATTTCCTTGGTTCTCTTTGATTGCTTGAATTCTTCTTTCTTAAATTTGTTAACTTTGTATCAAAATAAAGTGGTGGCCATGCAATATTGAATATGATTATGTTGTCTGATATTTTTTCAAAAGGCTGGTTTGCCGGACCCAAAAATGCAACATAGCTAGGATTCAGCCACATTTTGAGGTCTAAACGATGCATTTGAAGACTCTGCTGGACGTATAACAGGATACAGACTTTTACAGTTTTTGGGAATTCAATTGGATAGTTGAGCCTTGACTCTTGTACATTTGGCCACAGGAAAGATGATGATGAGTATAATTATTAGGAATTTTTTTTTTTAAATTCAGGTATTGCTGTATTGGCCAATTTTTTCTAAATGATTTTGTTTGTCGATCTTTCTCCTGCTCTCTAGCCGTATCAGGGTCCAAGTGATACTATGGCAATTAGCAGTTAGAAAAGAAAAATATTGTTCATGGCGCATGTGTGTGACAGGAAAGCACATGGCCATAGAACATGTGGTCAAGGACGTCATCTGTAGGTAGGGAGAGGGTAAAAGAAGAATTTGTGTCACCAAAAACTGAGGAAGCTTTGGTTGAAAGTCTCAAGTAGCTAACTACATCCATTGAGAATCTTGAGACTAAGGCTTGGTTGAGTTGAGTTGCAAAGCAATCGAGTCATAAGCACAGGTTGTTTCTTACAACTAATAACCTGGGAGGGGATTGATAAGCGGAAATCCCTTTCTGCAAATTTGTCAATATAAAACAATAGACTGTCTCGGTTTTTTCTAGTTTATTTTGCATAGTCTTGGCCCTTTGTGGTCACTTGTTTTCATTTTCTTCCCTCTTGTGAAATGTGATATTTTCTATGAATCTCAGGTCAAAGCCAAGTCTGGCAGCATTTATTGGTTGCATGATGCCAATGTTGCTTGGGGTTTGCTTTCTGCTTCCTTCAATGGACTGCCTCTGGCATAAATATCACTATTGTCCTAAATGTCACGAGAAGGTAGTAGCTCCTTCATTGTACTGATTCTAGCATAAATATCACAAATGTTGATGTCAAATTGCAACTTAACATAACTATGATCATGTTAATGTAGGTTGCTGATTTTGAGAAAACAGATCCCTGTGCTGTGATGGATCCTCCAAACTGGACACAGCAGAGCTTTGCATTTCCTGGATAATATGAAAAGCCTGTTAATCTCATTTTTACTTTCATTATTTGCAGCTTCAATTGTATTTTCTTTGCTTTTTAATATCGTCTTGTGATTGGCGCATGGGACAATGATAGAAGATTGCCAGTTTGTGTTTTCTTAAAATTGATGTCGGAGTTTACTTTTGCTCTTTGTACATGCATGTTGCGCAACTGTGATACGCTCATAAGCAATGTTAATATATTTGATATAGTATTTGCTGGTATTCATACCGTGTCTGTGTCCTTGCTAAACGGTAAATACAATTTTAGTGAACTCGCATTAGCAAAATTGGAAGAAAGGCCCGTGTCGCGTCGAGAGAAGGGAAGGATTGGAATGGATGGTTATTTCCTTCTTGTTAACGAAACAGACATGGATTGAGTCAATTGAGCCTGTAGATATTCAGCCTCTCGCTTGCACCCTATGATTCCTAAATTTGATGCAAAACTAGATACTCAAAATCGATAGTCTGGGGACTCTTTACAGCTTAGGATATTCGATCGGGCATTACAATAATGCAGGTCTATATTGTACCCAAAAAAAGTATTCATATAATTGTTCGTAGTCTAACCAGTTATGAGGGCGATTATTCCAACAGTTGAGTGCCGAGTATTTTATTTTGGAAATGTCAAATTTGAACATAGTTGAAAATCAGTAGAATGGCCTGTTCAACCAAAAAAAAAAAACCATTTGAATGATATTTATTAGAAAATAAATTATTCTATTAAATTATTTTATTTTAAAAATTTAAAAGTATTAATTTAATAATTTAATAATTTATATTATATTAAATTATAATATTTATAAGTTCTTTAAAAGAAAAAGTATATAGAGTATAAATTTTATTAATTAAAGTTTTTATAATTTAAAAGTGAAAAAAAATATAAATAGATAATAATGTAGAGAATACCAATAATACACGTCCAGATTGCAGACATGTGGAATCAGAAACTAATAATTTAATTAAAAAAGAAGAAAGAAAAGAAATGAACAATTGTAGTAAAAGGTCACCAAAAAAGTAAAGATATTTTGGAAGAAAGGAGACGAAGGCAGATATTTTTCCGAAATGAGCTCTATCTTTCCCAGAATAGGGGAGTTGTCCAGTTTCCGGTATTTCAGAATTCCAATTGGGACGCAGATTGTGAACTAAAATCTGTCTCTGAGTTACTGTTACTGCATCTGCAATGACCCAAGCAAACCGAGAATCAAAGGCAGCAAAAGTGATATTCTTTGTTTCGATTAATGCTCATTGCTGAAGCTGAAAACTTGCTGTCGTTGTTCCTAAGAATCAGAAAGCAAGCTATAAATAGTACATTGAGGCTTGGCTCCTGGGGTTTGTTTTGGTAATAAGGCAATTAGACCATAGCAAACATGGTTAGCCCCAAATCGCAGAGGGCTGAGAGCGTTCCGTGCGACTTCTGCACCCAACAGACAGCCGTTTTATATTGCAGAGCTGACTCCGCCAAGCTCTGCTTGTTCTGCGATCAACACGTTCACTCCGCTAACTTGCTCTCTCGCAAACACTTCCGCTCTCAGATCTGCGATAATTGTACCTCCGAGCCTGTCTCCATGCGCTGCAACACCGATAACCTTGTTCTATGCCAAGACTGCGATTGGGACGCTCACGCCGCCTCTTCTGTCGCCGTCTCTCACCATCGCATCCCTGTTGAAGGCTTCACTGGATGCCCCTCCGCATCTGAGCTCGCTTCCCTCTGGGGTTTCCATTTTGATACCAAGAAATCAGATCAGTCTTCTTCATTGATTCAAAACTGGGATGATTATCGGGATTTGCTTATGCCCCTCGATTCCTGCTTGTTTAAAACCGATGGCGCCTTTCTTCAGGTTCAAGACCTGATGGTTCCCAGAGAAAATACCATGATTTACCAATCCCGGGATTTCCCAACAATCTATGACGCGCCCAAGAAACAAACTCCGTGCTGTGGGAAGCAGAAGCAGGCTATACAGAAGCAGCTAGTGGAATTGCTCAAAAGGGATTTGATGGTTGCTGATGATGGTGGCGCTGACGTTGACGGAGACGGTGGTGGCAATGCCGCTCTAGTAACTGCTGCTAATGAGGGAGAGAACTTGGTTCCTGAAACGCCGAATGAGAGGAGGGGCTTGAGGCAAGGGGATGGGCCAGCACTCGTTTTGGGAAATGGGGTCGATGGATTTCTAGTGACTGATGCTGTTGCCCAGCAACCATTGCAGCAACAAGCACCGGTTACTCCTTTGCTTATGATGCCTTCGCAGCTGGATCAGAAAGAAGGCGATATGTTGTGGCACAGTAATCCCAACGGGCCTGGTGTTCAGGTTACATCTTGAATTACTTTAGTATTTGGCACCATTTCTATTTTTCAGTTTTATTATCCGTGCCGTTCCGTTTTACTATTTTATACTTGTTTCCCCCTCCCGATGTTTACTTCATCTACATACGTTGTAGTTGAATAATTAGCTAGAAGGGCATATCGTGGCGCCAGAATTTGGTATGCTTTCTGCTTGGAGATTTGCATCTTTTGTATTGGCCTGCCCTTCTCAGAAGGCCTTTCTGGAGCAACAATAGACGCATGCCTACCGATTATTAAGGGATGCCGATGACGTATTGATAGTGAAATTCTATCGCTTTCTTTTCTGAAGTTCTCATCTTATATTATTATCTTTATCTTTTTCCAACAAAAAAGTTTTTCAAGGCTAGGATGATTCCTGATTCAAAATATTTAATATGTATAGATCTTCAAAACAGTACATCATAAACGAAGTTTAATTAATGTAATGACTAATTAGAATACTGACACAGTCATCCACCCTTTCCTGTCTCTGCTCCATAGGTCATCAATTTTTTGTTGCCTTAATTCTATGTTTTTGTCAAGTTACTTATTAGCTGATTATTGCTTTGCAGTACACGAGTCAAAACTTGTTGTAGGGCAAACACCTGAAGTTAAGTTGCTGCTTTGTTGCAGATATGGGATTTTCATTCTGGACGACTTAGGGTTCATGAAGAATCAAGTGCACTAGAAGCTGTATATCCAGCAAGCGATGGAGGATTTATAACTAAAAATTTTGGTGAACTTATCAGAGAATCATCCCTGACAGTGACAGATACAAAAATGTTGGGAGATATATACAAGATGAATATTGCTTATGATGATGATAAGGCGTCATATAATGTAAACCCTCTCACTGCTCTCCCTCCCTCACCTTATTCATTCTTATACATTATCTTAAGGGTGTATAATTTCTTGACAGAGGACGTTGTGCTGTCACTCATTTTGAATCAATTTAATGCTTTTTTCTCATGTGAGATGAATAGAAGACGTGGGGCTATCTCTAGTATGCTTGTTATGGATGTTAGGGGTAAGGACACAAGTATTTGTTTTTACTCCTGGTACCAGAGAAATATGTGTTTCTGGGCAATTTAGGTACAGGGTATAAAAATAGGGGTTGTTCTTATTGTGCGAACCTTATATTGATGTAAAAGGCCTACAATAATATACAAGCCTAGCAATGTTGATCTAGCCCCCTTTCTGTTTTATGTTTCACTAGTTATTTTTTTGCAGGAGCTGAAAACCTGGATTGGCTTAGGGTTTTGCAGTACTTAGATCTGAGTTGTGACTATTTGATTGAGAAATGTAAAAACATCAATGCCAGTGGCAAATCTTAAGCTGATCAAGTTATATAAGACAAAGTTATAAAGATGATTCCCTTGGAAAACTCTTTCTCAATCAGTATCCGCTGAGTTATTTTGAAAAAATTTTCCTGCCTATCGTGGTGCAGATGAATGCAGTTTTTATGCTCACTTTTAAAGGTTGACATGTTTAAAATGCAGAATATTTCAAATAACCCAACAGCAAGTCGGGGGCCTGCAACATCCGAGAGCAATAACCTACCAATAAGAAAGCAATCGGCTGGTTCAGCTCTTGGAAAGCACGAGGGTTCCTGTAGTGCCAAAGATACGCAGTTCAGGGAACATCCTTTGCTTCTTACAGGTGACAATATGACAAAAGCAGGGAGAACCAAGGCTGACATTGACCTACTGGCCCAAAACAGGGGCAATGCCATGCTCCGTTACAAGGAGAAAAAGAAAAGTCGAAGGTGGGTGAGCAGTCTCTATCATGAAAATTGAACAGAATTGTTCAATCGGTTTCCTTTAAAAAAATGTGAAATTATTTTTGTAGGTACGAGAAGCACATACGATACGAATCGAGGAAGGTGAGAGCTGATACACGGAAACGTGTGAAAGGTCGATTTGTGAAGACCAGTGACTCCCCTGGTACTTAGAATTATTATGTTGCTCTGCTTGTAAATATGACAAATTATAAATATATATATTTTCCTTGATGCTTTGGGTTGTTACTTGCTAGTGATTTGCGCAATCTGAGGTTATCGGGATCTCGTCTCTATTCTGAAGATGCAGACATATATATATAAATATATTTTTAAGTACGCGTTGGCATATAATGATTTCTAATTTGACTAATTGATTTGTGAATTTGGATTTTAAATTGACATTGTTCCAAGATAATGGGTGTGCTTCTTTCCGTATCAGGTATTTTTCTGCCATTGTTGTTGCCGTGGAAATTTTGTGCGAGACTCGTGCACAATTTTGAGTGTCATCGAATATTTCAACCAAGCTTTTGGATATTCGTCATTTTTGCAGCCACGGTGGAAAATATTCAACAGTGATGGCGACGAAGTTTCTTAACCACCATTTTTAAATTTATAAAAAAAAGAAGAAAATATTGGTAAATTAAAAAGTGTATATCTTTAAATTCAAATAAAATTCCTATCATACACAATAATGAAGTATATTGCGTTAAGAAGAAGAAAAATGTAGATTGGGCAACTTAACTTGTTGGATTGGACTGAGATATAAAATAAATGATGAAGGGTAATTTCGTCGTGGAATGTGCAAATTGCATAGCCCAATATATCTAACAAAAAGTCACTTTATAGACTGAATTTGAAGTGGAGTATGGCGCGAAGCTGTAGCCTTGAATGGCAACATGGTTTTACTCTGCTAAAAAGCATTAATTCAAACTTATGATGTTGCCGTCCAGCAGAGCTCCAATTGGAGTTTTGTGTTTTTGTTGACATTTGAAGTCTATTTCATTCGTTCGTTCTTTCTTTCTTTTGGCTAATAGCTCATGTGCAACTCAAAATTGTGTTGGTGTAATTTGAAAAAACAGATAGATGAGCGGTGGGGCAACAACTTTTAGTGTTTAGAATTGGATGGTCAATGGTCAAAGTAAGCCATAGGAGCTCGTGAGGTATTGATTACCCACTCAATTGTCCGTATGGAGAACTTTTTTATTTTGTTGTGTTCGAAGAAAGAGGAGGAGAAGAAGAAGAAGGGAAGAAAATAGAGTTGGCTTTTTGGTTTGTTAATAATGGTAAGAATGAAAAGGAGATAACATGGGATGATGAGTCCAAGTCTGAAATCTCAAGTCACTTCTTTTAATGAGGAGATCATTGCAATGTCTGTGTAAAAGCAAGTGTTGTAGGGTGTGATTGCCCTTTGCCCCCACACCCACTACCATAAAGGAAGATGGAAGAAGCACAACAAGTCAAAACTCTCAAAAGACGAGTATCTCATTCACATGCCGTGCTCCATCTATCCTTCTGGATTCCTATTTCCTAGTGCGCCTTCACTTTTACTATTCCATATTCTATTGTATTCATTCCCTATACTCTAAACTCCACACCTACAATTAACCTCACTTTCAATACTTCCTTAACTTGGAACTACTCCTATTCCTCACTGTTTTACAATTTCGATACATCATTTGCATGTTTCGAAATCACTTACCACATCTTTTCAAACAAAAAAGGTGGGACTTTGAAATTCCACCTCCCATAACTGAATCTCAGCCTTCATATGTCTTACCCTCCCCCAACCAATATCTATGCTGCTACTACATTATTCTCCCCTTACTTTTTTTTTTCCTTTTCTTTTTGTCCTCGACATAGAGTGAGATAAAATACTGAAGTACTTGTTTTTTTCTGCGCACTCAAAATCTTTGATATTACCAAAACTCTTTAAAAGTTCAAAATTGCTGATAGCCCTTTATTCCTAAAAAATAATAAGTAATAAAAGGCTTGGCTGGGTGGGTGCATATTGTTCTGGAATCTGGACCTTCTGGCTTCTGCCTCCCACACTGTTCAAAAGATATTGTCTACGCTTGTCAACGGCGAGGTGCATCCCCCACTTTCATTATATTCATCCAAAACCAAACCAAACAAATATTTAGGCAAGTGATGGAGAATTTTTTTCAAGAGTTGAAACAAGAAGGAATAAAAATGATTAAGACATCTCTCGATAAAATATCAATTTCATTTTTTTTGTATGGATGAATTCTGATATAATCTTAATTTACATTCTAATGTTGGACTTGATTCTTATTAATTTTTAAGAGATTCCAATTTAAAATTTGCTAAGTTTTTATATAAAAATGAAATTAAGAAATTATTCCACAATTAAACCTAAAAAAGATTTACGAAAATCTAGTCGACCTTGTTCATTCTCTTTATGAGAGCCGCGAAAATAATATCAACAAAGAGTTTCACGTAGCATATATAGTAAGATCGTTTTTTTATTATAAATAGTTTTATATTATAGTAATTAAAATTAATTTTAAATTTTGTTTATTAGTGAAAGTTTATAATTCTTTTCTTAATTATTACTTTAATTTGAATGTTAAGAGGAATAATACTCCTTTTTATTTGTGACAAAAAAAGTTAAGGTGAGAAAATATGATGGTTTATTAGAAAATATTACTAATAGAAGAAATGGACCTTACAAACAAGTAATTCAATCCTTACAAGTTGATTTGACTTTTCATTCACACCATAATACTACTTTAGTTACGGTTGAAAGAACCAAGGGAAAAATTAAAAAAAGAAAGATAACATTGTTTAAATAAAAATTAAAAAAAAAAAAAAAGACTAAATGAAAGAAACGGTCAAACAAAAATGCAATGAAGGGTACCCAAAAAGAGCTACTCTGCGAAGAATAATACCAAGTGGTTTTATGGACTCTATAAATTCCCATACAGAATCTTGGATAATTGGCTTGATCGCATTGAAGAAAGGGGAAAGTTTCAGGCTGTCATGGAGAAGTGGACACTTTTCCAGGTCGTAGCAATGTTGCTTCTGCTGTCAGAGCCCTTTGCTCCCGCAAAAGGGAATTTGGAAGGTAAATAATCATATATCTGTGATGTGGTCATGGAAGCTTGGAAAACATGTTTGAAATCATAGTCTGAGAGTGGGATTTATTTTTGTTGAAAATGAACAGGGGATGCTCTGTATGCGTTCAGAAGAGCTGTGGAGGACCCAAATAATGTGCTAGAGAGTTGGGATCCCACTTTGGTGGATCCCTGCACTTGGTTTCATGTTACCTGTGATGATGATAAGCGAGTTACCCGACTGTAATAAAACACAACAATCCATTTCCAAGTATTTTGATTTCATTTTTATGTTGCTGGCTTGCTACAGAGTCATAATAATCTTATGTACCGCAGAGACCTCGGACATGCAAAACTGTCTGGCCATTTGGTTGCAGAGCTGGGGAAGTTAGAGCATCTGCGGTTTCTGTAAGCACTCACACTCTCACGGGAATTTGGATTGCTTGAGTGATGTGTGATATGTCAGAATTTCTTTGCGTTTATGCAGAGAATTGTACATGAATAACTTAGTGGGTCCCATACCAAAGGAATTTGGAGAGCTAAAGAACCTCGTTAGCTTGGATCTTTACCACAATAACCTCACCGGGTGCATCCCTCCCACCCTCTCCAAACTCTCCAATCTTAAATTCCTGTAAGTCGCAGCTTATATTGCCTACATCCACTAATCAACCCCTTCAACAAACTCAACCCAACTTAAAATGGTGTATTATGCAGGCGACTAAACAGCAACAAGCTGACTGGAAGAATACCAAGGGAGCTCACAAAACTAGGGAACCTTAAGATTCTGTGAGTTTCTCCTATATTTTACGTTTTACATATCCAATGCTTAATGCTTCTAATTTCCTCTTCTGCTGTGCAGAGACGTATCAAACAATGATTTGTGTGGTACCTTCCCAACATCTGGTTCCTTTTCCAAGTTCTCGGAAGAAAAGTGAGTCGACACTGCAGTTTCCCTCCCCAGGAAAACTTTAATTAGCCTTCAGAATTACTATTAATCCAGTTCTTTCGTAGAAATTAGTTTCTTTTTTCAACCCTCTGTCATTATCTCATTCTCATGCATCTCTCTCTTGCCACTCCATCTGAGAACATTGGCTTACTGTTCATGATAATGCAGTTTCAAGAACAATCCCAGACTGGAAGGACCGGAATTGATGGGATTTGTCAGATATGACAATGGATTTGGAGGAACCTGCAAATAAAGAGGAAGCCAACCCTTTAATTGGCATCTGATAGGAAATGTCTCTTTTCCTTTCGTATCCTTACTATAAGTTACTTGCTTCTACCAATTACTATAGAAGAAGTACCTTTGGATTTGTCTCAAAAAGATTCCATATCTGCTATTGGCAGTCCAGTCCTCACATTTCACTCAACCATCCAACATTGTTATTGTTGTTATTATTATTATTATTATTTTACTTCTAGTGGCTTGTAAAGGTAGTAGGTTTTGTGAATGACTTTTTGTACCTTAATTACATTAAATGATTATGTAAGAGGCGGATCAAATTTTTGGGTATTTAGAATTCGCTAACACTATCAAAATCAATTACTTAGTCCAATAATGGTTTGGCCAATCTAATCAGTTCTGCAATGACATTAAAATGGGAACCCTACCCACTTCTCATCAGGCTCCACCTGACTGCAGATAATCGAAAACAAGACTTCACCCTAAAAATAAAAAAGAACTGAGTTTGGGAACATGTGAAATGATATTTTCTAGAGTTGATCAAATAAAAAACGTCAGAAATAAACTTCATCGATTTTGAATGGACAAGTGATTACAGAGTCAAAATTGGATCCCCGGGGGAAGGGAGAGGCGTGATTAATTGGTTAAAAGAAAGGAAATACAAAATCCAACAATGCAAGTATGCAACCCATGGGCATTTATTTGAACCAATACAAGACAAACGCCCCTAATGAAGGGTGAATAAAAATGATAAGGACAGATAAAAGGAATATTTACAGATTTGGAATTGCGCCAAACTATTATGAAACAAAACCCAAAGCTCGACTTGTCAGGTCGCAAACAGATCCACCTTCAAACGTAAGTGGAACTAATCTGCACAAGTGTCCATACCCGAGTTCAATGCATAAGATTAATAAATAGAAACAGAAGAATGAAAATCCTAAAAAATGGAAAAAAAAATGTTATTCAAATAAAAGAACTTGGGGATTATAGTAAGAAATCAGAATGATAATAAGGCATTCTAATGTTAGATGAATTTATAATAGTAACATGACAGCTTATAAACTTTGAAAGAATAATTTCTATAACCAAGAATTTTTGTCTTGATCATTTCCCCCGTCTACATTAATTACCATATCACCACCTAAATTACAAATCCCACAAAAGGAAAAGCTTCATTTATTGGACATATAAATAATCAAATTAAGTATGTTCGGTACATATCAACTGTGTTTCTACATGTATTACCAGAAATTACAAATAGCAGTCAAATATCAAGTCCTATTAAAAGTTATGCTATCAGCATAAGCACTTTCAATCGATTGTACTAGTATGGACTGCGTAGCTCAAGTAGTTTGGACTGAACTTGCTCAACAATAGTTTGTACCCCCGCCCATCGGGACTTTTCAGGTACTTTATATAATGATATTAGTGTATTAGTTATTTAACCTTGTCTCCACATGAAATCCGGCAACCCCCGAAGGCTTTGACATCTATATGTAAAATGTAGACTCTTTCCAAATTGTCTAGATTTCATAATTTATCACAAATGCTTAAATGATTTCAAGAAAACAAAGAGAAATAAGAAAAGGAAACAAAAATACAAGGTTAAAAATTACCTCCAATCTAGACAGCCTGAGCAACAGTCTCAGAACCATCTGATGATGGTTGACTACTAGGTAATGCTATTGGCGTAAGAGGAGAAGCAATATCCCCGGATACAGATGATCTATGAAGGGATTCCAGTGGCATTGGCTCATGTAATGCTGCAACTCTAGCACCACTAGAAGGTATGGAGAAACTACGAGCCATGGACTGCGGAGGTGTAGGCAGTGGAGATGCTGTATTTGATACAACCAATTTATTTGCAGCAGAAAATTTTTGACCTCTGGACACCAACGGACCTGAATAACCTATCAAACCTGAAGGTCTTGAAGAATGGGATGGGGAACCAGCTGGAGGTCTCGGAAGCTCATGAAGCTCACTTATTTTAGGCGAAGATGTAAAAGTAGGGGAAGTACTTGGAGATACTTTCGGAGATGATGATGGAGGCTGTGGAATTGGAGTCTTCAAAAGAGTTTCAGAAAATAATTGAACACATTCTACTGAAACAGGCTTCGTAGGCCATGGCTTACTAGTTAATGGACCAGAAAAAGCTTGTCTTTTGATCTTTTTAGTGTAAGCATGAATAGAATCATGATTTGATGATAACACACCATCTACCAAAGGAGGTGGCAATCTAGTGGAGGTAGTATTGCTGTTATTCTCCTTGAGCACGGATTGTGCATTTCTAACCGTAGGACCGGAAAACTTCTCATCTCCAAGAATTTTTTCATATTTCTTCTGTTCCAGTGGGGATGAATGCCACAAATTCTTTGTAGGCTCATTTAAATTTATCTGCATTTTGAAAGGTGCTGGACTACTTGATCCTAAAGAGATTGAACTCTTAGCGTCAACTGGTGTGGGTAGCACATATGTACTGAACTTCCGTGATAAAGATGGGCGGATCTGTCTTAGTTTTTCACTAGAGTCAAGTTTATTGTCAGTGAAAAGCGGGGCAGATTGGCTCCCTGTCCTAGCCCTAAAGGAAAATGAATTCCTCCAAAGGCTACCTAAGTTTTCCTGCAAAAAGGAACAGCATATATTTAGTATGCATACTCTTAGCCATTCTCATATTTTTTATTAAGAGTATAAACAAATCATATTTCCCAATGCAGGAACTTTTTGCCTGAGGCAGTGTATTACATGATTACATCAATTCATGAAAATATTTCCAGTCCTGAAAATTGAAGTTTTTTCTCTTTCTTTAACCTTAAAAAGCTTCTACTGCTGAAACTTGGAGAAAGGTAAGTTTTACCTGGTCCAACTACAGAGAAGTATACATAATTAAGTATTCAAAATGGGAGTAAATTATATACAGTGCAGTCCAAAATCCTGACAAACAGATGTTCCTTAATATGACAGCTCTTGCTTAACCCTTCCATCAAGCATTCCCACCAAACTATATTACTTATGAATAAAGAAAAATAAGTCAATAAGCCATATTTAAACAAAATTAGGATGTGAAATTTCTGTCCATAAGCCTAAAACTTCTCTGCACGCAACTGTGATTCTCATGGATTTTGGTGCCCCAACAAGAATTTTTTTTCAAACTCAAACCTTCATCATTTCACTGTTTAAATTTGATTTTATTAATGTTCTCTTTAGCATATGGCAGGATCTAAACCTCTGGCGTGTGCATATTCTTCAGCCTAATCATATCAATGTTTGTAGGTGTAGTTACTTGATCTTAATTAAATATGCATCGTTAGACATGCTGAGGGTGGGGAAAGGGGGAAAAATATTAGAAATTCTTGGTTACATAAAGTAGTCACCTCCGTTGTGTTTTGTAATGTGGAAAAATCTTGCTCTCGATCATTTTGTCCATAGTCAAAACTCAACTCACCATCATCATTCTCATCATAACCTTCATCATCATTGTCTCCATCATCACCTTCATCTCCATCATCATCTTCAAGACCACTGAAGTGGTAATCAATGTGTTGCTGCTCAGTTACTGATTTTACATGTGGCTCCACTGTCTCAATAGACTTAAGTGCTTTCTTGAAGAAACAAAACTGTTTTTTGGCATAAGAGTATTTATAGTCAATAAAATTTAAGAACTCCCAGTTCAGAAAAAGGAAGAGGGAGAAAGCAAAAAACCTGAGCAGCATGGTGACGTGCTGCCTGTGTTAGAAGACTGCGTGATTGTCCTTGTTTCAGAGATTTCAACCGGAAAACAAATAGTGTTGCCTCCTCATCATATTCATCACGAGCAGTTTGCAACTGCGGCAAAGAAAAACTTTCTCCTTTTCCACCTCTGGACCTACCCCTCTCTCTGTATCTCGTAATCATGTACTCATAAACATCTCTGCAGATCATATACCAAAATGATGAGACATATAACAGATTCAAGTACTCAAGCAAATTCAAAATAGCATTTCAAACCTTTTTTCATCACATTGTCGCTTCATCTCCTGCTTCAACATGAAGAGAAAAAAAAATTATTGACTAAAGGTCCTCCACAATAGAATTATTAAGCAACAAACAGCTACAGTAGATTCAATTATCACACTACTAAAATTTGTAAATGAAATTTAAATAAATTTATTCTTAGGTTATAGCAATGACAAAGTCATAATTTAAACAGCATTGACATATTTATACATGCAACTTAAACAGGCCATGAATCATAATTTCCAACACACAACTATAAGATGTTAAAAGTATTTTACTTTTATCAATCTCCCTGTGGCGCTACCATAATTTCTTTGAATGTCTCCATAATCCCTTTAGAGCAAACAGATGAGGTTATTAATATAATAAAAATGAAGGTAAGAAGATCACAACTGAGAATTGCCCTGGCCCCGCTCTCTTTTAAGATAGCACAAATCTCTCAACAACTACATCTAGGTTAAGAAGATTAAGTTGGAAGTCTTGTAGATGGCTAAAATCTAATGAAATGTTATGAAATAATATAGATCATATTTTATAGAAGATTAAAAATAGATTATAGATCTATTAATATTCATTTACCAAAATGAACTTCCACGTTTCTATATTGATCCATAAGAAGCCCCAAAGACAGGTTCCTTCTCATTAAGATACCTGGGCAACAATCTAGTGATCTAGTCAATCTTCTAGGCATACGGCACTTTATATATCTCTCAGTTCTCACTCAAATCACTTAACAAGGCAAATCATTTAACAGCCTTACACACTAAGTATCATAAAGAACTGAGCCAGAATAATTATAAGGGTCTAAGACAAGATAATAGAGAAGAGAAAGTAGAGTTTAATACCATTCAAGGATGGTGAGATATATGCATAACATATCTGCCTAATAAAGAATTTCCGCATGCTAATTAGATAAAAGTATCATAAGAACAAACCTCAACAGTTCGAAGCTCATTCAAAAGAGACTCTGATGGAATTGTAATTGTCTGGTTTATATGAGAACGCTGAAATACGCAAAGCAATAATTTCAAAACTGAAAAAAAAAATCAAAGGGTATTTTCACATTTTACATATGTAGTCAGGACTCACATAGTTATCAACTAGTTTCTGCAGTTCAAACTGCAATTTCCCCAGCATTAGCAGAACTTTACCTGCATTAGTACATTATACCATATAAGACAACGCACCACTTTGAACAATTATCAACGCAGCACATATCTATGTGCATTTGTGCAAGCTCTAAGAACAAAAACCACATCATATTTATCACATCAAGTTTACATCATTGACACAAAACAAAAATATTTTCATACATATCAGCCATCTTGGGAAACTTGCTTTTAGCAGCATTATTTTCCTTCTTTTAATAAATGAAAATTTTGTTTGAAATATCAAAGACAGTAAAAGTTAAAAGTGATATGATATGACAAGCTACTCTTCTAAGGGCAGTGCAAAAAATAAAATAAGGGCCTAGACAGCCGCAATTTCAAATATTTGCTAGAAACATGAATGTAGCATCAGTCAAAAGTTATCATAGCTCTAAAAAGCTATTTGTTAAGCCAAATTCATGTTATTTGGGGACCAAATAACTATATAAGATAACAAATACGTAACTGGATTTGTTTTCTTCTTGTTTTTAGCTTCCAATACAATACCTATTTAGTATTCACTAGATGACTAAATAGAAACAAATTGGTAAAGAAAGAAACAGGGATGCAGATCTTAGTCAAGACTGTACCACTTTCTTCATCATCATTCAATGCAGTTTTCTGGAGAAGACACGAGCCCATTTCCTTCAGGGACTCTGAAAATTCTGTAAGACAAGGAAATCGAATGAGATTATTAAAAAATGACAGTAATGTACAAAAGATACCATTAATGGAGATTTCAAGTGCGGGATCCGATGGGCATGGTTCCTAGGCAAAGCATGAAAACTGTATTCTCTTTGATTTGTTTCTAGAATAGGCTATATTCAAAGTTTAGCATCCAGTTAATCATGACATTTAATATCTTTGAAATACCATAAGCACTGTTGGCTGTAGCCGCTGCAGCAGAAAGCAAGTTATCATAGCAGTCTCTCATGTCTTGCATGTCCTGTCAGAACAAAGAAACAGACCTGTTAACTTATTCCATCTACAAAAAGCACAAAACAGACAATATTCCCTAGTCATAAAAACTAAGGGGGTGACATGTAGCATAATTTGAGGAAGCCATGGTAAGATGCAGTGATCGCTCTGGTTGGTGACTAAATTGCACGTTTCTCCAAAGTTTTTAGTTTCTATACACGTAAAATTATTACAATATTACGCTGACCTCATCCTTCAGTTCCTAGAACCCTAAAATTGATAGTTCCTCCCTGGGGTGAATTTGAATGAGCTGTATTGATTTCTGGTGATGGCAGAAATCTTAAAACAGCAATAGTGGTGACTAAATTGATAGTTGGGGTTGGATTGGGTTTGGGAGAAGAGCTAACAAAATTGGGAACAAATGATGAATAAATCGGAGAAAAAAGGGAAATAATATTAAAAGACAAAGGAAAATAAAAGCATGAAAACGAGCCTGGGCAGCCTGAGCGAGTTCGTCCAACTGAGCCAAAGGTTGAATATCCCTGCGGTGTTTGGCGTCATGGTGCTTGTGAAGTGCAAGACCTCGCAACTTTCTCAGAGAGGTCTTCATGGAAACCCCAAAAACAAAGAAAAAGGAAACAGAGGAATATATGGAATCGGAAGTCTGGGTTTGTTTGTTTTGTGCTCTGTTAATTCAATTCAGTCCCCAATGCAATGGACGACGTTGGATTATGGATATAGCTCCCAAGTCCCAACCATAACATTTCTTTCTTCAAAACCGCAGTCTATGGTTTCGGCGACAACACGGAGAAAAAACTCAAAGACCGCCCCCCGCCCCCCCTCCCTTTTCTCAATTTCCATAATAATAATTAATAAAACAGCAAAATTCTCATACTTTGGCAGCCTTTTTCCCATTTCAATAAGATTTCCATTATCCAGTGTTGGTACTAATATTTTACAATCTTTTTTAATTTTGTTTGAAATATTTTAATGTATTCATATTATAAATATTTTTTAAATTTTAAATTAAATTTATTTATTATTTAAATTTGAGTTAAAGATATACAATAAAAATTAGTTCTTCTTCCCTTAAATTTGAGTTAAAGATATAAATATTTCTTTTATCCCCTTAATTTCTTTTCTTATAATATTTCATAACATGTTAAATTATTAATTATTAATACTAAGATTAAATTTCTGAAGAGACCAATCTCTTTTTTACTCGGTTGAAAGAATACAAGGAAGCATACTTTTAGTACAAACTAAAAAATTTAAAAAAAATAAAGAAAGAATACTAGCCAAAATAGAAAAATCGTTTGTCTCCTATGTGACGCAAAAAGGTTTTATTCTCTCACTTTCTTGCTTTCATTATTAAGCGAATGAATTAAAGCCCACGTGAGTGTAAACTAATTATCGGAATTTATTAGTGTTAATATCTAAGTAATCTCTAATAAGAACTATTCCTGAAATGAAAAAAGATGTGACCCATATATAATAGTGTCCTATTTTTCTTTATAATATTTTAAAATAATTTTATCAAAGTATAATGTCACTTTATCTTTTACATTATATGTTATAATTTAATTTATTTGATGCTTAAACTTTAAAACTAACATAAATCTTGAATATTAAATTAAAATTTTTGAGTATATCATATTTGTCCTCAGTGAAATAAATATAAACAAATTAAAAAAAAAACATGAACTTGAATTGGTTGAACGGATAAAAAAAAGAAATATTTCACTTATAAATTTTAAATTTGATTCTTATTATTAACGGTCTTTCTTAATAAATATTCTATAAATAAAATTATAAACTTTTATTGAAATTTATAATATATTCTAAATTTATTATAAAATAATATTCTCTCTTCTTAAACTTTTTGCTTACTAAAAAAAAGATAATTAAAAAATCATTAGAGGTGACGAGTAGAAAAAGGAATTTCACATTGCGTGTTATATAACGGTGAAAATGATAAAAACTAAAACAAAAAACTTGACTTTGGAAGATGTTAAACTCAGTAAGTTCTAATTTGTTTAATTAAGAGTAGTTTTCAACAAATTTACGTGGTGGTGAACAAATATGATTGAGCAACTCCAGAGTGGAGCCTACGTCTAATTTCTTGAAATGTTTGACCCTTTAATAGTGAAAGGCAGAAAAATTTCGAAGTGGTTTGGAGAATGGAAGAGTAACACCAATGAAATTAAGGAAGAGAAATCCTTGCGTTCTTTAAGCATTAACGTGTTCCACGAGGGCCAACCAGCAACCCGATTCTATTATTCTCCCGCAAATAATTTTAACAGACTAAGAAGCAGTACAATTCATTCAGAAAACTAGTTGAGCGAACGAAGGTTCAAAATTCGGCGTACCCGGCCACGGATCTCGTTATTAGAATGTTTTAAGTAAATAAATGCAACTTCACTGCAAAGGTTTAGTTACGTGTTAAGGTTTTTCATGTTTCTAAAAGCAAAATTTTCGGAGAAGGTACATTGCTAACAGGAAGCCATCATCATATGAATTCGTATAATAAAAGATTTCCACATCTGCTACTATTGGGGGTAGTCTACCGTTTTTCGTGTTTTTTCAAGTGATGAATCTTAGAATTTCTAAACTGAGAAAGTGCAATTGTCAATAATATAATAGCGGCAGCGTTTCCGTTAAAAGCATAAGGAGATACAAGGAGGAAGCACATTGCTTCAGTTTGAATAAGTGATATAATTGAAACTACATGGCCATTCCCCTCCTTTTTTATTCGTAACGATATAAGCAGGCAAATAAGCCAGTCCAGGTTTTTTTTACTTTTAGTACAATGACAAAACAAAGATTTAAACCTAAAAACCACGTCTAAGCTATCCAAAATTGTCAACCCAACGACATAGTTTATTGCAACTGAAACCTTGACCCCAGAATTCAAAGGGAAGTTTGGGCAAAACCAAAAAAATTCATTACATCATTTCCAATGTTCCTCTCCACCGTCCTGGAGATGTGATAAAATAAAATAAAACACAAAATCAATGGACACTTCAGTTTAGTTTTATTATTACTACTTTTTAATACTTTCATTTCTTTCTCCCAGCTGCAAAACTCAAGGGCATAAAACCCAAATCAAATGAAAAATCTCTAATTTACCAACTCAACTATATAATAAACAGGAGGATGAACTCAACAGGGAAGCAGTCCCTAGACTTTCCAGAAAGTGCCCCGCTGGAAAGAAGAGAAGCTCCATAATGTATTCAAAAAGTTTGCTCCTAAGTTATTGCCAAGTACAAACCAACAAAATAAAGAAAACTTCCCGCCTTGGGTCAACGTTATCCAAGTTATTAATCATGAAGTCCTCCCAGATGAGCTGAGATGGTTAAAAGAAATGTACAACATTTGTCAATCCTGAAAATTTAGCAGTTTTATGCATATGTCAGAGTCTTTTAAACCAAAGCCTAATATAACCGATGAGTAAAACCAGCATTCTCAGGTTCCATCTTTCTTTCTTGTCTTATTGTGGACAAGAATACATATTTTAGTAACATTCAAGGTGATCAAACAACTAACCAGGCTTCGGAAAATTTCAGGACTGGATTGACAAAATCAAGCAGCCCCAGCCATTGGCACAGATCTGTAGCATGTTCTCTTCACAGCTCGAACAATATCTTCAACCTGTACACCCATATAATCCATAAGCAAACAAATTCAAATAATCCACCAATGTGTATCAAAACTTCCAATGAACTAGCATTTCATTTTTCTCATTAGATGCAGAGCCCATTATCAGTGCTATTTCACTTGATTTTAATAGCAAAAACACTTTCAGGAATCAATGTGCAGACACAGAATACATAAATTAAATCAAGTACAACAATTCACTGTAAACAAAAATAAATACATCAGCAGCATTACCTGTGGAACAGCGATTCTTTCTAAATTGGCTGCATAAGGCATGGGAACATCAGCCCCAGCAACTCTCTCAACTGGTGCATCAAGATAACCAAAGCTCTCCTCAATAATGGAGGTGCTGTTCAAGAGAATAAAAAAAAACATGTATAAATTCACAGAATGACCAACATTTAATCAGCAATATACAAAATTGTCAATGCAAAGAGACAAACCAGATTTCAGCTCCAACGCCATGCTGAGGAAATCCTTCTTCAACTGTTACCAGTCTGTTGGTTTTCCTGACAGAAGCATTAATTGTGGATCTATCGAGAGGTCGGATTGAACGCAAATTGATAACCTATGTTGATATGACCATCAATCAGATTACATATAACGAAAATTAGTTATCCAAAATACAGGTGAAAACCCCCCATGTTCTCTATAAACTATTGTAAAGCTTACCTCAGCACTGATCTCTTCCTTTGCCAATATCTCAGCAGCCTAAACAACAAGCAAATCAGTTATTTCTAGATGACCTATTTCTGGGAAAACAGAAGTTGACTAATTTTCTTTAAAAAACTACTAAACACCATGTGTTACATAAACACTGCACATTTACAATCCTTGTTTCCCCTAAAATTACTGACCAATTAAATGCAAGTCTATATCTACTTTTCATACTTCTCAGCAGATGATAACACAAAACACAGTAGACAACATGAAGGCATTTGCCGCACTGTGCTCTCAGATCCCATGGTATGAGATAGTATGGTATTTAAGATTTCCATATTTGGTATAAAAAATGAAAGTTGTCATGAAAATGATACAATTGGTATTTTGTAAAGGTTAACAATCTAAAAGTGGTGTGATGTAAGATCTCTAAGATTTTGGAGTGGTATGAAATACCACCCAAAATGGTGTCGTTCTATAACACTTTGGTATCTTGAATGAGACCAAACATTTCAGCTACAATGTACCAAACACAAACATATGTTTGAAATTCATGATATCAGGGTCAAAATGATGATAAACAAACCTGAAGAGCATAGCCGACCATTTTTGAAAAAGCTGTAATAGTCACATCTTTCCCTTCTCTCTCAACCTGTTCAAAGTAAAATGCATTAATCAAACAGGGATGGACACAAGAATACACACTCATGACAAGTGTGATCCTAAGAAGCATTTCAAAGGTATAATCCATGCATAAATGATAATTAATTACCTTAGCTTTCCCAATGGGAAGGCAAAAACTGGAATCAAGAACTTCATCTGAAACAGGGAATGACTCACCATATCTAGAGTACAAAACTCATGTCAAATTAAACATTTTTAGAAACATGAAAAAATGTTTAAAATTTTAAATTATTCACATTTAAGGACCAACCAAGCATTTGAAAACTTACAACAACTCATTTTCAAGGAAAACAACAGGATCAGGGTCCCTTATAGCAGCTTTTAGTAAACCACGAGCATCTTCTGATGAATATGGTGCCAAGACCTTCAATCCAGGGCACGAGCCATACCAAGCTGCATAACACTGCATATAAAGGCAGAAAGTTGAAGGGCATACAAGGATAAAAAACACTGGCTAAAGAAAGCATCTATGAAACAGAAAGCCCAAGGAACCATACTTGAGAGTGCTGAGCACCAACCCCAGCGGCAGCACCATTGGGTCCTCTAAAGACAATTGGTACAGATATTTGCCCAGCAGACATGTAGTTTGATTTTGCAGCAGAATTAATGATGTGATCTATTGCCTGCAACACAAGTTAAAATACAATGCAAAAGTGAGTGGGATAAAAGCACTGATGACAACAATAATGGACCAAGATGATGCAGAAGTCTACATAACAAATGATACCCAAAATTAAATGCCAGTGCACCTGTGGACACTAAACTATTAACAATTTATTAGTGTTTCGACTTATTCGAGGCACTGATGCCCAACATTAAGTGTGCACACACGTGAGCATGAGCAAAAAGAGATTATATAAACTTCAAACACAATTTATAGCTAAATCTACAAATTAAACATAGAAACAATAAGAATTGAGAAACAAAAAAATTTCACCAAAAAACATATGCTATCTAACAAACTTGATTGATGACACCCATGTAAGAACACACTAACAACTAGTTGAACACCTAAAGAAAGATATACTTCAATTATAAAGTCAACAAACCATCATTTCTGCTACTAACAATTAACTAATACTCTATTTCTATTCTTCCAATATGGTTTCTCAAAGAGGTCAAATAAATGCCTCACAATACATCTACAGCTTTACATCTTTAACAGACAGGGGCATTCGGCATTTGTCCCTGCAGAATTAATCATTGGAGAATACAGAACACTAATATTGTAACCTCACAGAAGTAAATGGATGCCATCTTTGATATTTGAGGGAAGATTTTGGCAAACTCAACACTAGTCAAAAGTCGAGATGCTGAAACCCATCTGAGTACACTCTCAGTTTAAGAAGGAAACAATGCAATCAAGCCAGAGAAACTCTAACCTGCATGGAGAAGTTAAATGTCATAAACTCCACAACAGGCCTCAGACCATAGTAAGCCGCACCAACTCCAATCCCAGTAAACCCAGCCTGCAGTACAAGTAACAACAGATGATGTAAACCAACAATTGCTACCACTATATATAAATCCTATTCCTAGGACTTATCCTGTTAACTTTGATTCTCGGGAATTTGGGTTCTTATAAATTTCAAGATGGGAAATAAAAAATTCAACAGCATGGAGCAGATAACTCAACATAATATCCATTTCCTATTGTCTATTTCCATGAATTGCAGATCTCCTTCACATTATCAAAATATCAATTTTGTATATATCATTAATATGAATCTTATAATGGTTTGATGAACAAATTCAAACTAAGCAAGTGCATGGAGAAAATTAAATGCACTAAGACACCAAAATCTTTCAAGCTTCACTAGGAACAGGTTCAAGGTAAAACACAGAAGGTATAGAGCACCAAATTACAATCATGTCACCAAGTTAAACTCCTTACACTGTGTATCATGGGTATATTTATGTTATCATTAGATAGTGACAGATCTTAACTAACTCAAAAAATAAAGTATGAGTACCACCAATATTGAAGGCTATGCTTTATATGAGAGTTTAGATTAATGCGATTTGTTCCTATATGTTTTTCGCTGAAACTAATATAACAATGTATTATTATAACGGAAAATTTTAGGATTTTTGTCATCTGACTATTACTATGATCTAAAATTGGCAAAAGAGCATGAGTACATGACCATAAGCATTACCAAATTTATACTAATTTATGGATAAAATTCAATATAAAAAAAATAAATATATAAAAGGAGGGAGAGAAGGACACTATTAAGAACTTGTATCAGTGGCTGCAGAAGAACTAGCAAGAGCAAGTCGAGTAATCGAAAGAACCTCAGTGATTGGAGTATCAAGAACCCTCTCCGGACCATACTTCTCTAGAAGCCCCTTGGATATCTATTAAGGAAGGGGGGCAAACAGATTACAATTAAAATACCGATAAATTCATAAACCAACAGCTGGCATATAAATAGCATAACAAACAATGAATCCATTTCTAACCTTGTATGCGCCCTGATATTCCCCAACCTGCACACACACACATATATGCTAAAAATGAGCCTGTGAAGGGGGAAAAGACCAACGAATAAAAAAAAACAGAAAATATGAATGGGCACTTTCATTACCTCTTCGCCCATCAAGAAGACTTTAGGATCAGCTGACATTTCCTCATCAAGTGCCGAGTTCAGAGCCTCTCTCACCGTCATCTGCAAATTTAATCCGTTTCAGAATATGTAAATCAAGCCTTTTACATTCTTTAAGGGATAAGGGAAGGAGAATTGTACAGGGAATAAGCATGTAAGTAAAAGGAAGTAGAACCAAGAGTTACCTGTTTTGCCGCTGAAGAGTAATTTCTGAATGCGGATACAGCAGGGCGAATAGACTGCAAGATTTTGCAAGAATTATTATGAAAAAACACGGTGAAGTATGCGAAATCAAAAACAGGAATAGCGTACCGTCCCAGGAAGCCCTCCAGCACAGACTTTCTGCCTTAGAATACCCCACATCTTGGTCTAGTTGGTTTCAATCCTGGGAAAAAAAATCCAAAGAAATAAAAGAAGAAACATTGATGGACTCGAACCTGTAATGGATACCTAACTATATAAAATAAAATAAAAATTGTGAAGAAAAGGGGAAAAGGAGGATTCAAAATGCAAAAACGAAGGGGAAGCAAGATCTGGTAGAAAATTTGGCGAACCTCAATACGAATACAAATGTTACTTTTCCGGTGCACTGAACAAATCAAACGGGAGACAACTGTTATTCATTATTTATAGCACGCCATCCTCTGTCGTTCAGGCTGTGTTTGGTCGTGCATACGATTCTCAAAGGCTGCCCTTCTATAAGCCATAAATTAAAAATAAATAAATAAATAAATAAATAATATTTTAATACTCCAAAATGGGTCCAGAGTCGATTTTTTCTTTCAAACATTGTTTTTATTTATTATTTTAAAATTTAATGTTGTATTACTTATAATATTTTTATTTAATTTTTTTTAACTAGTTATGTGGAGCGTTTTATCTCTCACTAGTCAAAGAAAATTTTTAAATTGATATATATATTTATTTCACAAATTACTTAAGCATAGCTTTTTGATAAATATATAGTTATATACCATAAATCCAAGTGATTTTGTTTTTTCTCTTAAAAGAGAAGTTCTCACGTCACTGAAAAACCTTTACAGCATTAATTTCTTTAGGTTTATTAACATAATCTGAATAGAGATAATACAAAATTAAACTTTGAAGAAACGAACTAAAACTAAAAATATTTAAAAATAAATAAACTGATACTGTGCTCATATTAAATGTCTAAAATAGAGTTTTACTCTAAATAAATTCAATGACAAATTATTTAAATGATAAATAAATAATATCAGCGATTGATGTAAATAAGATATAAAATTTATGTTAATTTTAAAAAATTATAATAATTTTCAAACACATGTATAATTATTAAAATTCAAAGTCATAATTAATAAATCATAAAAAAGTATCAAATATATATTTTTTAATTGAAAAATGATTAAGTATACCGTTGATAAAATATTGTCTTAAATACGTGATATAATTTGGACATCGTTGGTGGATAAAAAATTATCCACCAATGATATACTAAATTATTATTCTTTTTAATTTTTGTAAGAAACAAAATTTATTATGTTATATTTCTGCCATTCAATAAAATAAATAAAAAATGTATCACCGTTAGGAATTAGGATGCTTTATGTGAAACTTAAAATTTAATCGTGACCAGTGGATTTTTGTTGACAATTTATTATTTTGTGGGAAAATTTGAAATTATATTCTGAAATGGCAAGTATAGTTTAGATTGATTATTTAAATTAATACATGAATGGACTTAAAATCCACATATAAGGCGCAAGAATTTGTACGATTGACATTTATAATATATTTTAAAATACATACTTAATATATAGTTATATTTGAGTTCAATTAATTTTATTTTAAAAAACGAATTGTTTCAAATTTAATGATTTATAAAAGAGGATTATAAAAAAAGTAGGTAGGCAAGGGTTGGAGGCAGGCCGGCGGTCAGCGTTCAACCCACCAACAACCACACAGTCAAACCCTTGCTTTAGTGTGGATCGATCTATGGTTAATGGAAACTGGGCGATCTGTGTAGAAAAGTTTTACGGAATGCACCGATTTCACAGGAGATTTGGAGAAGGACAAAATCACCAAAGTTGAATTGTGGGACATATTGATAGCTTTGGACATGAATTACAAAAATGTGGAGGATGAATTTGGACCTGTACAAAAATGATTGCATAATAAAAATTATTAAATAAATTAATTTATAATTTATTTAATTAAATTAGAGATATTTAATAAATAAATTTATTTGAATAGTTTATAATTTTTTATCATACATTACTTTAAGTAATATATAATTTTTAACTGATAATTTTTATAATTTTTTTATCTTTATTATTTTATTCAAATTATAACACTATCCTATTCATAATATAATATTATTTTTATTATATTCGAGTAACATTTAAATTACATATTTTATGATGAATTTTTAAATATTGTTAATAGTAACACAAAAAATAAAAATTTAAAAGCATCTATTGAGAGATATTTACTGAGATAAAAAAGATTCACAATAATATTATTAATTTATTATGAGACTTTACGATATATTTATTTTTTATTTTTTAAAATTATATAATAAAATATAATTATTAATAAAAAATAATAAATTTTAAATAAATATATCTTTTTATGTTATTTTATATTTATCGATTAATTTAATAGTTAATTTTATCAAATATTTTTAATTTAATAAATTAATTTAACAGTTTTTAACTTTCAATTAATAATTTTTAACTACAAAATAATTTTTTAATTTTTAATTAATTTATTAATTATTTTTGTTAAATATAATCTTATCGTGAACTTCTTAATTAAATAAGGATTAGAAGATATCTATCAGAGTTGGTGCTTAACAAGGATCTTGACCAGTATAGGAACAATTAGTATCGATGAGTATTGTAAGAGAGAATACTCAAATATTTTCTTAGAGTGTTTTCTAATTTCCATCATTTATTTATTTATTTTCTATTCACATTTTACGTTGAAGTGTTTTTATGGTTATTTCTTCTGTGCCGCAGGAAAATTGCGCGAACGGCGAAGGAAACTTCTACGAATTTGTTCAATTGAATTACTGAAACGACGCTCTAATTATAATTTAATCGTACAAATAAATATTAAAAAAAACGAAAATATAAAGTAATAAAATATTGAAAAATAGGTAACAAATAAGTCTAAACAACATATTTTGAGCTTCCAAATTGACTTAATCAAATAAAAAATTATGAGCCTTTTAAGTTTATATACCCGTTCAAGATCTACATATTGCGCATTTAGACTTCTAAATATCAGTTTACTCTAAAAACTTGTTGAACAAAATTCAATCTTATATAGTATAAGTAAAATAATCTTTTTTATTATTATTATTCTTATAATAATATTTTTTATCTATTATGAAAATACATGCTAATTTTTTTAAAAAAGATATAAATTAACTTAAATATCTAAAATGTTCTTTATAAAAAAATATAAGAATATTCTACCTCTATATAATAATAATAATAATAATAATAAAATACTATCTTTTTTTAATACGAAAATACACACCAACCTTTTTTAAAAATAAAAAAATTATCCTACAATTTAATTCAAATATTTAAAATATTCTTTTTAAAAAAGAGAAATAAATACTAAAATAAATAAGAGCAAAGTAGTTTCTCCTTCCCTTATTAAAGTATTTATTACACAATTTTTATAACTTAGTCCAAATAATAAAAATATCCTTTATAAAAGAAAATGAATTATATTATTTTCCTTATCCTATAATATCAATTATTATTTTTAACTATTTTCTCTAATATCAATTATTATTTTTAATAATTTTCTCTTCATTTCCTCTTAATGATAAATATTAATTTTAACATTCATATAATGATAATGGAGGATTATACATTCATTTATACAGTTAAATTAATATTCATATAAGTAAACTCAAACTCATATTAAGTATGGTAAAATTTATTTCTCTTACTTTCATGAAA
Organism: Gleditsia sinensis; assembly: GCA_037074535.1. Taxonomy (NCBI): domain Eukaryota; kingdom Viridiplantae; phylum Streptophyta; class Magnoliopsida; order Fabales; family Fabaceae; genus Gleditsia; species Gleditsia sinensis. Next base: position 338,610 of record CM073464.1, read on the forward strand.
TAAAAGAATGTGAGATAGATGTATATCCAAATTGATGTGAAAAGGTCATAGAGACTTATCAAGGGAAAATAGAAAAGGATGAAGAGATTTATATTTAGGCAAAAAACCTTTAAGGGTGTATAAATGAATGTACAATCCTCAATTATCGTTAAAGAATGTCCACGGGTAATTTGCATTGTTTCGTATCGGATAAAATTTAATAAAATATTATATTTTTTTCTCCTAAAAGATTGTTAATATTTTTTACATAATTATTATTATATAATATAAAATCATCATGCGGTCCAATTTTGATAATAAAATTTTTAATAATAAAAAAACATTTTTTTTTTGAACAAGTAACTGGATATATATTGTCAATTTAACATTATACGGTCATCACTAGTTTAGGGACTATTGTTTAGGGGGCCTGTCCAAATTTTGGCCCATCTGGCCCAATTGCTTTTATATGGTATCTGTGGGGTATGACCCAAAAAAAGAATCAACTCTCGACAAGAGGAAAACCCTATACACAGAGAGAGTGGAGAGAAATGGGGGGTGCATTTTGGGGTTCAAGGGTGATGGAGATAGTGAAGAAGCATGATTCGGGAGGACTGGTGTGGAAGATGATAAAGCTCACCTCCACTCGTAAAGCCAATGCCAAGAAGCGCCTTTTTCGAGTGTGGCAGGCAAGTCATTTCTCTCTATCTCTCATTCTCTCTCACCAAGGTTTTCTTCTTCCACTTCTTCTTCCTTTCATTCTTTTACAGACGTTTCAAAATTTTCTTTCTCATCGCTGTAGTACACGATCCTTCTTGTCGATACGTAGACTACGACTGTTTTGTGCCCGGATAACATCGGCATGTCTGCCGATTAATTTTAGAAGCTTTTATCCTTAACTAAAAATCCAAATAAAAAAATTAACTAGTATTAGTGCATTATGTATGCAGTCAAATAAATCAGAAACCAAATATAGTGAAAACCTGCATTAGGCCGTACACGTGAAGTTTAGCTATCCTGGTGATTACTCACCTGGGAATCATTGGATATGTCTCAAGGAGTCCAACGCGATTTAGCTTACCTGATTGGTGTTTCCAATTTGCTTTTAAACCGTAAGTAAGGGTTGAAGAGAAACTACTTGTACACACTACTTTAAATTAGAAGTTGATAGATGGGAATGAAGCGCATAGAGTATCCATGCCGCAGAGTCCATTATTTTCACATACTCAACTGTAATAATTCACATGAAAGATTGATTGCTTGTTGCCTGTCCGACTCAGGTCCTAGTTTTTGGTAATTACTTATGTCACTATGTTACTATCTTGGCTGTCTTCTTGCCTTATAGGGTTGGCTCGGTTTGATTAATGGATTGGTATCTTCTTTGCTACATGTGACCAGACTATCGGGGACATTTTCTCTCAATTTAACATATAAATTTAGACATGTAGAAGAGACACTCGTGTCTGGTAAATCACTTTTTTTACAGCATTATCTCTTTGCTGGTTATGCAAGAACTTCGTCTGGAGAGAGATCTGTTTCAATTTTAGTGGACCAAAGTGCTTTTGAATATTTTAAAAATGAAGCCGTAAGGTAAAACATATTATAGGTTATAGTTTGTAATGGGTAGAATGTGCATAACAGAACTTGTATATGCAAGGTCAAACCTTGTGAAGAATGGCTTTTCTGCCCTCAAGAATTTTTGCAATTGGTCTTTACAATTCATCCACCGTGCAGCAGTCATTTGTGATCAAGTCTAGTAATGGCTATGGTCTGTATAAAGAAGTCAATGATGCTAGCCTAACAAGTTTTTCTTTCTGTATATGTTAAAAAATGTATTTAAGTTGCTATAAGCATTACTGACTAGCTTTTGAGGTCTATCTGAGAATATGGGTAAAGTAAATGCCCTTTTGGCAATTATTCAGAAAACCACTAGAGACTCGCAAGCCCAATATGGTTGTATCACCAAATGTTTGTGTGGTGTGTTATTGGAGTTCAGAGACAAATAGTCACCTTATTCTGCATTGTGATGTGACCTGCCAGATTTGGAATAAGTTGTTTGGTATCTGTAATGAGCAGCGGATTTGCTCTCCTACTCTAGATCTATTATTAGCTATTAAGTTTACTGCCTTTGGGTTTAAAAAAGAACAGAAAGCTCTATGGCAATGCCCAGTTTTTGCAGCTTTGTGGTGTCTTTGGATGGAGCGGAATGCAAGGGTCTTCAGTCAAAAATTTCTCCCGTCACAGCTTCTCTGGGAGAGGATTGTTTTTCTAGCTTCTTTGTGGGCCTCTCCTCATGGTTTTTTTAGGGGGATTGGCAAACACTTTTGAGATGTTAATTTTTCAGTTTTTTGCTTTCTGTTTTTGAGTACTACTTGTCCTCTTTGGTTGTACCATTCTTCTCCCTTTTCATCAATAATATATCTTCTTTTATAAAGAAGAAAGGTATTTTGGAAAGTAGTAAAATCAAGCTGAAATGTGAAAATAAGCTGTTTCTGGGATTTCTGTTATTTTTATGATTAAACTTGTTACGAATATTGCTCTACAAACACTCCCCTATAGAAATTCATTTGGTCTATTGTTGCACTGTTTTATGATTTTCAAATTTGTAGCTGGAGAATACTAAGTCCATAGCGCTCTGATAATATGTTGTGATGAAATCCTTTATCCCATCATGAAGGTGTTGCAAGTGTATTGAGAGACTGTTTACTTCTTTTAGGTCTGCTTGTAATGTAGAGTTTTGGAAGCAGCTTGAGCTGTAATCACTACACCTAAAGAAACTGTCTACATGGATTTTGATTTATTTCTTTGAGAATGACCTATTTATTCATTTACACCCCCATGCATGCACCTTTTGTTTCATTACACTTGTACTGCCTTATTCTTTCTTTTCTTTTCTTCCAAAAAAAGAAAGTTGCGCTTTATCTTCTAATGTCCATGGCTGATATTATGGAGATTTGTCTTTTTCATTGAAGAATGAAGCTGTCCTGAAGGCATGTTCTGAAGCTCCTCCTTCAATAACTTCTTGTGATGGTGCCATTAAAGCTCACAAAAACATCAGCAAGGACAGCTGAGTTGAAGGGTATTGCTGTTCGAAAACATCAAGCCAGTGTAAAAGTTGTATCATTGTTATTTTAAAATTCAATCACGAAATATATTTTGCTTGGACAGTTGTTATCAGACTTTAACTGGATACTCTAATTTGGTGCTAGTTCAATCTTTTTTAATAGATTTTTTTTTTGTATAATCAATCTGCATTTTATTGCAGCATTTTAGTACTTGAGCTATGGTCTTGTATATTACATGACAGAGCATGAGAATTGTCTCAGTGATCTATGAGGTATCCTCTATCTTGCCTGCTGGATATGTCTCATTATTCGGGACTCTTGCCAGTTGTAGTTAAAAGCATGGTAGTGAGTGATACCAGTTTATTACAAGCAACATTAAAGATCTGTTGCTTCTGCCTTTGAATGTGATCTATAGCTGAACACGAACATTCTCACTCTTGGAATGAATCAGATCTTATATGCTATATGTTTAGTTAATGTAGTCTTATGCTGCTTGCTTACAGAATCTTCTGAGATGTTGATATGGTCCATCTTTTTGTTTGAAAGGATGCAGGAATGATGAAAAATTGTATTGCCCTATAACAGTTTAACACTGGTTTTGAATATGAATAACCTCATTACCATTTCCATGCCTGTCTCAGTTCTTGAAAATTCTAGCAGCCAAACTGATATTCATGTTTTATTCTTATACATAGCATGATCCTGGCTACCAAAACAGTTTGGGATTTGATTTTTGTCTAGACGTTGAAATATAGACTGCATGTGATGTACCACGAGGGACTGACTAAATATGATTATAAATAGCCAAGGTAGTATATAGAAATTGCTGATAGTATTTGCCAACATAAGACAGAGATACACACCATGATAATGCAAGTTTGCGCCCTGCATAAATGCAAGTCACTTTGTCAGAGTTCTGCCAAGCATTGGAACTCTCTTATGGAGGGGCATCATCATCCAACGATGTTTTATTAGTCAATTACTAGATCATAACTAATTCTGTTAGATCTGAATTCGAATTTAATTCAAGGGCACTAAAGTGCTGTACAAAGAAAGGTTTTACATATTTGGTTAGATTATATTTATATGAATGCCAAGAAATCGTAGTCCTATTTGCAGAGAGAGTGAGCGGCCCTTTTTAAAGTCATCTTCGTCCAAGCAAAAGGCATTTAGTTGGTTTTGGAACAGGTCAAAATTGATGGATGATTATACATACATTCCCTGCCTGCAAAGCAACTATTTCTTTATTTTTAAAATAAAAACTCCATGACACTGACAATGACCCGAAATGCCCTTTTAGATAATGGAAGGATGGAAGGGTTTGTTTATGTGATTGACCTAATCAGGTGAGCCTACCAAGTTCAGCTGTGAGAGTGTCATGTCATGGGTGGTCTACCATGACGGGCTGCCCACGTGATTGACAAAAGGGTTGCCCTAAGTCAGCAATTCATAATCACATACCTCTCTCTCTCTTCCTTTATTTCCTTCATGAAAATGAAACTTACTAGAAAAGGTGACGTGAACAACTCCAACAGCCTTACATGATTCTAAACCACTGTCACAAGAAACTCTGGTCGGCAATTAATTCTTATAAAAGAAATAAATTCATCTTCTCGACCTTGGTATGCCATGGCACAAGGCAATTGTCAGAATCATCCTATAATTATATAAATTGCACAGTTCTACTTCTTTTTTTTAATATGCCGTCTTGGTCTTCCCAGCGACTTGGCAGGGTTTGTGCCACCTGGATAATATATTATTGGTTTTGCTGTTTAATTTTTATTTTTTTTGTACAAGTAAAATTTAAAAAGCGCAAATAATATTGGGGTGTGTTTGGTTGTCCAAGCTGGGTTGTGGGACGTGTGTAGTGAGTGTGCATCAGGTTAAATAGGACGAGTTTTGGGAGAGGAAAATCCAGCAGTACACCCATTAATGTCTGCTTACAACACAAGATTTCACGTTTTTTTTTTTTTTTTTTTACAATTTGGATGTGGTTAAAAGGGGATAATGTCCCAGTAACTTGAACACTGGCACTGGTGTTTCTTATTGTCTATATCTTCGGTTAACTTACACGTTATATATTTGTTGCCTTAAAAACGGCAAAACGATTAGGTAGTGTGAAGTTTAAAATATGTTCAGACATGCATACTAATTTTGGACAATTGTGAAAATAACCTGAGCTTCATCCAATCCTTAAGATCAACTGGTGGACTTATCAAGAAGTAGAAGAAAAAGATATGGATAAGATACGCAAACTTGTGAAGGGTTAAAAACTAATCAATTTTCAGAACAAGGGACCCTCACTTCATTTTCAACATAATGACTCCTACTTCTTCCCACTCAACGTCCGGTCCGTATTACTTACTGTATTTGTTGCCATATGGTGTTTCTCTACCCCCAATGCAGCTACCACGGTGAGTCTAATATTCCCTCCTACATTTTGGACAATTATTGGATTCTGCCATTTATTTCTTGGTTCTCTCATGTAGATATAGAGCCCAATTCCTGATTTATCACACTTGTTATCAAAGATTGAGCTATTTTTGTGCCTTTTGGTTTGTTCTTTACCAAAAGGCACAAGGGCAACTTTGTGCGATGCTATGCTTATCTCGCAAAAATTATGCTGGTTATTCTTTGTTCTTTCTCCCTCCTCCTTTCCGTATCCTTTTTCCTTGCCGGTTGTTGAGACCCAAATTGAGGAAGAAAAATTTGGAATTCCATTACATAATTCCATTCATTACTCTTTGAGAAGATAATGGCCGAGTTTCAATAATCTAAAAGAGAATTCCAAACTATTGCAAGCACTGGTACATTAACTAGAAAGGCAAACTAAGCTAGAAAGAAGTTAAGTCACGGTTTTCTTCTAAAATAAGGCAAACTATTGCAACTACTACTGCTTTCTTCATGTTCATCTGAGGAGACGTGGGTAATTCCACTAGCGCCCGACGACGACGAAGTAGGGGTACGATTTAAATCTGTCCTGTTCTGTGCCAAGAAGTCGTAGAACACTGGCCTACACTTGTTCAGCTTCAGGCTGCTACTTTCTCCACTTCTTCTCTTCAAAAATATGCGACACAGTACCCAATTTTCCATGGCCGTCACGGGGGTCTGCGTATGCCAATACAATAATAATTCTGTCACTAACCACCATGGATAATGTATACAAATTCTTCTCACTCGATTAATCACTCAAACTCACCTGAGCTGCTGAAGTGTTGTTGGTAAGGAGGCGATATTCGTGCATGATCCAGTCAGTTCTACATCCATGGGGTGGCTTCCCTCTGTAGAAAACCAGGGTCTTCTTCATCCCAACCACCTGATGCCCCCTTGAACTAACAATTTGTTTGTCTAGCCCCGTTGCCTTCCAATACCCCGAATTGGTGGCTCTGTTGGATCTGTTACCATTGGAATATTTGGCTTCTCTAGTGCTGAAGAAGTACCTCTCCTGCTCCAAATCACCTAAAACCCACCTCTCGTTACTCAGAAATTGAAATTGGTAGTAATTAAGACACACAAATTAAGTTAAGAATAGAGAGAATGGGAAGAAACCTGGCAAATCCCAGGGATCAGACTTGCAAACATGGACCTCGGGAATGATAGAAGCAGGCAAAGGGCAGGAGAAGACCTTGCGCTTCAAGTATTGCACCACAAGTTCTTCGTCTGTTGGGTGGAAACGGAATCCAGGCGGCAATCTAAGCTCCCCATTCTTAACAAAATTGAGCTTCTCCTTCTTCTCCTTCTCCTTCTCCTTGTCCATAGCACAACTCAATCAACCCACTCGTGCGCGGTTCTTATAACCCGCGAAAGCAGAGAGAATCATATACAGAAGCTGAGAGGAGATTATTTAATTTTTATTGATTAGAGATAAAAGATAAAAATGGAAAAGAAAGCAAAAGGGGGGGAGGAAGAGAGAGAGAGAGAGAGGGAAAAGGGGAAGGGCGGGGGGTGGGTGAGTTGAGACCTGAAGGGAAAGTGTGGCTTCTTTTATAGTAATGGGGCTGACAGACAGACAGACAGAAAAGAGGAGAAGTGTACGACGACACATTTGGCGTAAACGATACTCAAACTCCCATTTTCTTCTGACGCTATTTTAAACTCAGCTTTTTAATTCTTTCATTTGGTGTCTAAGACAAAACAAAACAAAACAAAATGCACCTAGTTCTCTTCGTTCCATCCTTGTTTCTTGTTTTTAGATAGTGGGAATCCTCTTAAACCAAACCAGCTAAGCAAAGCTCGCCAGTCACTGGAAAATCAGAGGGTATAGCTTAAGAAAAAACAAACCTTTTTCTTGCCATCAGAAAATTTTAATAATTCATAGAGAATCATGTAGTTAGTTGCCTACAGATGGAGGTCACTCCACTCTACCCAAGCACCTCACTTGCTTTGCTTTTCCTGAAAGTACAAAAGTGACCCCGTGTCATTGGTACCCTCTCATAATTATTGATAACAACACCAATTTTGCTTTTTGACCCTTCACTCCTTCCACCACACCCTAACGCCCCCCCCCCTCCCCCCGCCCACATATCAATCACAAATTTCAATTCCAATACAAACACACTATCTGCTTCTAAAACATATACCATAATATCATCGTTGCCTTTATTCTTTATTTTTTTTATCAACAACGATAAAGAAGAAGGTGGGGGGGGGGAGTGTAAGGAAGTATGAAACAATGATTGGGAGAAGCTGTGACAACAAATAAATAAATAATGAGTAATGTGTGTCTCAATTGTTAGTTTAGATTCAGAAGAGGTGGAAGGGATAAAAAAGGGAACGGCAATGAAAAGGGTTATTTTGGTAAATAAGCATGCGTGAGGAGGTGGGTGAGGGGAATCAAAGTCAGGGGCCTACTTGCCTCCATAACTACGGGCACCCACGTCGGACTAAGGATAGCTGACAAATATGCCACCTTCAACCTATGTCCCATGTCTAGATTGAGCAAATCTTCGTGTCTCGCTATTTTGGATCACATCCACCTCTTACCATTAATCTTCCTTCTCAATTTCAATTTTAGCCCAACGCCTTTTTATTTTTTTTCTTTTTTTTTCTCTTCCTTCGTTCTTAAAATCAAAAAAGAGCTCTCGTCCTTCTGTCAAACAATTCTTCGTCCTATTCCTATCACACCAAAACTCAAATCTTCTTTTAAGATTTAAAAACAACAGATATAAGAAAAATCTAATATTATTTTAATTAGTCAATAAAAGTTCATTGACTTCCGCTGCTTGACGTGAAAATAAAGAAAACCAATTTAACGTACGATTGATACAAAGTATGGATCATATTACTTTTAGTATAATCAGTTGTCATGATCCAACCAATGAAACATACGGAATGTTCAGAGTGGTTTTTTTTTTTTTATATATAAAAAGAAAGAAAGAAAAAAAGTAGTGGCAGAGTGGTATAAATGTGCAAAGAAAAGGGAGGGTTATGGAATATCGTGGGAAAAGAGAAAAGTGGTGGAAACGTGGGAGGGTTGAGATTTAGTTAAACTGGAGCCTCAAACATTGACAATAGAGGAAGAGAGTGATTGATATTCCGTAGGGAGCAGGGAAAGTGGTTGTCCAATGTCCACCCATTTTAAAAATTTGGAGGGCAGAATTGGGAAAGAAATTTAATAAATAAATAGAATGAGTTGAGATCCCCACAAGCAAAATGCTCTAAACCCAACTTGCATTTTCCTACAGAGTATGGAAACACAAGTTTTGGTTTCGTAAGCCAAATTGCGGCTGTCTCTCTCTCTCTCTCTTGAATGCGGGGAGGGTCAAAGGTGTTTGCGTGTGGGCATTGTCCTTTGGGGGGGTTTTTTTGTTTTTATAAAGGATTGCCTTAGAAACGTCAAAGGCTGCAATTATTGTGTTTTGGGTAAAATATGTTATTCAGCAGGAATCGTGTATGCCCCTCTTTTATGATTTGGGTATTGCCAGAGTTGAAGTCTTTCCTCCCTCCCTCCCTCCCTCTTACTTACTTTTATTCGTTGGGAGGTGTTTTAATATTGCAAATAACTTTCTGAATGAGATTGCCCTCCTCACAAGCATCTTCTTTGTTTTGTGTTTGGCTTTGCATTTCTCTTTACTTTCCTCCTCCTCACACGTTCACCCTTGCTTTCTAAAGTATTCTTGTAAATCTTTACCATTCTACACCTCACCTTTACGTCAATCATTGACGCATTCATGCCCTATTTTACGTTTAAGAAGAAATATGTTTAAGCATCATTTTGGTATGTTTCAAAGCTGCTTCCTCATCATCATAGCCATGATGACCAACTTTTTTTTTTATTTTTTATTTTATTTTTGGGTATGTGGAATATTAATTTGTGAGTATGGGAATACAGCGTGTGCAGTACCCTATTATACAAAAAGTGGGTTATGCTCGATCGCGATTTGATGCCTTTGCCCGGCTTAATTAAATTATATCATGAAAAAAATAATTAAGACCAATCATGCGTTATAAAATATGTTTGGGTACGATGGAGTTTGGAGAGCGGAGGAAGTCTATATGATATATATATTATAATACATGGATAGATTAAAAAATGTTAATTGATATGGATGTATAGATTATAGATAGAAATATTCATTGAAATAAAATATAGCGATGTCCAATGAGGACAATTTCAAAGGGGGATACATAGATATCAAAGTTGACCCTGTTATTATAGAGATGCCATGGGGGCTGGGATAGTGGTCCTTGCTTCTTGTTTCTTCAATCTGAAGCTACACAGAATTGTCAACCCCCGCCATAAAAGGAAGGAAAAGGCAAAGGAATCTATAGTGGGTGTCATTTAGTTGCATTGTCACTGTGTGCTTATGTTTATAAATCCTAAGAAGTTCGCAGTAGATGAAAATAAATGGAAGTAGCTTTCGAATGCGGTTTCCAGAATCTCATTCCTTCTTTACTTTGTTTCAAACGCGAGGGCTTTTGCACACACTTTGCGCGCATCCTACAAAGAAACTTCCTCCTCCCAACTTTGATATCATCTTTCTTTCCATTCTACGAAACTTACAAGGCACACAACTCCACTCTCTACTATGCATCCTCCCACGCCTTCACTTTTGTATTCTCTTTCCCCAATATATATATATATATATGCCTTCCATACCTAAGCACAAATACTAATTCTTACATTCCTCAGCTAGTACCTCCAGTGTGATGTGACAGAGAAATGTTAATATTGTTGAGGCTAATTAAGCAAAGGGAATTTAAGATCATTTAAGGGGTAGCGTGAAGGTTTTAAGTTTTTAGGTAGGAGAGACGTGAGCATGATGTCTTGCTCTTGCACCCTCCACTGGCCCACCATCTGGGTCGCAATATATACTCTCTTGTTCTAATACTTATTACAATTTAACCTTTCAAAGAATAATACATGTCTTGGATTCATAAATTATTGTCATTAAGTTGATTTCTAAGATTTATATTGGAGTGGTTCCGCAGCTGACAAATAATAGAAGTCAAGAAAGAAAGAAACGGGTTGGAGATCCAGCAGTGGAAACAACTCAATTCAATTTCATTAGAAACCCCCAAAGTGAAATGGGTAGGTCTAAGGGTTGAGCTTAACCTATGTTGAAAGACAGAAATTAAGATGGCTATGAAGAGTGGCAAGTTCAAAACCATTAATTACTTTTCATACAAGTGAAAGGACTTGGGGAGGAATTCAATTGGCTACTCACTCTAATTATTGGTTCGATTACAGTTTGAGTTACAGAAAATGGTTCCTCGACCAAGTATTGACGTCTTATAGAGGTTCTCAGACAAATCCACTCTATCCATGACATGTTGCAAGTACCCAACCACAGGCACATTACTGACACATGCAAAAGTAATAGGGAACCAAACGCAACAACAATAATCAATGCCCGGGCCCCATGTATATGTCAAGACTCCTCTTTGATTCTTGAGGTGGTTTTGACTTGGGCTACAATATAATTCCTTGCCTTGTAAATCTCCTCCGTCGTCCATTCATAATGATCCTTTTTAAGTAGGAGGAAGGATCACGGATAGGCCCACTTAGTTTGATGTTGGGGCTATAATCCGCAGTCAAATAAGAAACACGAATCTTGAGAGAAGAGGGACAGTGCGAAGGCCATAGAGATTATCTTAATTAAAATCACGAATCCCCAATATGTACGCAGTTCTTCATGGTTTCTTTTCTTTGGTCAGTTATGTCTCCTTCCAAGTTCCAACTACTTGCTCTTATTATTATTATTTTACGTTTAATAATTTGGTATATTAATATCTACGTTCAAAATGTTAATAGTAAAAGAATTATAGAATATTTGAAATTTTAAAATAAAATTTCACTAAATGCTCCTATTTTAGAAAGTTGCAAGATGCAACCCATCCAATCAAGCTAATTGTACAAATAAAGTCACTCTTGTACGTTCATGTTAATGAACCAAAAATACCAAATTGTGTTGTTAGTAATATTTGAAATGTTTTCCCCTATCAAGACAATTAGATGAAGTTGTCCAGTATTGTGGGATCGATGATGAATGATGACATTAAAATACTAGATGAACATTCATTCGACTAAACACACAGTAGAAGGCTAAAACCTCAACACTTTTCGAGTTGCAACTACAATTTGCAGCGCACAAATATCATGTCCGGTTGGCAACCAGCACGTTTTGAAGCCCCACGCACAAAATGTAACCTTTGGAGAAATTGACAGTCAATTTAGGAGAAAGACACTTAAATAGTAAACTTCACTTATTTTTATATGTAAATCTCATACACATTTTTTTTTTTTTTAGAAAATGAAGAGATTCAAATCCAAAATATTCCCATGGAACCAAATGGACTATCATAAAATCAAGTGTTCATGAGCATATATCCTATTTCTCAGTATTCATGCACGTGTTGTTGACTGAAGCATGTCACCCTCTTCCTCAATTTCAAATGCAATGCATCATTGTTTTTATTCTTGACCATGCTTTAATGTTTAGCTGCCACTGGCCAGTTCCCATGCTTTCCAATGCCCTAGCTAAATGATTTCAAAATATAATGAGTTCCTCCGTTAGAAGCCCATTACCCCCCGAAACGATCATTGATATTTCTTTCAGTAAAAAACAGCAAGTACTCCACTACCAACAACTACTATATATAATAAACAAACATGGAGACTGAATATTTTCCAAATGGTTTCCAGAAACAGAGAAGCAGCTCTCTCTGCTAGTTATCTAAGTTACAACAAAGCCAATTAACTGTTTAAATATACATGATAGATGTTAACTTCCTTGCCTTCTAAGGCATCCGTAATCGAGTAAAGCAAAATGAAGGTACTTCTGCCCTTTGGTAGCGCTGGAAGAATTACTGGAGGGTTGCAAGGTAGACTATAGGCGAAGATGCTGAATGATGCTCATTAAAGCCTTATTTAGCAAAAAATAATGCAACAAGTATCAAGTGTCTGAAAGTAAGCCTCCATGGATGAAGTTCACACAGTAGTGATGCATCTTTTCTGTCTTTACCTGGAGGAGAAGTGGTATGAACTATGCATAAATAACGTGTACTACAACAGAGAGGTGATATAACTGATTGCCAGTACCTCAGTCTTCCACAGTATCATTAAGCTCATGATTTTTATTTCTCAACAAGCCAAAAGCAAAAGCAGCAGCAGGAAAATCTCTTATGATAATAAATCTTATTCTAGTGTTGTGAATAAGTATTAACATTTCACAATGGTGTTCAAACCAACAGCTGTATTCAGAAAAATTTAGTAACTGCCAAATGCATACCACACTAGAACAGTCAGAGCTTGGCAAAAACTGGCTTCCGTTTCTGGATTTGTGCCGACACTGCTTCTGTTAAGTCATTTGATAAAAGTGTTGCAGAGTTCCGGGTTGCAACATAGTCCAATCCTTGATCCACAGTTAAGTCCCTACTTTTAAGCAACACAGCTTTTGTCCCAATGACTGCAAGAGGAGATTTGGCAGCAATTGCTGTCAAGTGTCCAATTCATGATGTCAGAACAATGGCATCTTGATGCTGTAGACGAACTATTAGAGAGAGAAGCAAATGAAGGAGGGCAACACAATAAATGAAAAACTAGCGAGGAATACAAGAACACGCTCATCTTACACTCAGTCAGTTATTGCCATTTCTAAACATAATGATAAAATGAATTTTTAAAAAACCATAGTTTACCAATTCTAGATAGCCTCATGCTCTTACATAAAAGAAGCAAACAGGGAACTACCCCCAAATAAACAAGACAATTAACAATGTAATTACATGGCAAAATAAAGACTTATAAGAACTAACTGAATGGAATATCTGTAAAAAATTAGTTTAGCACTCACCTTATTTTGACATAAAGCAACCTAGAGGTTCCCAATGAACAGGAAGTGATCTATTCAGGTAAAAATGTAGACTATATATAGGAAATCGTCTGGTTGAAGGTACTATACACAAGCACAATTCGTTCTATACAAAAAAAAAGTAAAAGGAAAATTCCCAACTAAAACCCCAGCCTCTACCTCTTCCAGCTCCCCCAAGAGAACAATATCAGTATTGAAAAACATCATTACCTTCCGTGAAGATAAATGAGATTTCCATTACTCATCAAAACAAAGCCAGCTAATCCTAAGCACAAACAGAAATGCAAGTAACATAATACTTTATATAACATTTCATTGGTGTTAGCCTGTGGAGTGACAGAGAAGCCGAACAATGAATCCATGCTCAGTGAACTGCTTGAAGGCTAAAACCAATTATTTCAGAAAGCTATAAGAACTATAAGTTACTAGCGCAAATGAGGTGCGTGTCTTCTGAAAAGTGCTATCAATTATTATGAATCTTATAATTGTCCTCGCGGTAGTGTATTCTATTTTTACTGCTTAGCCTCCGGTAACTTGTTTGTGGGTAATTGTAAAGACATGCGCTACTGTTATTTTCAAGTAATTAAAATCGTGGCAAAAAATACAGGAAAAAAAGAGAGTAAAGACTAAGGAGGGACTCACCCTCAGCTACATCCCGCACACCCTTATCCAGTTCAATTTTAGAATCGAAAGCTCGAGAAACTAGACCCAACTCCTTTGCTTCCAGACCAGAAAACCTCCGAGCTGTCAAAGCCAACTCGATAGCATTACCGTACCCGACTATACTCGGCAACCTCTGCAGAGATCCGAGATCGGCCGTGATAGCCAAATCGACCTCTTTCACCGAAAAAATAGCGTCATTGGTACAAAACCTTAAGTCACAAGCGGTAACGATGTCCACTCCACCACCGATACAAGCGCCGTGTATGCTGGCGATAACCGGTTTCCGGCACCGTTCGATGGCGGTGATAGAATCTTGCAAGGCGAGGATGTGCCGTCGGAGCTTCTCCCCGGAGCGGCCACGGTCACCGGAGAGGTGGTCGTCAGAGATAGAGTGGAGGGAGCTGAGGTCGATGCCGGAGCAAAAGTGGGGACCAGCACCGGATAGGACGATGACGTTGACTTGGGGGTTGTGATCGAGAGAATAGAGCGCTTTGGGGAAGTCGGAGAAGAAATCAGGGGATAGAGAGTTGCGTTGGGAAGGACGATTCAGGCAAAGGTAGAACACCGAGGAATTTGGGTTCTCCCGTATAATTTCTAGTGTTTTGTATTTCTCAATCTCCATTTTCGGGGGCAACAATGCGGACCAGAACCTAATGTGACCATGTTGATGAGTTGACACCGTCTTGTTTTTTTTTTTTTCTTTCATTTTAGGGCCTAACTTAAACAACCACTAGTCACTGCACTCCAGAGCCCGTTAATCTTTTTTATTTTTTTTTGGCTTAGCAGTACAGAGCTGGCACAAGCAGAAAATCATTGGACAGTACATATGAAAAAGCATGATTCATATTCATTCCAAAAGGAGCTTTCTTCTCTCAGTTCGGGGAGGTTGCTGCCTCCTCTCCCCCTCCCCCCCCCCCTTTTCTCTCTCTCTCCCTTAATGTTTTCTTTTAATGTATTTTGTTTTAATAGAGAAGTTTTTTTCTTTTATTAAAAAAAATTTTTTTCATCAAGGAAGTCTCTTCCTTCTGTTTGAAAAAATATTTTTTTTTTTAGAGAAATTTTTTTTTTATAATTAGAGAAGATCTAATACTAATCGTAATTAAAAGATTTACATTTTTGTTTAGATCTACAATATCTCAAGTGTGAAAAAAATATCAAAATTAAGAGTTGTAATCTTCAGAGAAGATTGATAGGTGTATTGCCTTCCCTTAAAAAACTCTTTTTTTTTTCTTTTATTGTACTCAAAGTTAGTTATATTTGGATGAAATTTATTTTATTTTCTATATTAGTGGTTAGTAATAATTAGAAGATGTGTTGTCTTGTAATCTAGATTTTGTCTACACTTCAGAAGTGCAGACTATAATGTAATTTTTATCTTTTTTGTCTTGCTAAAAATTTCTGTAAACTCAAGTTTAATACCTATTTGTTGAATGTTATGATTTCTGATCTTGTAAAATATATATATATATATATATATATATATATATATATATATATATATATATATATATATATATATATATATATATATATATATATATATATATATATTCATTCCAAAGAATTTGGGTTGGATCGTATCAATATTAATACATCAAATGTTATCAAAATTTTGAAATTAAACTTGTTTTTGTCTCAAAAGTAATTACAAAATGAATAATATTTTTTTTGTTGGTATAAGAGAAGACCCGAACCCACTCTCTACTTCTCAATCCCCACCCCTCCCTAACACCTGAGCTAGCCTCAGGTGGCAGCCAAAATGGATGGCTTTTAAACAGTTTTGATATTATATTATTTTATAAAATATTTATGAGTCAAAATAATAATTAAATTTGAACTGATAAATGGAGATATTTTTATAATGTTAAATTCGAAGCCGTTAAAAAGTTTTTATAAAAGAAGATAATTTTAGTATTCAAAATAAAATTAGTCTTATATCCAAAAAATTTAAATATATTTTTGGTAAGTTTATTTAAAGAAATTACTCTCTCTTAGTAAAAAAAAAAACAATAGAATATAACAACTGGTCCAGGTTAGTTAGTGGAGCGAAGATTAGTTTTGAATCCATCCAAAAGATTGTATATTTTGTGGTAAATACGTTGGAATACAATGGTAGACTAGTTGTTGGAAGTGCAAATCCAAGAAGTATTCCATGAATGTGTTAGAGGTACGAAGTGTTTTGACAGCGCATGCCTCTGCTGCTTGGGTGCTTGCACGTACGCAACTTGGAATGACTGACATTGAAACTGCAGTGCAGCCCAAGGATATTAAATGATTTTAATTGCATTGTTCAATTAAGATGACGGTTTCACGCTCGGTTGGAAGCAATTAGTGCTCATAATTGGAGTCGCACAAAATTAGATATATATATCATCAGCTTCCACCTTCCTAAAATTAAGTTCGGATCATTCTATCTTTTGCTTATCCAACCTTATCTCCATCCCCAATTATGCTTACTTGAATCACAATAAACAAACTCAAATGAGGCCACTAAAAATACCTACAACCCAAATCACCTTCCCGGACAGAAGTTTGATTGTTATCCTTTCCATATTCACATTATCATTAGACTGTTTTTTATTTTGGCTTATTGCATTCAAATCCAATTGCTTGCTTAATTAGATTTTGAATCCATCCGTTATGTTTTAGTGCCGGAGGTGTTATCCTTAATTGCAAAAATAAATGTAAGTTTGTAACAACACGTACCATTGTATAAGATGTGATTAACGGGGGATAGGCTGGGTAGTGGGGTTGCTTAGGGAGAGTGCTCCGTGCAAGAGATTCTCTGTACCTTTTTGCATATATATTTTTTTGGGTAGGGAGTAGTCACGAATCCCAGATCTTGGTTCTTTTAGAATCAATGGTGGAGGAGACAAGTTTGACCGATGGATTTGGACCATCAAATGAAAAGCAGCTGCGTAGAATTACTGTCAAAACCAGGACCTCTGATGAGAGATTTTGTTCACGGTTCATAATGGTCTTTGCTCACTCATACACGCCTTTCTTTTATTCTGCATCGTTAACTAAAAGTCGCGAAAGCAATGCATCAATTTATAAATGTAAAATTAACTTTGAATTTGCAAGAGTCATAATAATTTGGGGGTCATTGATACAGGTAACCATGTTACGTAGGATTGAATGGTGGAAAATGAATGAAGTGGGAGGCTAGCCAGGCGTCACACGTCATCCCCTTTTGGCTACAGTACAAGCAGAAAAAGGGAATTATAGAGCGAGTTAAGTAATCAAAAGGAGCGAAGCTGGCTGGCATTGGGCCTAGCTAGAGTCCTACGCTACGCCAATTAATTAATTAATTTATTACTTATAATTAATATATGTAACTAGCTGGGTACATATTATAACAACAAAAGCAATAATAACCAAATGATTCAATTATTGATGGGGACGTAAGTTGGAGCCGAAATGCTGGAAAAGAAACCGAGATGCCAATCTCAAGGAAAACCTTCATTTCGAATAATAAACGAAAGAGGGCCAGTGAATGAGAATGAGAACAAAACCAACAACAGAATTGAAGAGGCATGTGTCAGGAAGTGACGCATCGGTTTGGATGTTAAATGAGAAACGGGTGAGGGAAGGTCACGTGAATGATGAATCCATAGGCCTCGTTCTCAAACCTTCACCTTCCCGCTATCTCTGTAACGTTTAAAAATCAAAAAAAATCTTCCCAACTTGTCACAGATTAAGCTGATACCATTAGTTATAATATAATTACTCCTCCTTCTAGGCGCCTCCTTTTCTAATCATAACAGAATCACACCAATGCATCCTCTTTACACGCGTCCATCCCCGGCACGTGGGAGCGAGCATCGTCCCTTCAATGGTTTTCTGCTACGCTACCTACTATAACATCAAAACCCTCATGAGACCTGAATGACTTCATAACCCACATCTTCTCTCCCCCTCTCATTCCATTATATTCTATCAATAAACTATCACGATACTTTTCTCTTTATTTTACTTTATTTTTTTTAAATAAAATGAAAAAAATTCTCTCTCTCTCTCTCTCTCTCTCTTGCTCTGTTTGTGTGTGTGTGTGTGTGTTTGTGTCATCTATATAAAGGTTGGGTCTGGGAAGGCATCCTCACCAGCTTCAGTGCGTGCATGAGATTGAGGAGGTTGAATCCGGAGGATCTCGTGTTTGCTCAAAAAATTAAACCCAGAGAGGAAGAGACACCGTAAGCTACCTAGCCAACATGGGTATTATGGGCACTCACAATCCTTTGGCATTTACCTTTGGCATACTAGGTAAAGACTGCTTACTGCAACACATAACACCCTCATCCATCCTCTGTCTCTTTCGCATTTTTCTTGTTTCTTTTTCAAACTTCTTGAATTGCAAATGTGCTTTCTTCCCTTCTTTCTTTACATTTATATATCAAGAACCGTCTCTCTCTCTCTCTCTGTATCCTTGTTCCCATGTTTAATTAGCCCAGAATTTGAACTCCTCACATCAGCAGCTTCTTAATTTCTACCACTTCTTGATAATTATAATTTTATTTTGCGATATATATCATCTTAAAACTTACAGAAAGTTGCTAGCTGTCAACAAATCCCCACCTAAGAGTGGATCACATATATGTGCATGCGTAGAATCTGTTATTTTTCTGTTATAGTGGAAGGAATTTAATCGAGTTAATTATTCTTGTTGCCCAGGTAACGTCATTTCATTCATGGTATACTTGGCTCCGCTGTAAGTATACATTTTTATTTATTTATTTATTTTAAAAAATTAATTAATTAATTAATTTTGAGAAAGTGAGAATATATAATTAATTAATTGAAAATGAAAAATGAGCAGGCCAACTTTCTACCGAATATACAAAAAGAAATCGACGGAAGCTTTCCAGTCGCTGCCTTACCTGGTGGCGTTATTCAGTTCCATGCTTTGGCTCTACTATGCCTTGCTCAAAACCGACGCCGTTCTGCTCGTTACCATCAACTCATTCGGATGTGTCATAGAGATCATCTACATCGTCATCTACATAACCTACGCCCCCAGGGATGCCAGGGTACGTATATATATATATGCATTAATTCGATCGCCCAGGTCAAGATTATTTATATTAATTATATCCTTCCCATTCCCACGAATGAATGATCGATGCTGTGATTCTGGAATGCCCGCAGAACCTAACCGTCAAAGTTTTCGGGGCGATGAACGTGGGGTCCTTCGCCTTCATCCTCTTGGTCGCGCACTTTGCTCTGCATGCTTCCCTTCGGGTCCAAGTGCTTGGATGGATTTGTGTGTCTGTTTCGGTCAGTGTGTTTGCAGCACCTCTGAGCATTGTGGTCAGTCTACCGATCGATCGAGCCAAATTGATTAATTCAATGCTTACCCATACCAGTCAGTCTCTCACTCGATTATGATTATTGTTGCGCATGCAGGCACAGGTCATTCGAACTAGGAGTGTAGAGTTTATGCCTTTCAATTTGTCATTTTTCCTCACATTGAGTGCCGTATCGTGGTTTGCTTATGGTCTCTTCCTCAAGGACATATGCATTGCTGTAAGTACCTTATCATTCCTATTCTAATTAATTTCATCTCGGGGGATATGATCGATATTCATCATTCGTTTGAATGTGTAGCTCCCAAATGTGCTGGGTTTCGCACTGGGGCTGCTTCAGATGCTGCTCTATGCCATTTTCAGGAATGGTCACAAGAGGGGTGTTAAAGAGGAGAAACAGGAGAAGGAGGTCCCACTAGACCCAATCAGAAACGTTGCTTTAGGGAGTTGTGAAGTTTTCCCAGACCCAGAGGACGTTGATAATGTCAATCAACACCAAAACAAGGAACCCCACGTCGACGACTGCCCAGTCTGAGAATGCCCTTGCTTGCCTGCGTACGTCTCCCAGTGACACTATCATCCTTAAATGTGATATCTACTTGAATATTCATTTCTATCCTTTCCCATAATAATAATAACAACAATCCCAGCTGTTTCATCGAACTATCTTTAAATGTATTAATTAATATATAATAGTTCAGCTCTACTGCAAAGATTATGCATTTACTCTAATTTATTTTGTCCCTCTCTATCTTAAACCTCAAATTTTAACTCTTTCAAGTTGGAGTTGCATCACTGCTATTTCATCAATTATGTTTCTTCAACATAATATAATTAGAGTGGCGAATTAATTTAATGTAATAATAATTACAAATAAGAAACAACATGCGGTAATTATGAAAAAATTATGTAGTGACATTATGCGCCGACTTTTACATGGTTAGAAAAAAAAAAAAAACAATCATCAGATGTTTTGTACAAAGGAACAAATGAATGATTGTTTTTCCCCTTCTTGGTTGTGACTCAAGTTTAGATATTATCCTCCATTATGTGGATGGAATTAATGGCAGTACGTTCAAACTTCAAATTGAAATAAAGGTTTTTTTTTTTGTCGCTTCAATAATATGCTGACAACTTTGTCCGGCTTTTGAGGCCGCCGTTGCCACAGAATGAGAAAAAAAGATAGAGGTGTTTCGGCTCTAATGTTGCTTCCCTCTCTTCTCACCCGTACAATATTCATTCATATACGTCACCATATATTCATGTACGAGGATTCAAGTTTTTTGCAACTTTAGAGTCATGGAAGCATTTCCTCAAAATATACACTTTGATAATTTTTTTTTCTTTAAAAAAAGAAAAAATAGTCCCAAGAATCCACTGGTAACGTCGTTTGTTTCAAATACCAAAAAATGTGTCTTCCTCGACATATCTTGCTCTATTTGGTTTCGTTTTTTTTTTTTTTTCCAGAAAATCATATGTTCATTCTTCTTTTTTCCTGGAAATTGGAATTGTCAGCTCCGTAATTGAAAATTCTTTCTTATCATCTTTCATCGAAGGTCATTAGCACAAAGGGTCCAAGCTAATTTGGTTATTAATTATCTTAAATCGTACATGGGAAATCAAGAAAGGGGGAAAAGTAATGATCACATATGTATGTAACAATAAAAGCTAAAAATCCTCATTTACTAATAGGTTAACGTCAAGTTTACATTTTTTTATTTATTAATTTGCAACGAGAAATATAGACACCGTATAGGTTAATAATCAAGAAATTAATTCCTCAGAAATTGAAATCGTCGAAATGAGAATGCCTCTCCCAAACATATTTATATTTATGAAGCTTGAATTTTGCAAGTCTTCCTAACCTTAACATGCATAAGATAATGCTTATCATAAGCGACGGGATAGTACTGGAGCATCTTGGTAGTTTGATAAAACTTGCTGCGAAATGCTGAGGAGAAAACCAAAAACATTATAAAGAAACTGGAAATTTTGCTCAAACGAACTGGAAGAAGCATGTGAGCGCATTTTAAGAAAAGGCAAAATCTTGTGCCGTCGAGTCTCCTTGTTCTTGCAAACAATGTACACTCTTCAACATGCTCGCGTTTACGAGGAAATTGAAATTACATATAAAAAAAAATAAAGAAAAAAGTTAAGTTAGAAGAGATTTTGTCACCCAAGCTCATTATGTTGAGGCCACGGCAAGAAATGACCGCTGGACAGATTCTAGACAAATTAGAACCCAGTCAGTAGCCAAAAGGCTGGCCAGGTTTGCGTAAACCAGCTTAAAGAAAAATCAGCTCCCAATATTTTCCACCTTGCATGGCTACAAGGCAGTAAATTAAGCACCTAGGATAGAAAGAAGACGGTGCCATGAATTGCACAAAGGCACTAGGCGTTAGTACCATCAAAACTGCCCTGCACACTTTGTCGTCTTTTTTCTCTCCAGTTCTCTCCCCACATCTTGGCTTCTGCCACTGCACGTTCTCTATCTAGATCCCTGTTTAACATCCTTGCAGTTTCTCGTGGGGACTCATCTTTCTCAGACCCTTCCAAGTCCCATCTGCGTCCAGATCCTCCACCTTCCTCATTTTTTGATATCCTTCCACCTCTCTCGTCTCTGCTCCTTTTATCATCACCAGAACCCCTATAACCATGCCCAGCTGCGTTAGGGTCATATGCCTGGTTGGCCAAATAAGAAAGAGCTGTCACCACATCCCCAATCAGAGGACGCGTGGCGGCCTGTTCTTGAATGCACATTGATGCCACAGCTAAAGCCTGGTAAAGACCCCGCATGGGATACCGCCCCTGCAGCCGTGGATCTGCCAACTTTGAAAACTTCCTGCGATCATTGAACAGTGGACGTGCCTGCACAAATATATAAAACCACCACCATTACCTCTAGATTATTACATACACATTAAGTCTAAGCATGCCAGACTAATTAAAATGACAACAAAAGATTAGAGGATTACCCATGTAACAAGGTTCTGTTCTCCATGGGGCCGGGTGCTGTCAATGGCTTTACGGCCAGTAATCAGCTCCAAGAAAACTACCCCAAAACTATAGACGTCAGACTTCACAGTCAGTTGTCCAGTCATGGCATACTCAGGAGCACAGTAACCATAAGTTCCCATCACTCTGGTGGAAACGTGTGACTTATCACCAACCGGACCAAGCTTTGCAAGACCAAAGTCAGAGAGCTTTGGATGATATCCTTCATCTAGTAATATATTAGATGACTTGAAGTCCCTATAAATGACCGGAGGATTTGCCTTGTCATGCAAGTATTCCAATCCCTTTGCTGCACCAGCAGCTATTTTCATCCTAGTGTTCCAATCTAGTGGTTCCTTATCAGGAGGAAGATCTGCACAGAAGTCAATAGTACCAGTTGTTATCATAACTATCGTGTTCATGTCAAAAATGCAATAGTGTAACAGACAGGGCACTTAGTCTTCGTCCTCCCAGACTTTAGGGACTCTCCCAGGTCATCGAAAGAAAAAATATACTATGAGCTAACAAGAAAACACCTCTTGGGGATCTAGCCTTTAATTCAATACTTATCATACACATGGCAGTACATTCTATGATTTGGTACTGACATGGAAGGTTTGTCCACACGTCAAGTTGTTAGGCTTTTTCAGATTAATGTTATACACTTTCTCTGCCCAACTGCACCTACATAGCAAATATAGGCACCATCTTTTATCAATAAACTTTACATTACGACAATTTAATCTACTGGTCTCTCTCTCTTTACAGAGCTAACAAATAGCACTGGATGGGTATTACCCCGGTCCTTATTTCTGTTCCAAGAACGTGAGGAGGTTACATTAGATACAGTTGAAATCTTGCATGCACCTATAGTAAAAAGGCTAAAACAACTGATGCTCTGTCTTCACCGCGATATACTATTTGGTGGAACAATCACAGAGAGACAGCAAAACGACACAAACAAAACTATCTAGTCTGAAAAAAGGCTAAAGCAAGTTTCAGATTCAATTTATGAATACCCCTAAATTAGTGCTGATACACATAATTGAAGGAAAACCACAAAAGATTATCACAATTGAAGTTGTTGAAAAATTTATCGAGAAGGATGCAATCTCATGTTATAACCATGCATCTTGTCACCTTTATAGCTTGGATGTGACTAACGCAAAATCATTTGTAAAGAAACATGAATTACTATTTAGTTTATAAGCACAAATTATGGGAATGGAAGCCTACGAAATGAAATAGGAAGGAACCTTGACAATACTGAAATACCAAAATCAAGAATTTTAATGGCTAAATTCATGAATTAGAGAGGTGGACTATGGAAAATTATAGTTAAGATAAAGTAAACATAACTTGTGTTAGTTTTTCCGCACAAGGACACAATCCCACAGACTATAATTTGTAACCATAAAAAGTTAAAAAACAAAAAGCCTTTGGAAGAGTAAACAACAACAACAACTAAGCCTTTGGAAGAGTAAAAACCATCAAAATTTTCCTATAACTTAAAGTATCAATGTGAGAAGAGGGGGAAAAAGAAGAAGAAGCAATATAGAAAATAAATGTCGATCTAGAAGGACTTAGCCAAGGTTACCCGGCAAGAACAGCCTGCTCATTGATAGGAATTAGGAAATGCAACTCCGCAAGAGAAGGCCAAGTCCAACTATCTGCTTCTAGAATATTCAATTATATTATTCTGCTTTAAAAACAGGTGATATTATTCAGCAAGCTACACACATGTTAGAAAATGCAACATCTACATCTAAGGCTTTGCTCAGAAGTTCTAGATTTCCAATCATTTCTAATCTTGTCCTCCCTTGTATAATTACTGCATAAGACAACACCAATTCTAATGGGACTGTGATTCATCGAAGCATATTGGATACTGGTCTTGGTCTTCAGAATATTTATTAAGGAGAATAACAACTCCTGATTTCTTAATATGTGGGCAAATTGTCAACTAAAACTGAGAAATTCTAACCATAGAATTAAAAGAATGGTGCAAAACAACCATACCATGAAGGTGGTCTTCCAATGACCCCAATGGCATAAATTCATAAACAAGGAGGCGTTGATCCCCATCGGCACAGTAACCAATGAGATTCACCAGGTTAGGGTGATGTAGAAGACTAAGCATGAGAACCTCCACCAGGAATTCCCTATTACCCTGAAGACCATTTCTATCTAGCTGTTTAACAGCCACAACCTGTCAAGGTAAAAAAAAAGAAAAAGTCAAGACTCATTAGTCCCCAGATACCTTAAACACATGAAAACTATTCAAGCTTGTTATTAAGGTGCAGCTTCTTTCTTTGAGAAAAAAATTATATTTCTTGAAATTACCATTAAAACTTAGCCAAACTGAAATTGCATATTGAGGAAGGGGGTAGGGGAAGCAGAAAAACTAAACATAAAGTGGACCATTGTTATCTAATTGAAGAAATTATGTTTTAAACACATAAATGAACATTTCCCCTCTTAACAAACACAACTCAAAGTTTGCAGAACTAGAGGACATAAATTCATACAAATAATCAATAAAATCAGTACTTTTTTTTTGTGTGGAACTATATCAAGTAATAATAATAATAAAACAATACTGAAAAAGTATTGACAAATAAAGATATTGTCTGACAATAGCACTTATCTATATTAGTACCCAAAGGGACTATTGCAACCAAACATTCTGTGCTTTCTTGTTTCTCTTAAGCGTAAAAACATAAGACTATCCCATCTTCAAGCAATAATAGAAAGATTTACCTGTCCCGTGCTCTCCAGACGCCCTTTATACACCCTTCCAAACCCACCTTCCCCTATAAAGGACTCTGGCCTAAAGTTCTTAGTTGCAGCTGCAAGTTCACGGAAAGTAAAAGTTTGAGCAGCAATTTGGACACCAGGCCCATCCTTAGGAGCAGGCAGTTCTCTTTTGGATCCTCCATTACTTCTTGAGCGAAGCTTGTCAGCTCCTGCAAAAGCCACCAAAACAAAGAATTGCAGTTCCATAAGTATTCTTCAACTCCTGACTTATTTTGAATCAAGGCAGTGAGTTTGAATTCAATAATATACCAAAGAAAACTAACTCGATGAGTCAATTCCACTGAGCTACAGTCTCATTCACTTAGGACCAGCCAATATCAACCTTTACGCAAAAAGCTCTTTAGTTATAACTTATACTTAATTTAGCCATGCCGTATATAGGTTGAAATTGAATTAAAGTTAAAACTACCTAGCAAGTTATTTGGTTAATCAAACAATTGAAATCCTCAATCCCAATTATACATATTCAGATCAACCCACGCGAACAGAAAGATATTGAGATTTCAAATTTCTAAAGAAAGAAATAAACTTTAAGAACTGCATCACTGTCGGGTGGGGTCTACTAAAAACTAGCCAAAATCGGAGACTCAAAAGCCTTTCCGGAGTAATTAATCAATTCATCCTAAATAAACATAACTTAGTAAATACGAAGAAAGAGAAAAGAAGGGGAAAACGCCATCACCAACATGTCCTTGGGAGAGTACATAAATCAGAGATAATCAGATCAGATCAAGCAATTAGACAGTAAAACAAATAAAAGAAAGTGATTGGAGAATACCAATTTAGAACGGAACAGAACAGAACAAAAATCTAAAAACTGACCAGAGGGCAATCTGGAAATGTGAGAGGGGACGGCTGGATGGCCTTGCTTACGATCATCGGTTTCTTGCTGAGGATTGAGCTTCTCATCCTCCTTCGAATCGAAACACGAAAAACAGCCCATTCTCCCGAACCAATGGAAAGTATTGAAATTCAGTAATCTGCAAAAAGTGTACGTATTTGTATTTACAGGAAATTATATCCAATCAAGGGCTCGAATTTTAATCCAAGTTCGAAGAAAATCGCAATCGCAAAGTCATCCACAATTGGCAAATATCAGGGTACTGCTGGCTTTCCGATCAGGTTGAAGAGAAGCAGATTTTATTAATGGGCACAAGCCGAAGATATCAAAAGACGAAGCAAAGGAATCCGAGTCCACGAAACGCCAGCCATAACGATAACTAAAAGAGAAAGAGAGGGCGAAAACGAAAAATATAAATAAAATAAAAAAAAGAGAAGGCTTTGGTGGGAGATGTCGATTGGTAAGTCGTAACAGTGCGAAGAGATCAGATTTTGAAGAACGGGGTCTGGCAATCAGCTCCTCCGTAGTTATACTATTACTACACATTTATACTCACCCCGTGGACACGCTTCTCATTAAACCCCTCTCTCTCTCTCTCTCTCTCTGTTCGGGTGCCTTTGGGTATTCTGATTTTGACCAAATCACACATACAAAATAATAGAAACTTCCTCCTCCGAAGGCCCCCCCACCAAACAAAAAGGAAAAAAACAAACTAAAGAAAAAGGAAAAGTTTTTTTTTTTCGCCCTCGCCGTTTCTGTCTTTTCTATTCACTCCACTAACCAGTCTCATCCCTGTTTCATCCCAACTTTATAATATTGTAAATTTTATATATATATATATTTTGCACCAAAGAAGAAAAACGAGATGCAGAAAGAAGGAAAACCCAAAAAAAAAAAAAGCAAAATAAAAAGAGAAAAGGCATTTGTTTTTTTGTTTTTTAAAGATCTACTGTGTTGACTTGTTGTGAACGGCAAATGAATGGAGGGCACAAGTGCATCTGTGACACGGCTGTGTGTACGCGGTCAGGTGCTTGATTGGCGCACCGTCCCTGCCACGATGCTGCGGCATCTCACCATCTAATATCTATATTCTAATTCTTCCCTATAAACATCATTGATTATTCTCTCCATTTATGCAGGGCTGTATATAAATTCAGAAAGTTCGGTCAATCGATTTAATTTTAGCCAGATTTTTTTCAGGTCTGAAAATGTTAACTTGGCCAGCTTGGCTTGATTGTTGAAAAAATAATAATTAATAATCGAATTAGATCTTTAATTTATCTAAAAATTTTGAATTTACCCAGTCCGAATCAGTTATATATGTATTATATTTTTTTTAACTCCACGAGCAAAATGAGTTATTTTGTCCCCTCCTCCGGTCATTTTGCATTCGGCTCCCAACCAGCCTAGCTATTTCCCTCCCCAAAAAAATGTACCCAGGTCCCCTCGCCCCAAACCTCTTGTGCAATGTCCTGACTCCCCTCGACAGCCACTACCCCCCCTACACTCTATGCACACCCTGAGCTGGTATAGCTATTTACCCATTCAATCTTTGGTTGTATATTCTATTTAGAATATCTCACTTTCGTTATATCTCAAGAAGCAAATACGTACAACCCCCGTAGCTCACACAAGAAGCAAAGGAATTAGGGACAGAAGAACTCACTATCACTGTCTGGTATAGCTATTTATTACCCATTCAATTTTGCTACCTCTGTTTTGAAGCTTTTAGCTTTGGCCGTGTATTTGTATTCACAAGTTTGTACCAAATTTAGAGATTCTGTTCCATTGTATTTGATGTGCCTTCCACTGTGATTCTTTTTTCTTTTTTTTTCTTCATACAGAGCGGTCAAGTCCGATTGAAATCGGGTAACCTGGGCCTGCATTTCACCAGGTGGAGGCTGAACCTTGCTTACAAAATCTAGTTTTAAATCGAGTCCAGAGTCGGATAAATCCGTAACTCGATCGTGTACACTATCTATTTTTAAATTTAATCCTCTATAAAATACGTGCATGATATATAACTTTTGAAAACAAATGACATTTTTCTATGAATTCTCTTTAAAAATGATTTATTTATTGCTTTTTATAATTTTTCACTTATTAATTATATCACTATTATATGACAATCTTTCTCTAATCATATACTGCAATAAAATAATAATATTCAGCTAATATCCTTTTGTTGGTATAAATTTTAAATTTATTATTTTTAGTAATAAACTCACATCTATTATAATATTAACACTACAAGAAAGGCGGGGAATGGCGACGGAAATTTAACGACGGTTACAAAAAACCGTCCTTAAAGCCAACTTTAACGACGGTTTCCTAACCGTCGTTAAAGTTCGGTAATTAACGACGGTTTACAGAAAACCGTCGTTAAATACGAACGGTTAAGATTCAACCGTAGTGATCTGTGTCGGTCTGAACGTGGGAAAAAAATTTATGAACATTACGACGGTTTTATATAAAACCGTCGTGAAATCACGACGATTTTTTATAAAACCGTCGTTAAATGACGACGGTTTCTAGAAAACCGTCGTTAAATGACGACGGTTTCTAGAAAACCGTCGTTAAATCCCAACGTTCGGAATTCTAACCGTTGCTTGATATTCGTGTGGTTTAACGACGGTTGTCCTTATAACCGTCGTTAAACCCATTTAGCGACGGTTTTTTTTTGTTTAACGACGGTTTCCAACCGTCGTTAAACCACGCGTTCGCCTATAAATTCAGCAGTCTTCTTCATTTGTATTACAAACGTTTTTCAGTCTGAGCCCATCTCAAGTTTTTGGTCGTGGATATAAACAAAATTTAAGCATTATTAGGGTTTAGGGTTTAAGGTTTAGGGTTTAGAGTTTAGGGTTTAGGGTTTTAGGGTTTAGGGTTTAGGGTTTGATATAAAAAATTAAATTAATTTTATTAATCAAAAATTAAAAAAAAAAAAGTAACGGCGGTTAAAAACCGTCGTTAAAACTGGTTTAACGACGGTTTTAAAAACCGTCGTTAAGCCAGTTATAACAACGGTTATTCCCACGGTTGCAGAAACCGTCGCTATGTCTGGAGTTCCACGACGGTTTTAGAACCGTCGTTAATGGGCATAACGACGGTCAAAACCGTCGTTATGTCCACTTAAAAACCGCCGTAATGCCGCAGTTTTGTTGTAGTATAAAAGGACGTGATTATGATTAGAGATGCCCCATTTAACTCTGTATTATTTAAGATTTCATTAATTCATTTAACAAATTTTTTGTCTCAAAATAAAAAGGATTTTTTAACACAACTCGTCATTTAAATCTTTAAATTCAAAAGGGTTGAATTGGGCTCACCTGTAGAGCCAATTTTTTAATTAAGAAAATTTAGGCAAAAAAGTTGTCGTTTATCATTTCAAAGATCTTAAATTCAAACTTAATTTGTCATGTACTAAAAAAAATGGTTAAGTGTTTACAATCAAGACAGTAAAATTCCTCTTATTTGTTTTTAATTTTAGGCTATTAGTTATTTAAATTTTATTTTTTCTTATTGATAGGCCAGCCAATTGAAGTTTGAGGCGTTTAAGCAGAAATTAAGTGTGATAATGTATTTTGGCAACCGTGTTACAAAAAAGTAGTCGAATGTAATCTTCCAAAGAAAAGGATCAAAAGCAGGGGACTAAGCAAGCCGATCGAGGCGGGGCAATCTATATTAAATTTGGTATGTGAAGGTCGAGAAAAAAAGTTAGAACCATTGACATTTATTTATTTATGTTTTAATTAATTTTCCAAGGTTTGGTTGATCTGGACTTAATATTAGAGTTGATCGAATTGAGAAAAAAAGCTAGAACAATATAGACGCGGTTCATTTCATTGGGGTTCAGAAAAGCTTTATACTCAAATAAAATTAATCTGAAGGCAAATTGTTTCGGTGACCGTTGATTCAATAGATTAGAAGCTTCGCCTGTCTCACTACTAAGCATGCATGGAGGAACATATTTTCAGTTTTAAATCAATAGAAATACGATACAACATGAAAAAGAAACAAAATAAAACAGCCAGAGAGCATGGTTAATTTCTATTTGTTTGGTTGGGTCCGTCTTTTTAATTATATATATATGGTCTGAGTTTTGGAAGGGAAATAAGAGTGAGGAATATGGTTAGAGAGAGGGGCTGCATGTTTTAGGAAGCGTAGCTAGCTCGGCTTACTGAAAATACTCGCACGATGAGGAGTTGATATCTTAATTAATTAAAATTGCTTCTACTTTTTGTTTTTAAATTTTGAAGACATATATATATATGCATGCTTGATTCATTATATAGTCATACGTCGGGAATGTTCTAGTTTAGAGGAAAGCCGCCACCGCCAAACCCAATTCACAATCTTAGGCGTCTATATATATATGGTGGGTCACCCTTCACCCTCAACACACCGACTCTGAAATCTTAATTAACTGCTCTATCTACTAACGTTGGCTAGCTGATTCCATTTTTTGTTTATTTAAATCATATATAAAGACGAGAGAGAGTGAGAGAGATGGTCAAAATCTGGGTCCCCTCTCCCTCGCATACAGTAATAGTCTCGTGCACAAATTAATTAACCACTAACCCGGCCCCCAAATAAGAAACATAAAAATGTAGTTGTTGGGGTTATCATAAAGTTGAAAGACTCAACAGAGTATAGGGTTGATTCTGATTCTGAAGCAGATCGATCGGTCTTCTAGACGACATACCCAGTGCTATTAGGAAGGAAAGGTTTTTGTCGAGGGTATGACAAGGTAAATGAATTAGATCGAGAAATTGCATGGAAGGCTGGCTTGAGAGAGACAAACAATACCTGGACAAAGAGAAGTTGTGAAGAGAGAGTAATAAGCCGGGAGAAAAAGAAAAGGGAATGGGAATCCTCAAGTTTGGCCGGCATTCGGCGCATTGGTACGGTCCCGCCGCCAGTGCAGGGCCACGCCCCCCGTTTTAATACCAACTGTCACTTTGTCACTGCTTTAGGTGAACATCTTCCCCCATATTTTGCTGCTCTGGTATCTCACTTTTTCCACTTTATCCTCTGCTGGCTGCATCTCCATTTTTCTCACTGTTTTGTTTTGCATGCATAATCCAACATTACGACGATGAAGAAAAAGCAAATATATCGTGAGTAGGAGGAGAATCCAAATGCAGAACATGCGCGTAAGGGTCACGTCAGAAGACGCCAGTAAAAAGGAAGTGTGGTCTTCAATCTCCGACAACAAGGACGCACAGCTGTGCTTCCCCTTCCTACACTTGCGCTTCCCTCTGAAAAGGGCTGCTTCTTATGTCTCTGATTCACCTACGCCTCTTCTCCTCCCGTAGTAGCTAGGTAGCCGCCTTGTCCATGCACGCGCTGCGACAGCAACAGACAACTCCCTCCCCCCTCCCTTTATTACCATTTTATCCTCCCCCCGTCTTCTTCCTCAACGCTATAAAATGCGGCTGCAGCTCTCCCTTCACCCCATACGCTCACTTTTTTAACCCCTTTCTTCCGAAACACAAGTACAAAAACAAAACATGCATTATCAAGCCGAATCATCGTGGGGTTACTACATGGCAATGGAGAGGGTGGTGAGGCTGGCTTCGGAAAGTGCGGTGGTGGTATTCAGCATCAGTAGCTGCTGCATGTGCCACGCCGTGAAGAGGCTGTTCTGTGGCATGGGCGTGAACCCCACGGTGCACGAGCTAGACCAAGATCCGAGAGGGAAAGATATTGAGAGAGCATTGATGAGGATGGTTGGCACCTCCAGTGCGCTTCCCGTGGTCTTCATCGGAGGCAAGCTGGTCGGAGCCATGGACAGGGTGGTGGCCTCCCACATAAGTGGGACCCTGGTCCCACTTCTCAAGGAAGCCGGAGCCTTGTGGCTCTAATTATCACTTCTCACTCTCGCGTAAGCAACCTACGTACGTACCTAGCTAGCTAGGAGTTGAGCGATATATAATATTGTTGTAAACCATGCACGCCGCAGGCACATTCAACATGCGATCAGCTCTTTTTTTTTACAGTCAATGTGGTGAAGAAGCTGAAAAAAGAATTAATTGTTGACGTGTCTCTTAAATTTGATTATGCTATATTGTATAAAGAATGTAATTTGGAGAATTAGATATGCATGCTAGCTAGCTCGGATCTGTTCTTAAAATTAATGGTCCAGAGAGTACTGTGGATTAATGTAGCCGTGTTTTGTAGACAATTCCATCGATCTGAATTAGGACAACTGTTTTTTTAAATTTCCTACGTACAATATTTGATATTGTTGGTGGCATATTTAATTTCCAATGCTGGACGGTTTGTGTGAATAATAGAGTTGGAATTTAAGTATCACGCGTAGAGGTCAAATTAAATAGCATTGCAGGCGTGCGTGCGTTATGAGGCTTAAAGCCCAAAGGGCCATGACATCGCAAATCAGCATTATTAATATATAATTGGTCTACACGCTCAGAAAATTAAACATTAAATCACGCTAATAATAATTTTAAGGATTATTAAAATGGTTTGTTGTTTTTAAGTTAATGGATGATGCACAGTGGGTTGGTTGTTACCTCTAACCGCGTTTGGTGTGAAGTAGCGGACGATAATTATAAATAGGTGACAAGGTGGATGGATATGATTGGCGTTTCTATATATAGATTTTGCATCCAACACATACATTACGTCGCTCTCGTGACTAATAATAAAAATATGATTGGATGGGGGAGGCCCAAGCATATTATGAATTGAATTGGATCATTAATCATATTTAATTTAATATAATAATATTAATCTATAATATCATTATTGAAAAGGAAACGGATTAAAATCATGAACCTCAAAATACTATATATGTGTGGTGCCTGCAGGGCGTCATTGTTATAAAGCCTCCCCAAATTTAAATATTAATCTACATTTGAATTTGATTACATCTCCACATCACTCCTTTTACTTATTACAATATCATCGGTTTCATACACCCCTATATATATATATTTCATTCCACCGTCCATAACACTCCCTCCTCTCATCCTTCTTCAATAACCAATATAATTAGTTACCATCCGTGCATTTGGTCCATAATATAATCAATTTGTTTCTCCTGTGGTTTAATGGGACAATTCTTTTGCCATTTGTTATCTTATCAAATTTCTATTATGAGGTGATAGTTCACATCTAAATTTAAATAAATAAGAAAAAACAATCGTTTCAATATTCAAAAGAATTAATGAATATTTTCGTTGTTAAAAGTTCAATTTAACTTGAACAATTTATATATACTGTCCTGAAACTAATTTATAGTTGATCTTAAGTTTACAATTTCAATATATTCATTATGAGGAGGGGGAGGGGGGATTTAATGATGTATTTTCAGCAACGGTCTAAAAAATAGTTATTAAAATATAAAATAGCAATAATTTTTAAAATTCATGTTTATTTAATAATAATTTTTTAAAATTATCACTACACAAAAAATTATAATTATTTCATCGTTATTTACTCAACATTAACTCCACCAACTATTCATTGCTCATGCCTTCACTTTTTTTGTCTTTCTCGCTCACTCTCACGCATGCCCTTCGCTTCCCTATTTAATTTTATCCCTTCTCCCTCAAATGCAAATTATCTTCCATATTTACAGGTGCTTCTTGACAGCTCTTTACTAAGCTCCAGCTATGGATATATAGTTCAAAGAAAGTGATCCGCTATCAATATTATTAATTAAAAGTCTAAAATTATAACTAAAACCAATAGCGATAACAAATGAATCGATCGAACAGTACCTCTCAACTTTCTTTTAAATGTTGTTTTCCAAACTAAAATGGCTATTCAGATATAATTAATCTTGGGATCATAATTCATTGGCGGAAGAAACCGTGCGTGCATATTAATTAAATTAGCTGTTCAATTCATTAAGATCGGTTTCTAAAGTTGAAAACATAATTTACTTTGTCTCTTTAAAAGAATAGTGTAACTTTCTAAAATTATTGTGAGTATAAACATTATAAAGATAGATATTAATTATAATAAAGTTGAATTAAACACAACCAACAAAAAAGAAAAAAGAAGAAGTAACTTTCAAAAAGATTAAGAAGTGGGTGAAAGGGAAAGGGAGGTGGTTGGAATGGCCAATCAGCAGCGTGTATTGATATACACGTTTCATTATAAAGAATGTTACACCCTGCATGCGTCATTGACTTGGAGTAAATTAAAAAATATGGGAATTTACAAACAGAATATTTGTGCCACTTGTCAATTTGGTTGCTGACTTCATTCAAACAACTTCGTATTTATTTTTTTATCTTAATAATAAGTCAAGTTACTATGATTAATTAACGTCTAAACGAAAATATTTTATAATAATTAAAATAATATTCTATATTTTGAAGAATTAAATTACTTGCTATACCTAAAAATAAATAAAATAAAAAACACTAAGAAGGTGTTCAATTTTTTTTTAAAAAAAAATCCAAATTTACGTGTCGGAAGATGGATTAAGAAGCAAGCGTGCATCATCCGGGGCTAATAATTAAGCTTGAGTAAGGCTTCGGATACGAGGTCAGCAATAAAAAAACCTTATTTCACGAACGTACGTTTACCTCTTCTTTATTTCCTTTTTTTTTTATTTTTTAATCTCAACATTCTCTTTTGAACAATTTTCTTTCCGCATTATATTCTTATCAAAGAATTTCATAAATGAATTTACCTAGTGTTTTTAAAAATTATAAATATAGAACAAATATATAGCTGTAAAATTTTACTGAAATCTATGGTCGCATTATATAGTATACGACTTGTAGCTTTATTATATGGCAGCATTTTGGCACACATGCAAGTCAACTTTAAATTAATTATCTGAGAATTATTAAATTAATGTACAAATAATTGTAACCAAATATAGAATAAAAATAGTGAAAATAGTATCTAATATAAACAGAAGTTAAAGAGTTTGTATCAAAGAAGTTAATTAATTATATTTTTGTAATTCATTGAATATCATACTTTTATATCTTATTAAATAATTAGCCTGCAAAAGCTCAACTCAACATTAGCGTATATATGGTAGTACTAGCAACTAATTCATGCGTCAAAGAAATATATGGACTTAATAAAATCACGAAGATCAATTCGGTTAATTTCCGCACATAAAAGTCAATGTCATTTTATTTTATTTTTTATAAAATTAAATAGTTAGAAGTTAGAACCTTTTTTTTTTTTTAATCTTAAAAATTGGGAGAGTTGAACCTGCACCAGTTGTTTTGGAAAGACACTAAATTCATCACTAAAACAAATACATGCACCTTATTTTCAAACCTTAAGAACAGTAACTATTCTTTAAATATTATTGGTAAGTATATATATAATTACAGAAAAAATATCCTTTATAAATTCAATCACTATTCAAAAATTACAATCCACCGACAATTAGACGCAAGAGTCGCATTCTTCGTATATACAATTGCAACGAACTGATCCAGGCCATTAAAAATGGGTTATTAAAGACATATTTTGATGACAAATTAAACAGATACGTATTTAATATCATTATCGCGATTACTTTTATAACAAATAAAGAAATACTGTTTTCTTGTGATGTCATAAAATGTTTTATTATGTTAAATAGATGAAAATTATTTTAATTGTGAGTTTAAGAGACTGTTTAGTTTGGTTTTTTCATTGACAAAAAATATAATTGAAAATGTGTTTTGTAGAGTTAGGCAAAAATATTTTTAAAAACAAGGCGAAAACAGAAAATATCTACAAGAAATTTTAGTTGTTCCAAAATATAATTGATGGCATTTTTATAATTTTAAATTTGAGTCTATTATAATGATTAAAAATAATATCATAATTATAGAAGATCAAATTCAAAAAATTAAATAATATTTATAATCATATATGCCAATTAAATTTACAAAAAATATAAAAAATTTTAAATTCATAAAACAAACTTATTTTTTAAATAAAAAAATTATAAGTAAAAATATATTTTAAAAATAAAAACTGAAAATAATGTTACCAACCGAACAAACTCTATAGTTTTTTTAATTCTTTGTAATCAAGTATGAGAATACGGTATAAAAAGTCTCGATCATTTACAATATTATATATATAGATGATAACGATGAATAAGATTAATCAAAATTTTAAAAAATAGGCAGCATATATATTTGATAAAATTGAAAGAGATAATTTTTTAGTTTACTTCTTTTTCTAATCAAAGGACCATGGTTAAAATATTTTCGGTTTCATCACGGAATTAAATTATCAGTACGTCAGATATGAATTTGAGTTGAATGGTAAATAGTTGCAGTTGGGAAAGAAAAGGATAATATTAGAAAACATGTGAGTTTTTATATTTTAGACGGAGGAGAGACGAAAGTAAAGTGAAATTGTCCTCTTGTATCGGATTTTCAGATACAGAGAAACTGGCCCCTTCGTGTCGGGGAGGGGAAAATGGTGGAAAATGATTTAATAATCAGAGTTGAGAAAATATATGGCGTTGACAAGTGGCAAATGGGCTTCGCCTTTTATATATATAATTAGCCGAATGGTGGCAGTATTCTCCAAGCCACTGCCAAGTCTATACATTCTCGTGTAATGGGAATGGCTATCTTACCTTGAGTCTTTCCTCTTCATCAATTTCAGAGTCGCTCTTCAATGTTTTATGCATAATTTCAATTGAATTCGTTCCCCTTCTGTATAGATATGAGCAACACAATGAGGCCGAGGGGCAAATTCATGTTTCATTTGGTTTACGACAGGGGTTGACACAAACCCATCCAACCCATTCCGTCCTCCTTCCTACAATTTTACTTCAATCTCTTGTTTTTTCAACTGTCGTCTGTTATCGTCCTCGAGAGAGGAGTTTTGTGTGGTGGGGTGTCCATCTATATCTATCCTTCAACGTCTTCCCGTCTTACAAAGATATGAAAATGGAGTCCAACAAGGGAAAAGGGAAGAAAGGTCTGATCAGAAAGACGTGGAATCGATGCAAGTCCATCGGACGTGGGCGCGACAAAACATTCAAGGCTCTGACCACAAGGAGCAAATCGTGGCCTAGCCTGGATGCTGCTACGCTGGAAGAAGAAAAGCGAGGAAAGAAAGGGCAGGTGGCTCCGGAAGGTTGCTTCTCGGTGTACGTTGGAGCCCAAAAGCAAAGGTTTGTGATAAAAACAGAGTACGCAAACCACCCTCTGTTCAAGATGTTGCTGGAAGAAGCAGAGTCAGAATATGGTTATAACAGCCAAGGCCCTCTGACCCTTCCCTGCGACGTTCATATATTTTACAAGGTGTTGATGGAAATGGATGAAGGCAGCGAAGATATTCGTCAAGGGTGTGCTTTTGGAAAGCGTTCTGGCTCTTATCACCTTCTTAGCCCATCTCGAATGCTGGCCATAAATCAGTTGTGATTATTAGTCGAGCGTGCGGTGTCGTGTTCTGCTATTCCTAGCTATGCTTTTATGTGTCCGTGTGAAGTGGTTTGGATGTATTGTGATTTTGCAGTTTGTTTCAATTTTAAGCTATCTTTGCCTACTTAATCATAATATCGAATCCGCGAACAATTGCATGCTTCACTGAGATCTGATTTTGTTCCAGTTGGGTGTCTCCAGTGTTGAATCAATCAATCTTGGCTCTGATAACAACCATGTTTGAAAAAAAATAAAAATTATATTAAGAAATAAGCCTTGCGCCTATTCTCTCCACAACATTCGTCCCGTATTCTTTTCGGGTTCCCTTTCCCATATAATTTCCTTATTCACTACTATCATTCAGATTTACAGTAACCTTTAGGCGAATCACGTATTAAAGAAACGCAAATAAAGTTGACAATATGAATTTGTGGCTGCGAAAGGAATTGGGGTTTGTTTTCGATGATAAAGTTGGAGCACGGAAAAAAAGGGGAATGATTATGAGAGGGGAATAATACGATGAAGAGAGGCCATTACTTATTGTTTGACTTTATAGTGGAAGTAGGACCAAAGTTTAGAGGAGGATTCGCCAGTGGATGAAGTGGTCGCGTTGATAAATGATCTAGTATGCTGCCATTTGACCCGAGAGAAGAAGTTAAAGGTCGCATTTAGTGTGGTGGCGATATCAGGGGGCGGTAGTAACCTTAAATTAATTGAGAGTTGACTTGGACTTTTTTAATTTACCCACCTAAGCTCAAATTAATTGATATTACATTTATTCTACATTATCATGATTCAAAATATCAGGGTAACAGCTGCACGCACACGTCTGATATTTAATTAATTATATTCAACCACGTCATCATTTCCTTAGCTTTTGCACGGCAGATGAATGACTTGATCAAGCATGCTTCCCGACGCCAACCCTGTGGCACATAAGTTGGCTGCTACTATATATGGACTTAATCAACGATTTTTTTAAAAAAATCACTGAATTTGCAATAACTAATTATGTCAGAGTTCATTAAATATTATTTACATAGTTATTTGATATAATGATTATTTACAAAATTAAATTGATATAATGTTGAAAACTGTAACACGTACGTAGATGAACGACAAACTCCCTCCATTGCATTATCAAAAGTTACTATTAAAAAAACAAACAAAACATCCATGCTCTACTTATTTAACAGTATAACACAATGCATGATCCACCAATCACTCGGCCCGGCCACCAACCCGAGCATCCACGCACCCATGAGCTTAGAGTGAGGCTTAATTATATATAGAGGGTTGTCTACTCAGTTAAGAATCGTGGTGAGTATAACAAGCTCCAACTCAGTTAATGTCAATTTGTATACAAAGGCGTGAGAAAAAAGAAAGAGCACCGGTAGTAGTTCAACCCCTGCTACTATTTATAATTGAATCTTAGCGAGGGTAGTTTGGTAATCTCCTTCAATCAGTTGGTACATCAGTGGCCTTTGATCGATTCTGAGTTTCTGGTTTGTATCGCAAAATTAAAGATGCGCTATACTATTAGCGTTATTCCCAGAAGAAAATCTCTGGATGTCTTTTATTCGGTGATGATGTTGTCTATGTCAAAGGATCGGTATCGTCGGATGAATCCAAATGACAGGAACCTACTGCCCAAATTGCCCATCATCGTATATATACTTTGTCTAATAGGTATAATAACAAATGCCTGCCTTAGACATGTTGAGGGTTTGCTTTCTCGTGCGGGCGGAAGCACCGTTGGAGTGGAATCTAAAGGAGTCTCACTAGGTTGTATAGCAGAAACGGAACTGGAAATAGATCTTGAGCATAAAAAACTTCTCTGAGAACCTCAATATTTTTACTTCAGTTTTATTTCTCTATAAAGTTTTATTTGGCTTTCAGGAGACTTGGTGTTTTGCTATTGAAAACACACGAAATAGAGAAGCAGAAGATGGAGAGAGAGAGAGAGAGAGAGAGAGAGAGAAAAAAAAAAAAACGTGAGCGTGTCACTTTGACATGGTCAACACACATTAGTGGCCGCTACTGATAATCATGCGCCGCCTTGCCATGTCAGTATTTTTTTATGAAAAAATATATGGTACACCACCGGTGGACAAATTTTTGTCCACCAACAGTGTTCAGATCGCGCCACGTATTACATACAGTATTTTTTTGATACATGATACGATTTGGACACCGTTAGTGGACAAAAATTTGTCCACTGACGGTATACCAAATCATTACTCTTTTTTTATTAAAAAAATTTGATAAATTTAATATTAAAAACAACAAAATAATGTTTTTAAAATGTCAAAAGTATTGTTAAATAAAAACAAAATTTTAAATAGTTGAGATTGTAAAAATATTTTCAGTTTTTATTTATTTATTATTATTTTTTAAAATATTTTTTTATTTTTAAATTTTTACTATTCTAAAAATATTTTTATTTTATAAAGTAAAATTTTTTTTAATATTTATTTTAAAATTTAATTTATATAAATAGTCATACATATTATTTAATTTTTAAGTTTGATGTTTAATAATTATAATATTATTTAATGATTATGATATATTTTCTTTTAAAATTATTTTTTAAATTCTATTAAACATATTTTTAATAATTTTTTTGTTTTAATAAAAATAAAAATAAGAAATAGGTAAATTAACGATGCTTGAGACTGTAATAGAATTTTATCGTTTACTATGTTTTTTTTTTACCAAAATAAAATTTATTTTGCACAAATATTTAAAAAAAAAATACCATATTTTCTTTTGAGTTGAATATTTGGAAATTTAACGGTAAATTGGTAATTAAGCGCCCTGAGTCCGAGTCAGACATCAGAATCGCAAAATCCGGCTGCGGCAGACATCGTATCGGAGAAAGCGGGCGATGGAGACAGAGAGCAACTCGGTGACTATACTGCACGGCGCTGTGATTATAACCATGGACGAGAATAGCCAAGTGTTTCGGGACGGAGGCATCGTCATTGACCGACATCGGATCAAAGCAATTGGGCCATCTTCCCATATTCTTCCTCAATTTTCTGCTGTGGCCAGCCAGATTATCGATCTCCACGGCCATATCTTACTCCCTGGTCGATACAAGTGCTTCTTTCCTCTTTCATGCTCCATTCCGAAAGAAAAATTAAGAATTGAATCTTTTACAGTTTTCAGGAAGCACATGATAGATAGCCTTCTTCGTGAATCGTTGCATATGTTAAATTCAATATGTAACTAATTAACATATGTACTTTGTCTTGGTTAAGCGAACTCCTCAGCTACTAAGTAGACTTGGTAAGACTGCGTAGAATGTAGATATTATCACTAATTGGCCATCCCATCATTGCTAATAGGATTCATTAACACGCACGTTCACACTTCTCAGCAACTTGCTAGAGGCATAGCCGATGATGTTGATTTAATCACCTGGTTGCATGGTCGCATTTGGCCATACGAATCTAACATGTCCGAAGAGGATTCTTACATTTCCACTTTACTTTGCGGGATCGAACTCATTCACTCCGGTGTAAGCTTCAAAATTTCCCATTTTTCCTTAGGATTTTTCTACTTTAACTTCCCCTCTTCCTGAAACACAGCAATTCAGTGAAATTATTTTGAGTTCTATTACTTATTCTTGTTTTCTTCCTAAATTCAGGTCACATGCTTTGCTGAAGCTGGTGGCCAGCATGTTTC
The DNA here is from genome assembly GCA_037074535.1 of Gleditsia sinensis. NCBI lineage: Eukaryota > Viridiplantae > Streptophyta > Magnoliopsida > Fabales > Fabaceae > Gleditsia > Gleditsia sinensis. The sequence goes on from CM073464.1 coordinate 379,653, forward strand.
TGGGATGGCTAGAGCAGTGGAGTTACTGGGTTTACGTGCGTGTCTAACCCAGTCAACCCTGGACGCTGGTGAGGGTATGCCATCATCATGGGCCGCTCGAACTACTGATGATTGTATTCAGGTATATCTCACCATGGAATAAATTTAAAGAGCCACGTGGATATATTTTTTCTTGGTAGCACACACGTTACGAGCGGGCCACTTAGATTTTGGAACCTTACTGGTTGAGGTAATGTGTGAAATATTCCACCCTCTTTTAACTTTGAAATTCTTCAGATTTCCCATGACCCTGCATCTAGACAGAGCAAGGTAGTTATATATATCAACATGTTTCAGCGTTTATTCTTGACAAGTGTATCTTTTTGCACTATAAATTGATATAGTTAGGTAGGACTCTTGGAAGTTTATCAGCTATAATTGATCTCATGATGGTTGACAAATTCAGATGACAAGTTATTTAACTGGTTGCTTTGTCCTACAGTCTCAAAAGGAGAATTATGAGAAGCATCATAATACAGCTGATGGGCGCATCAGAGTGTGGTTTGGAATAAGGCAAATAATGAATTCCACTGACCGCTTACTACTTGAGACAAGAGACGTGGCTACTGAACTGAAAACAGGAATACACATGGTATTGGTCCTTATCTCTTTCTTTTGGAAATCAATGTTATGTGTTGTAAAAATTCTGTCTTTTTATTTTTTGGGTGAATAAACTTTTTCTTTATTTTCTTCTATTTTGAGAGCCGAAAATTAATTATAGAACACTGAAATGGTTTAAAATTTGTTCCCCCCTCCCCTTTTTTTCCTTTTCCTTTCATCCTCCCCGTTTCGGCTAAATACTTGTTTTAGAGTTGGTCTTTGTAAGATCATGTGGAGTATTAATAATTACTAGTTGTTTGTACTTGAGAGATTGGATATGGTGTATTGATCTATTTAGTACACACTATATACTGTGTATTCCTCTGAGGTTTTATCATTGCAGATTGGTACTAAATGAGACGATTTTGGAAAATTGAATTGCTTCATCTTAAAGCATAACTACATGTATTGATTACTCAACTAAAAAAGAAATTTTGCATACTTTTTGAACCTTGAGATTTATCATATATTTAAGTTTGAAACAAGACTTTTGTCTTGCATTAACTTTGATCAGATTACAATTTAATGACTTACCTCTAATATGTCTTTTGATATTTGATATATATTGAGTTAAAGTTGGCAATTTTTAGCATGTTGCAGAGATACCCTATGAGAATCAACTTGTCATGGATGTTCACAAAGTAAATCATGGAACTGTTACATACTTGGAGAAGATAGGTTTCCTGCAAAACAATCTGTTAGCTGCTCACACTGTCTGGGTTGATGATAGTGAGGTAAATTGTTGCGACTGTAACTATGTTATTAATATTCCAACAAGGCTTAGTTCAGTTTTGAAATTTTTTTCATTGTCCTGATAATTACTGGTGGTATGCACACAAGCATGAAAACGAGCACGCATTGTGGATCTGACTACTACAGATATTTTTTTTTTTTGGGGGAAAGAATCCTTTCACCCTCTCAAATGTTGCCATTCTTTTATTTGTACAAGGTTTTTGTTGTCTAGGCTTAGATTGGTTATGCAGTTTCTGTTGTTGATAATCCTTTCAACCCCATATGTGTGGCCCTTTTCTATTTACCATGGCATACCCTTTTCTTTTCCTTGAAGCCACAGTGTGCCGTTACTTGTGTGATTTTGATCCCTATGGTAATTTCCTTAGCTTCGAGTAGTAACTAATTGTGTTTAAAAAGTATAAGCAAAGTTTCTTGAGGTATCTGCTTATGTAAGTAAATTTGTAAAACTTACCAATATGAACCAACCAGACCAGGAAAGTCAGGCCAAAAATAAACTGGGGAATGAATGGAAAAATGACAATTATAAATCTTACAAGTTCCCTGGGAACATTTGAAAATTCTGTCTGAAGAACAATTAATCATGGAGTCAATGTGATGACCAGTAACTGTATTAACATTTTCAGATATCTTTCCTCTCAAGGGCAGGGGTCAAAGTGTCTCACTGTCCTGCTGCTGCAATGCGAATGCTTGGATTTGCACCTGTGAGGGAGATGCTTGATGCTCGTATCTGTGTCTCTTTGGGAACTGATGGGGCACCATCCAACAATCGAATGAGCATTGGTTCATCCTAACTGTCAACTTATGATTTTGATTTTATAATGTTTTCCATATTTAGCAATTCTACATCATTAGGGTGGCTTCTGCATTCAAGTCTACTTTTCATACAAAGAATTTTCCTTTTTTCACAAGATTATTAAATAGATACCCTTCTGCTTTGAGGGAAATTAAATGATTTTGTTGTTATCCAATGAAAGGGTACTCTTGGAGGTATTCACATACTTTCATACTTACTAAATTAGTGTCACTTGCAAATCTTTTGAACAATAACTTGTTGCTGTGCACTCACAAAAATGCTAGCTACGTTTTTCTGGCTGAAAATATTCATGAATTAATTCTCTTTTCAGTTGATGAGATGTACATAGCCTCCCTAATTAACAAAGGACAGGAAGTTTATGCAAATGGAACTACAGATCCAACAGCTTTGCCTGCTGAAACTGTTCTAAGAATGGTTACAATTAATGGCGCAAAGTCAGTATTATGGGACAATGAACTAGGTTCACTTGAGGTTGGCAAGAAGGTTGGTGTTGGTTCAGATTATTTGCACATCTCTTTCTAATGTAATCATTTCTCTGTTTTTTATTTCCCCTTTTCCCTAGGATTGTTCAAGTAAGATCTATTATTGGACACAGCATATAGTATAGTGATCTGACTGCATAGTGGTTTTCACATAGACATGGAAAAGAAGTTGAGCAAAATTTTGGAAATAGAATGTACAAAAGAAGTTATATAAAATAAATCGTCATTATATTTTATTATGCGTCAAGTTCAATTGAAAAATGAAGAAACTTAATACTTATCAATATTGAGGATGATGCATATGTGTCTAAGAACTCCTATGAAGAATAAATATAAAATAAGAGGACTATTTTCTAGAAAATGCGGACATGAGGTGAAAATGTAGCTAAATCCATGCAATAAAAATGACTTGTGTAAATCCTTTGGAATTTTATAAATGCAGGGCCAATTTCTTGCTGACCTCCCTTGTTATTACTTCTACATTATCTTGCTTTCTTTTCTGGGCCATATCTTCTTTAGATGATAGCATTCTACATTTCATGTTGTTTCTGTCAATTGTGGCTGATGGTGTTTGTGTTTGCCATTTGGTAGGCTGACATTATTGTGGTCAATCCTTCGTCTTGGTCTATGGTTCCTGTTCATGATTGGTACGTTACCCATCTTCCTTGATTAAGATTTTTATACAGGTGCCTCTCTTCTATTTATACTGGAAAGTGCTACATATAATACTCGTATGCGAATATGAAAAAAAGTAGTCGAGATAAGAGTGAAGAAAAATAAGGGAAGTGGAGATAGAAAATGGGAATATTGTTATTTAGATATATCAATTAATGAAATCAATTTTATATTGACTTTTTATAGCTATAATTTTTATAATTATATAACGAACATTTGAACTCAATGTTGATAGTTTTGGAACTGAGACAAAAATGAAGATTGCATAGTACCTAGCAGTTCTCTTAACAGTAAAGATCAACGGTCTAATGTGTAGGTTTTCTTATGCATTATTTACATTAATGATGTGGCTGTTTAGTGGATGTTGTTTATCTAGCTACGTGCAATATTTGTTGGCTGCATTCGGTGCATTTCCCATTTTGCGGTCCACCATATATTGAAGTTGATAAATTTGTTGTTCAACCAATATGCAGCATTTCCAGCCTTGTTTATTGCATGCGAACAGAAAATGTGGTTTCTGTCATGTGCAACGGCCAATGGATAATGAAGGACAAGAAAATTATGACTGTGGACGAGGTATTTCATTGTAATATTTCGTAGTACTGGTAACATCTTTCTTCGTTTTCCTTGGTGACCGTTGAAGTTAGTTTTACTTCGTACATAACAGGAAGAAGTTATTTCCAAGGCAAAACAGGCTTCTGCTGAACTTCTAAAGAGGGCGGGCATAAGATTAGAGACTAGAATGAACTTCATTTGATTGCCGATATTGTTTGCAGTAAGCATTTGATTTAATACAAGGGTCATATTGTTAGCCAAAATACATGAAATTGTCTGAGAGGCATCAGCTGTTTGATCCTACGGGTGATTGGGGGTGCATGCACATATATAAGCCATGCTTCATGTTATTTTGTTAAGAAGGAAATGAAACCAACAGACAACCTCTTTTTTTTATCTTTTCTTTTCTCAATATTTAATTTTTATACTCTATTTCCTTCGCATAAGCTAATGTTTATATTTGCTGAATTCGAAGCAGCAGGAGGTTACACATAGGAAATTCCATTATTGTCAATAATTGACATTTTCAAACGAGCATTAGATCTAAAGCGGTTGTGAGGATAGGTACTTGTTCATGTACGCAGATACTAGTAATTCATTTTATTAGCCATGTGGAGCCTTCCAACAAGGATCTCTCAAACGATGGTTCCGAAGGCAATACTCTTTCTAAATTCATGACTTGTTTTAAGACAATATTACAAAAAATATATCCTCATTAAATTATGAGTGGTACAGAGAACACGTGTAGATTTCTTATAAAGGAGTAACTCACAGCCTTCGCCAAAAGAAGAGAAGGGGGGGGGGGGAATAAGTGATCCGCATTTGTCCAATTTATAAGAATTAAAATATTTTATTTATGCAATTTTAGTCTAATTTTTATTGTTAATAATCTTTTTTAATAGATTATTTATAAACATTATATAAATTTTTGTTATAGTTTATGATATGCGTTAATCTTGAATAAAGTTGTTTCTTTTCACTTTAATTTTTTTTATATCATTAAAAAATAAAAACAATTTATATACAATTTTTAAAATGTGTATTATTAAATTTTTTAATATACATATATCATATAAATATTTTTTTATAATTTAAAACTATATGATTTGTTCTTTAAAATAAAAAATTGCGTCTGATATTTTTATAATGAAATTTGACAAACTCTTAAAAGAACTTTATCTAATTCTTTTTCAAAAATAAAAAATAAATCTGTGCAATAAACAATTACTTGTTAAAACACGATGAAATATGTGGGCTTAGTCGGTTTGCATTGATTTAATGTTTTTTTTTTTTTTTTTAATATTTCAACCCACAATATCTAGGTTAAGTTGAAAACTTCCCTAACCGGCCAGCACCTTTAATAAACAGATAAATAAGAAAGACATCGTTAAAACAGAGCGCACGACGATAATAGTCAACTGACAAAATGTTTAATTACTATAAATTTTATCATATTATTTACGATATCTCTTTAATTATAATTTTTAAATTTGTTTAAAATTAAAAATACATTTAATAAGTTAAATTAATTAATTTATAATTTATATAATTAATTAATAAATTTATTTGATTTAATTAAATCTATTTAATAAATAAATTTATTTAAATAATTTAAATTAATTAAAATTTTATAAATTATATATTATTTTAAATAATATATAACATATAAATTTATAAATTAATTTATAAGTTATTTTATCAAATAAAATTTTAAAAAAAAAAATTTAACGATAATTTTTTAGTTGAAGTATAAATTATTTTTATGTATATCTTTTTCAAAAAATAATTTTGAATAATTATATGTACGGATAACCATATTTAAATATAGCAGTTTGATCTTTTATTAATATATATATATATATATATATATATATATATATATATATATATATATATATATATATATACACTTTAGCGTAGTATTTTTAATTTTTACTTTATTTTAAATTGAGTTTGAAAAAAGTGTTAAAATAAAAAAGTAAATAGTTTTTTGTCAAATCATTTTATAAGCACATTCATTAATACCATTAGTGTTAAGTGTTTTTATTGTCAAATTATTAAAAAGGATTTGTTTAGAAATGATTCCGTAAATAATATCAATTTTACTATTTTTGTTTTTATAATATATATATTTTTTGTTTATCTAAAACATTTATTTAACTAAAAATAGAATTATTATAATTTTAAAAATAAAAATATGTTATTTTTGGGTACGAATGATGTTTCTGTTTCTTTTATTAAAGAAAATGAATTTGAAAAATGAACTTAGCGAAATTTATATTATACAACAGTACAAATAATAATAGTAATCAGAAAGAAAAAAAAAAGAATTATAAGATAACGTTAAATAAATTTGTAATTTGTATTTTTGTTCATAAAATATATTATTTTTTGTTTAATAGAAATTTTAAATTTCTGTTTCTCTATTTTAACAAAAAAATATTAATTGGGTTGATATTTAAAAATAAGTTTTTTAGTTAAATAAGATAAACATAGAAAAAAAATACCTTTTAAAAAAGCTGCTTTTTTTTTTTTCTAAAGAAACACTGCCAAAGGGTCTCTTCAACTATCACTCAACAATTTCGGCAAAAAAAAAAAAAAACCCCTAAATTATTTTATTTAGAATGAATCAACGGTAATTATAATAAGCCCCTTTTATTTGGAGAAAAAAAGGATGACGTGGATATTGAGAATCAGATGCCAGTATATAAAAGACAGAGAGAGAGGGAGCCCATTCAAACACTAATCCAGAATCCGCGGCAAAACTTGAGAAGAATCGACAGTCATCTAGAAACCAAGATCAAACAAATATCTCACTTGAAACTTCTGGAATTTTCAGCTTCTATAAATACATTCTCGTCCCTTCTCTACTCTTACATTGCCGCATTAAGTGATAATCTCTCTTGTCTTTTTCGAAAACGGAGTGATGAATAATCCGTTCTTCAGAAACTACTGGGGTGTGCCTTTGAATTCGCAAACAAGCGTCTGGGGTATCCCTTTGGCCGAAGCGAAGACGAAGCCATCCTCCAAGGCGATTTCAATCCCTGTCCATTTCGTTGGGTCGGAGCGCAGCAGATCCGACTCCGCTCTTAAGATTCAGAAGGTGCTGAGAGGGTTCCAGGTGAGGAAGAACATGAAGATGATCGCTGCTATAAGGAATGAGGTCGACCGAATCCAGAGGAGGGTTTCCGAACAAGAGACAATCGATTTGATTAAGAGAGACGCCAAGGAGAGGTTGAATATGAACGAAAGTCTAATGAATTTGCTGCTGAGATTGGACTCGGTTACTAGCGTCGACTCTGGGGTTAAGGGTTGCAGAAAGTCTCTGATTAAAAAGGCCATTGCTTTGCAGGACAAGCTGGATTTAATCGTTGATGATCAAATTCAAGGTCAGGGGGCAGTTGAAAACAAGAAAGATGCTGATGACATGTTAAGGGAGCAGAACCTGGAGTTGTATGTTGAAGCACGGAATTGCGGTGGCTCGGAAGAAATTTCTGAGGATCAACCTCTGGTGAAGCAAGATAAAGCCCCTGAGGAAGTAAACGCCAGAATAAATGGTGATAGTCCCTTGGATGACTGTAACTCTTTGGCAACTGCTGTTGATGAACATATACAGGCGATGCCCAATTCTGTTACTTCTGAGGTTATGACCAATTCCAAGGTTCCATCCGAAAATCCAAAACTGGAAGCTTCAACGCCTACAGTTAATCCGCCTCTCAAAAATGAGAAGATGATAACTGAAGCGAAGGAAAACGACACGAACGAAACTGCCAACAATGCGTTCTTTGGCGAAGAAACTGTGGGAACAGGTCACACTGGCGAGCAATCTGGGACATCTACAGCTGCGGGAGCAAGTTTGATTGAAGGACTTGGGGAGATTAGTTCGTTGCAGAAAACTGAGGAGACAGATATGGATATGGTTCCACTTCAATCTGATGAGGCAGAAGGGGATGTTGGCAGAAGAGAGGAACAAACTCGGAACAGGGAGCTATTGGAAAGGATGATGGAGGACAACGAGAAGATGATGGGGCTGATGGCAGAACTCTTTGAGAGGAATGACATGCAAACTAGACTTCTTAGCTCTCTGTCACATAGGGTTGAGCAGCTGGAGAAAGCATTCGCTTGTGAACAGTTGAGAAGGAAGAAGAGGAGGAATGTTGCTGCGGCTGCTGATGGTTCGGATAAACTGCCTGACACCAAGAAATGTGGTAAGAGGCACTGAGCCTACGAGAGTATGTCGAGGAAGGAGTTTATATTTTGTAATTTATGTTTTTGATTCCTCAAATTGCTGCCTCTAATGAAGTGTTTTGCCGGTTAATGGTGGCTTTGTAAATCGAGATGTTTCGTATCATTTATCAATGCTTTTGGATATGCATAGCTTCTTTTGGCTATGACCCCACTTGTGGAGCCAAATCCTTGGAACTTCTGCTAGTACCGCTTCCTAGACACGGACATCCATCTTCGTTTAACAATGTCACGTTTCACTTAAAGGTAGAAAATCCAGTTTAAGAAGCAGGAAAATGAGAGAAACAAACGCCTAAAACCCTGTGCAATGTGAATGAATGTTGAAAATAGAGGAAGTGTCCAGTAGGACAATTAAGCATAAGACCTAGCACAGTTGTACAGATTCCACATCCAATGTCCTATACAACATAAAATATTCAATCTGAGGACGCCACTTCCACTCTCAATGAAACCTTGCTCGGCTGCAACTTCTCAAAGAGCATTTGCAATACAGTGCAACAACGTTGCTTAAGATATCAACTGGGTTCGGAAGAGTTGTGTGGCCGTTCCCCCCATGATCCAGTCTAAATCAGATGAAGATAAAGAAATCTGATTGGCAATGAGATGCGCTGCTTCTTTGGCTCCCTTATAGCCACATTCAGGAACAACAAATGGGAAGTCACTGCAACAATATGATTAAAAAAAGGGTAAGATTCCACATTCTTTCTGCCCAAAATTCAACAGAGTACAAGCTGAGGGTGGGGAATGGGGGATGAAGGTGGGGTCTGCCTACTTGGACAACAACTTAAATGTTGCAGTTATATTTGAGTTGAATAAGGAAATCACCTGCCCCACATTACACGGTTAGCGCCAAAGCTGGAGACAACTTGGGACAAGAGAGGAGACAAATCCAGATACGGAAATTGCAGTCTTGACACTCTGAAAAGTGCGCTAAATTTCACATATACCTATCCAAATTAAAAATTCAGTTAATTAATAACGTCGCTTTGCAAGGATTTAGGAATCACATCCAGGTTCCAGATAACAATCTCCTGCAGATTTTCACCTATTACCATTTTGCTCATTCGATATACATAAGCCTGCAGTTGATGTCTAATATTAACAACAGTGTTATAGATATACAAAATTAGAGCCTGAGAATTGAGTTCTACATTTCTGCTTGTCTCAAGGTCTTCGGCAATACAATGAAAATGCTATTAATCAAAAGTTTAAGCAGCTTTGGCTTCCTTGAAATCATGTTCATGAAGAAAAAAATAGGCACTTACTTGTGGGAATCTTGATAGATTCAAAAGCTGAGACAAGACAAGAGCTTCCTCATCATTTCTGTAACATAACATGCAAATAAGAGTAGGTTTCTTGGCCTTCACAACGTAATAATTATAAGGTAGCTCACGTTGGTGGTTTGCAGAAGGCTAAGTGATCAAGCAATACAACTGTTGATGGAAAATCTGTACACAGTTCCTCAATTTCTGAAATATGCAGATCAAGGCCCTGAAAGAATCCAACTCACTAATTCATACAGTTTGAACAACTTCACATTAAATAAAAAATATTCCAACAACTGTATAGAAAGGTAGCAATGCCATTATCCTCAAGTAGAAATACTCTCTAAATGAATCTGAGAATGTATAGTATAGGGAAGGTAAGAAACTCTACAAGACAGTTCTTCTGTGTTTAAGAAAATAAATAAAACACCTTCATACACATGAAGCCCACTGGTATTTTGAGTTCTCCTGCTTTTGAGAAAATAGCCTTCCCAATTTCATTGGTCATCTGCAATGACATTAAACATAATACAGACATCATTGAAAGATAATGAAATTAAAAAAAAGAAAGAAAAGAAACTGACCATTCATTACAGTCTTGCTTAAAACTAGTGTTAATAATATCATGTTTTTCTTACTAAACATATTGACATCATGTTTTAATTATACAGAGTTATATCCAAAACCATGTTTTCCTTCAAAAGCTGAAATAAAAAACAAAGGATCTTTCCTTGCTTGGTATATCCTTGCATTAGCCTAATGCATATGAAAGTGTCTAAGAAAATTATGAAGAGAATTTCAATGTTACAGCTCAACAGTTAAGCGTATACTGTTAGCAGTCCTCCTAGCTACACAGGTTGCTCCAAAAAATTCTGGCTGGTCAAGATATTCAACACATTTATGAGAAAAGGGGGACTTTCTTGTCACTCCGTACAACATCCATGTAACACATACAAGGGAGAAGGGTGGTTATAGAGAGACAGTAGAGCTGAAGAATAGCACTCCAGGTTATACCCTGAACAGATACATACACAGAGTAAGAAATGGGGAGATAGGCCACTGTACCTTTTCTCCAGATGGCCACAAATAAGGGTTAAATCGAACAGCATGATAACCATCCTAGCACAAATGAAAAAAACTTCTTCAGTTTCTCTCAAGCGTGATCACTTATTGATAAAAGGGACTTCTCTCCTAGACCTGCAAAACAAGGTGTTCGAACTGCTTGATCCCACTTCCATCACCAGCAGGATTAGCAAGGCAACAACCGACAAATTTGGTTGGGTATTTCTTGAGGACACTGTCCAATGAAAATAACTGGCGTGAGGAAGACATTGAAAATTGAAAATTTAAAAGAAACCATTACATGGAAGATGTCTAAAAATGACTACTACTAACTTGATGAAGCATAGCTCAAAGCCCACATATAATTAACATACTGTAACATTCAAATCACAAGTCTCGCAATTGACTGTTATTCACCAGTATCTGACAATCTGTTTATATCAATTCCCAGAAAAAGGAGAATACAATCTCTTTACTAACTATGAAGGCTAAGCAGTAATACATTTATTTAGAGATCCAATGGGAAAAACTTCTATTTATTAGGAATTTTAGCTTAGGGAATTACTTTTCAGAAAATCACTACCCATTAACCTATCTCTCTGAGCCCCTGTTCTTTTCTTTCTCTCTCATTTTTCTCTCTCCCTCTCTCTCTTGCTCTTCTTTCACTATTGACATGTGTCTTCCAGTTCTGGATTATAGTATATCCAAGATGTCAAAAATATATTTACTGCTAGCATTCCTTTTGAGGATGCATGGTCCTTTACAATATCAACAAGGTAGGTGCTTTTTATTGATGAAGGTACCAACATGGTCCACTCACAACTACAGCCCTGTATTCAAAGACTTTGCGTATCACCATAAACTGAAGAAGGATTTAATTTGTTGCCACATGCACCCCCAATAATTTGTCCATTTCAAGTAAACCAGAAAAACTGCTCAGACTCGAACATAGGGGTTGAATCAACTATTGCATGATTTTAGAAAAACGAAAGTTATCAATCAAGTATTTTTGAAATCTTTTAAATAATTGAATTGATGCAGATCAACAAATTCAAGAATAGATAACAACAACCACACTTATAATTAGACTAAATTATACGAACCTCTCACCTATATTTGTAAATTACACAAAACTCCATGTAGTGAAACAATCACATTTTATGAAGGAATTGATACACTTCACATATCTGATTTTTCCAACACCAGGACTGTGTTACAAAATAGAAGGTTGGCGTAATTTTGCCTTGTCTAGGATTTAAATTATTTAGTTTTTCTAAATTTGTGGAGATCTTTTCTTCTTTTTGCCAATTGCAAAGGTCCTATAGTAGTTGAATACCCAATCAAGACTACCATTATTGAATTTTCAGAAACTTCTCCCCATTCTTCTCTCTGTACCCTAGTCTCTTCTTTCTCTAATATACTGTAGTTCCATATCATTGTCATTTCAAATACATCAGTCGGTGACTTATAATTTTAGAATCGAAGGTTCAACATGGATAGGACACGGAATGCTGAGATCGCATTACCACTAGACATAACATCCACGCCGACTGTAATATCAGTATAACCTAAAAGCTATAAAAACACTTGAGTTCTCACATCTAACAAAAAATAATTGGTTGAAAGTACCTTGTGACTAAACTATGATCAAACTTGTGATTAATTGGTTGCACAATGAGTGCACCATCTACCGCTGCTTCTTCCATGCACTGTAGGAAAAGTGAATGTTAACAGGAACAATGTTCAAACATACCCAGACAAATGCAAACATGAACGGAAAACATAGGTAGTCTTTGTTTCATTCAAATAGCCTTCTAATGATTTGCATATAATTCACTACACAAGTGAAGGTGCGAGATTATAGTCATGCAATGACAAACAAAAATTCATAAATGCTCGACATTTAATTATCAATGGTCATATGCAAATTTTGAAGTCAAAATAATTTTACTAAAGGTCCTATATTCCATGGCTACATGCTGTGATTTATGATACAATATCTGATCCCTCCTAAACGTGGGATAGCTCCATTTCAGGGTAGAAGTAGAAAGTCCAGTCTACAGAGCTGATCTGGCCATGCACAAGGCATACAAATGTAATGGGTATAGAAGCTCAAATAATTCGAGTGACTCTTGCAGCGAGGACAATATTACGACTAAATAAATGGAAGGCATCTTATGCGACAGAAAATTAATCAGTTTCCATGTAATCAACCTGGAGCATTTGGGACGGATTGCATCACATTCCATTCGAATGGATTAAGACTGGAAGGAAATATGAGAATAAGGTGTATATAAAACTGTTTAAAAAATTGCAATGTTAAGAAACACTAGTATATGAGAGGCATACCTGGAGCAAAAAACCGACATGTCCGGGTAAAGTGGGCTCTTGACCAGGAAAGTATGGAAAGTCACCCGCAGCCTTCACAAAGTAAGGAAATACAACAAAACTCAGATCGTCATTTGCTTGGTAATTTGATTATATGACCGTAATTTCCTTGCTTTTGCAGTCGTAAGCTTTAAGGAACCCCAAAAAAAAGAAAAAAAAAGAAATCAAAAGCTTTGTGCTGAATTTTCACTTTCGAATGAACAAGAAAGGCAACCCAAATAAAGAGTAAAGAGCCAACTTTTAAGCTTAGCCAGCAGTTCAAATTTTAAGGGGTAAATTCTTATTATGTTACCTCTTCAGGAGATGCCCATACATGGAGATGGGAGTCGATGATTTTGGAGCGTAAAGGGGTTCTGCGTTCTGATTCTCCGGCGGCCATTTTTGCTGCAGAAGTTCTCAAAGGGGGTTTCCACGAAGAAGAGGCGCGAAGTCGTAAACCACTACGAAGATAGAAAGCACGGCCCCGACCAGCAGCTGGGAGCAGAGTAATCAGACTCAGCGGCAGCGCCATGTGGGCTAGGCCCAGGATAAATTACCAAGTTTTCGAGAGGATTTATTTAATGGCTTTATTTTATTTTATTTTTTTAAAATACAATTTAAACCCAGTCCAAAAAAAAGAAATACAATTTAAACCGAATATGAAGTTTGAAGGTAAAATATCCGATTTACTCAAAGCAAAAAAAGGAAAATTCCGAAATTGCTACTTCAAATTTAGAACTATTTATTAATATTTTTTTAAAAAATAAATTAAGAATTCAATGATTCATTTCACAGCAAGCTAGACAAAGGGAAACACGAATACTAACATTGATAGCGGCCACAAGAACTCTCTCCTCAGTGACTCTGTAATCTCAGTTCTCAACTGGACTCTCTCTTTTGCGCCATTCTCAACTTGAGATGTTGAAGCAGATAGACAAGAGGATGACGATGCTACTGCCATAACAGTCTAAAGTGTACTGTCATCGATCATCGGTTGAGGATAATTTAGTAATTTCGACCCCGTTTCTGATTTTACTTAATGCCCTTGCCTAATATTGATAGCTACCAATTTTTATTTAATAATTAAGATAAAATAAGGAAGAGTAGAATAAAATATTTGTCTAATAACCTTTTATTTTATTCAATATTTAATATACATCAAAATAAATATTATAACGTATTTAAAACAAATTAAAGAGAGAGAGAGAGAGAGCTAGGAATCCCAAGTTTGAAGGGTTGTTGACTGATTTTATATCATTTTCTTCCCAACGAAGACAAAGGGGGAAGAGGGTAAAGAGAGAGATAGCAAGGAATCCCAATAAAAAAAGTTGGCATACTAATACATGTAAGGAAAGATCTACGTGGCAGTAGGATTCTTTTATTTCGAGTCGTCATTATATGAAGAATCAATATGACTGCCTGTCTTTTCAGCTATCCCAGCTTCAGGACTTTCCTAAAATTGAAGAGCTTAAAAGATCATGCTATTTTTTTCCATCAGTTGAAAATGCCTTTATTTTTTTGTACTTTCTCAGGAAGCACCTTTACAATCAAAAGTTACTCATAAAGTATATTTTGACATAAGTATTGGAAATCCAGTGGGGAAGCTTGCTGGAAGGGTTGCGATTGGACTCTATGGTGATGATGTGCCCCAAACAGTAGAGAACTTCCCTGCCCTTTGTACAGGTTATCTTGTAAATCATTTGATAAAAAAGCTTCATCGCTTCTAATATTCAGAGTTTCTGACTGACTCAGTTTGAGCTGTCTATATGCATCCTGATTTGGTCTTCCCTGCAACTTTGGCTCAGGAGAGAAGGGCTTTGGGTACTAAGGCTCTGCATTCCATCGTGTAATAAAGGATTTCATGATTCAAGGAGAAGACTTCGACAAAGGAAATGTGGGTACTCTTGCTATGCTTATGGAGTTACAGTCCAAGATTTGTTGTTCACTGAACCCCATTAATTTTAATACCACCTTGTTTAGATGTACACTTAAGAAATAGAAAATCATAGGGGAATGAATTGGCTTTGACTCTTTATATGTGCATCTCTTTCTCTTGTGGATTCTTGTTATTAGCTATCATGAGGCAACGTATTGGATTGATTTATGACATGATATGGTGCACTGGTTTTATTGCCAGTCTGTTGAGTCAATTGCCAAGAATTCATCTTCATATATCTACCAAATTCAAGAATATTTTATTGGTTCTTTTGTTACAGAGTTAATAGGAACGACAGATCTGCCAAAATATTGTCAGAGTCAATTTCTTCTTGAAAATCAGTTTGGTGAACAAGGTTTATTTGGTGATTTGTGATGCTTTATTTGTCTCACCACATGTTGGTATTGAAGGCCTATTTAGTCAATTAACCAGGAAAATCACATGTAGAAGAGGTTATTTGGCTATGTTTTTTGGTCAGTTTTGGCTTTATAAGGTTGGTATTAGGGTACATTTATAAGATTTCAGTTTACGTTTTTAATCCGATCTGTTACCTCATCTGTAGGGCGTCATAATGCCAACACCCTATTGAAGGTACTAAAATTTATGGTTTCATATTTATATTATGAGTCTTTGACATATGATACGTCATGCATATGATTCATTGTATCTGGAAAGTTCGTGGGATTTGACTCCGTTCTCATGCTCATTCATGCACAATAAACATGCAAAGAGAATTCATCATTTCAAGGGTGGCAAAACGGATGAAGATTCATGCTGATTGCCTACAAAATGAAGCTGACTTAAATTTATGTATTCCTTTTTTACTGCTGCAGCCAAAATTAGCACAACCAACTATGAAGCATGGACTCTTAAAAAAACAGTTGTGTCCATGTCTGACACGTGTTAAATATCCTTATTAGACATGATGTTATGCTTCAAATTAGACACAGACACTTCAAATTTCGCCCTGATGTGTCTCCTGTCAATTTCTATGGTTCTTGGCTAACGAATTATTCTCTTCAATCACCTTCCCCTGCCCTAACCCAAGACAATCAAGAAACTAAAGAAAACCATTCAATAGTTAGAGTATAACGTTTTTCTTAAATCTGTAAAGATTAATTCCAAATAGTTATCATCACTTACGTCTCATTCTTATTCTACCAATTTGCAATGACAATTGTGCATTTTCCATAGGTTTTGAGTAGAGATTCATATGAATTATTTCGCATTTCTTTCTCGAGTAATAATCTTGTGATATCATTTAAGACGCCATTTTAGCGTGAAATGGAAAGTAATTAAATTGGTCTGATCTTTGAGTTGTGGAAATTATTGCAGGGAACTGGAGGCAAAAGTATATATGGTCGCACATTCAAAGATGAGAATTTCAAGTGAGTTTAACTTATCAAGTATCTTGTATAATTTTAGTTTGATTACTATATTGGTTTATAATCTTAATGAAAGCCTGTTGGTTTTATTCATCATGATATTATGTCATAGAGTGTTAACATTTTCTTCTAGTCTCATACCGTATGTCTCATATTGGACCAGGAGTTGTTAGCATGGCAAACGCAGGCCCCAACACCAATGGGAGTCAGCTTTTTATATGCACAGTCAAGGTATCTTTCTGTTCTTCAATACGGTTATTGGTAGAATTGTGTTGTTTAGTCCCACGCTACTTGTGAGCAAAATCTATTAAGTTACAGGGTTCACACTGGACACAGTAATACTTGAACCACCCCTCCTCACCTCCCCCCCCCCCCCCAAAAAAAAAATGGAAAATGGAAAAAGAAAACGAAAATCATTATTTCACACGAAAAAAAGAAGGATCTCACAATGATTTATATAAAAAAAATGAACAGAAAGATCCATAATCTTGTTGCATGTCTTGAGTTTCAACCGATATCTGGAGCCTATTTATTACCTCTTTAATAGTGTAAAGTGTGTAAACAATAGGATTTATAATCAGTCACAACTTAGTGGTTACTATTTGTGAATACTCATATTTTATGAGACTGAAATACTCTCTTGCCTACCTGCCATTTGGGCTATTACCTAGATTTTACAGGAGAATCACGCTCAAGGAAGTCTATGGCTTGAGTCCTCCCACTCCCCAGGTAAACCTCTCACCTTACATAGATGAGGAGGGAGACCAAAAATTTGGGATTGAATAAGAAATATGCTAAATCGGTAACTCAAGATATATGTTTTAAACTTGCTTTCTAAGAAGACACTTGAATGTCAGCTGTTCAACTGGCATTAAATGTTGTCTATCTTAGTAACTTTTGTGTATGCAAGTGATCAGTGTCACTAACGTACCAACCCTTGCATCTAATTTCAGTTTTGCATGTTTCAAAAACGCTTTGATCTTTTGCAATTTTCTGTATGCATGTGATCAGTCACTAACATGCCAGATGTCTAAGGGGGACATTGCTAGCTTATGATCTGTGTTGACGTAATCAACTTGTGTGATGAATTGGCAGACACCATGGCTGGATCAGAGGCATGTTGTATTTGGCCAAGTATTGGAAGGCATGGACATGATTAGGTTGATTGAGTCACAGGAGACAGATCGAGGTGACCGTCCAAGAAAGAAGGTGGTTATCAGTGACTGGTCAGCTTTCAATTGCTTGAGGTTGTTCTCCTCATTTATTTTGACGATCTTAGCTCCTGTGTTGTTTCTTCTTCCCATAAAAGAAAAAAAACAAAAAAACAAAACAAAACAAAAGGCAATGCTTTCTTGAAATCGCTGTTTGACTATTTAATGACTACGATTTCGGTGCCTTTTTTTATGTTATTTTAATGCCGGTACTGAACCAAAAACTTCTATGCTGATTTGTAACGAAATTATAGGTGTGGGGTTGATGTGAAGTTAAGGGAATTTTGAATGGCGTTGTTGAGTATGGGGAATTGGGTGATGATGAAACTCCAGGAATCTTCTACCAGACGTGCGACGAAATTCTATCATTATTTGGTGGTGATTAGACCCAAAGAAACACAAAAATGTGTTCGAACTTCGTTTTTCGCGTAGTGTATACGAAAACTACGTTTTTAACCCTCTTGAGGATGGCATACGCATTTTGAACGAGCGCTCTCTCTCTCTCTCGCCGTCGCAATCGAACCCTGAGTATATTTTTAAAAAAACTGGTGGTGGCACTCAAAAATCATAATTGAAACAAAATGAGGATTGCGTGGTTCGTACGAGTACCTGCTACAAAACCTGTTTAATGCATTTTTCATTTTCCAAAACAGATCCCTGACATGATATGACAGCAAATTTTACAAAACTTGTTGATTGTAAGCTTTCATATCACCCGTGTCGGGTACATGTTCTGCTCGTGATTTAGGAATACAGAGAGATACTATAATACTTCAAAACCAAATCATTGTACCCAGGTAATTACAAAATCATTACGCTCCTATCGTAATCAATCCCATTCCTGATCATTTCTTCAACAATGATTTTGCTTTCATACTTGCACTTTATTTTGTTTTCCTTCTCTATTTTTTATTTTAATAATGGATACTAAGTATTATATATTTATTAAATTAATTAGTTAAAACTATTGTGTTCATTAATTTATGATGCTTGTAATTTTATATGGAAAACATTTAATGGTTAAATTAAGGTTTTTTTTTTCTTTGGAAGTTGTGCGTGATACCAGTCAACAAATCACCTTTTTAGCATCCCATGATTCTCTGCTCGGCATAACAGCATTTCCACCATGGATTGTGTTTCTACTTTCTACTACTCATTCATTCATTTTTCTTTTCTTTTCACCATATAATCTTCCATGGTGATACGAATCATATTTTATTTTCAAACCAGATACATATATGTGTGCCTCAGTGCAGCTTTGAATTATAGTTAGTTATTCACAAGGAAAGGAACTCTTTGAAGCTAGAAGAAGGCAACAAGGGATATACACATATTTACAAAGAAAAGAGCCTATAGTGACCAAACCTTACAGAATGACATCACATATGCTGCAGGCACAAGTTCCAAATCACATTCTGCTAATCTAAAATTTACAACACTAGAAGGCATGGTGGTTCCTGAGTTAAGGAACTGCAGTGGTCAAGAATAAGACTTGATCAGACCCAAGTTGTAAAGGAATTTCTCAGAGCTTGATCGAAACAGATTTCCCAAAGAAAATCTCCCACTCTCCTGGATCGGAGATCTTGAGTACACATCATCTTTTACACGCAGTATGGTTTGGCCAATCTCGTTTCGAACTGCCTCGATTGTTTCACTCTTAACTGCATTTCCAGATGCATCAGTCACATAAAAAACATTCACGGCTTTCGTACCCCTTGTTGTCACTTCAGCGCGACTCACCGAAAGACCATTTTCTCTAAAAATGCGGGTTACATCAGATAGCAGCCCGAACCTGTCTTCACCACAAAGTTCTAGTCGTATACCCTGTACCATATCACATATATATAAATTAAGGGGCAAGAATCTGTGAGCTAGAATCTAATTTAAATCTAACTACCGCGTGGGGATACCTCAGAAGTTCGTCTCCTAATAGCAGCTTCCAAGCAGTGGATCACCCTTTGCCGCTCTGCTTCAGAATTAATAGGGCATCCATCCATATGCCTTATATAATATTCCTGCAAGGCAAGCCAAAAAGAGATTGTGAGTTATGAATCCAAAACGTAAGTAACTCAAGTATTAAGTGGGGCAGGAAAAACAAAAACAAACCTGATTTGCCTCTGGACTTTCGGCGATGACAGTTCCATGGTAAACCACATATTGCATGTCCGTAAGAGTGCACACGGTATCAAATAGTAACTTTGGTCGGTCTGGACACCTCAAATTCACAACGGTGTATCTCTTATCTGCACAATCATCCACGGTTACAAGCAGTTTGCTCCTGTCACTTGTTGACCCACAATCCCCATCATTTATGTCATAGTCACGATCAGCATACATCATTTGATGCAGTCTCCTTTCCTTATGAGTAGAACCAATAGAAACAGCAGTGTTGGCACTCCGTTTGTCTCTGTCTCCTTTCAGCACATACAGTAGAAGCTGTTTAATCTTCGCAAGCTGATCGCCATTGTCAATTGAGATCCCCGTTTCCTCGTCCGTTATGTAAACTACCGATGCCATTCTTGAATTGTGGGTCCACACTTCTGCTGCTACCACATTGCATTTGAGGTCTGCAAGAACTGCAAATACCTCCGACAGTAATCCTGGCCTGTCTCGTCCTGTCAATTCAATACTTGTATGTTGTGCTGCAGCTTGCACCCCAACCGACCTTCTCAAGGACCGGAAACTATGACTTCTTGGACCAAGTGACTGAAACATGCAGATCAATTATCAATATGACTTCACTATGTCACAGAAAATTAATGACGATAATTAGACCATAAGTGCAGATTACATTTTGGAAACAAACTCCTGCTTCTGCGTTTGTCAGGTTCTTTTTCAATCTAGTTGTTGATTTATTTTGAGAAGAAAAAAAAAAGGATAATAAAACAATTTTATACAGTAATTTCTTTCTTCGAGCTATATATTGCAGACCAACCAATCAATTATTCAGCTCTATTATCTCTTAGTTCTATAAAGAGTCTTTTAATCATTCAGAAAATAGTACTATCCTCTACGTTAACCTCTCCTTTTCCCCGTGTTTCTTTTCCTATTGCATTCAGAAAATAGTACTATAGTGAATAGTAGATATCCAAGATCACGAAGTGAAACAAACAAAATCTGAAGGTGGGAATTAAACTGAAAACATGAACATGGGACTTACAGGCAGGACCCTAGAAACTAGAGCAACCTAAGCGAATTGCTATCAGAAATAACGGATCGATTAGATTTATTTTTAATTTCACAGTCAATTTGGCAATTAGGATCCACAGAAAAATATATATACAAGCATAATAATTTATAAAGAAATTCAAAAACAAACAGTTTAGAGGAATAATTCAGATTAGTTTTGCAGATCTACCTGTTGAATGCGCTCAGCTACATCATCTTCAAGAAGCCTCTCCCCATTTTGATCCGTAACATGAAAAACTAGGCAAAAAGCCACAAGAAAACAAGATAAGTGAAAAATACAGTAATCCTAAAAGTTGTTTTATTTATATAAAAATGAAAGTAGAAGCCAACCATCCATGAACCATTCGCCATCTGAAGATATGTAAGCTCGTCTAATGATGAGATTCATATCAGTAAGAACCTGAACCACCTCTAACAAACTGCCACGCTTATTGGCGCTATCAACCTGCAATTTCCCAGGACATGGTTACAAAGTGACCCTTTGCAATGCGGAGCAGATAATTTCATAAAGTTTGATACTTTAATCAAATACCTTAATCAAAGTAGTTGTTCCGCTAGAATTGTTATCGACAGTAACCCTGCAAACCAAGGCCACGAAAGGGTTCAAGAAACTGAGAAATATGTGAAAGAAACAATTGCCCACAACCACTTAACAGAAACAGGGAGTGAATGCAACCCAAAAAGTGGGGTGAGTGAATGAAGAAAATATGAACCTGGGAGGATTCATTCGAATGGCGAGCTTCTCGAATTCATCAGACACCTGCAAAGAAGAGGACCAACAATCCATTGGGTGCTGAAACAGAGTACGGCTAAGACACGAGAGTATCTATCTTGTTTTCCGTCTAATTCTTCGGAATTTGGGTGAAAGTTTATGGGTTTCTTTAATGTTTTTCTTCGTAGCCAGGGAATTTTTGGTTGGGTGGAGGTGGCTCCTGAGCTGGACCAAGAGTTTCCGAACGACACACCAGTGACCAGATATAACAAAATCACTAAATTATTTACTTTTATTTATTTTTGGACAAGTAGTTATTTACTTTTATTAAATAAAATATTAAAAACACGGGCGCATGGGCTGCTATCCCACGGCACGGAGTATAGTGGGCCCCAACATACCCAGCCTTTTTTCATCTATATACAATATTTTAGGCTTTATTTTGTCAAATTCCAGAAGGCGAGAGGAGGGCCGCTGGAGTTCGGAGAAGGACAAAATCTTTACTTGCATATCAGATTGATTTGCTGGATCTGTCTGTGTTATACTCACCGATTTTCTCCATTTTTTATTCACTCCACCCAATGAGCTCTCTCTCTCTCTCTTTTAGTCGACGAAGAAAGCAAATGTGAAATGGCCAATTTTAATATTATTTCCTCTAAGACATACCATTTGTAGTACACAGTTTTTAATTGGATTGCGTTAGTTTCAGTATAATTCTAACCCGATTTGACGAATTACGTAATAATTTAGTTCGTTGAGATTGAGAAAAAAGAAGAAGAAAGTAATCCAACTGGAATCAAACTGACTTGCACATGTGCTAACTTTAGGTTGTTCTGTTGGATTGACCAAATTGACTATTTTTTTGTATTTTACAGAGGTAGAATTGGTTTAAAGAACAGAACGATGTCATTTTTATGAGAATGTAAATTGTGCATTCTCAAAATGAAATGTTATTAAAGGATAAAATAACGTATATATAAATGAGGTGTAGGTGGAGCCCTGAGACATTCATTATATATATATATATATATATGCTCTAAGAACTTTAGTTACTGTTGGCCCCTAGAGAGTTTTTTTTTTTTTGGGGGTGACTTCTGTTTGAAATTCAGTAGGATTTGTTGAGAAAAGAAAAGAAAAACAGTAAAGAGTAAAGAAGAAAATGTAAATGTAGGAGGATTTAGTGGGTTTGTAAATATGGGAACAGGGTAGGGATTCTGCTAAGCTGGAAAAGGATACCTTTAGTTTCTGTGATGACTAATTGAATATTGATAATATCGTCTATCTGCAGATTCCAGATCTCATTTGTTCGGCTACTTGAGCAACAGAATCAATTCCAGACAACTTTACACTTTCTCCTACCAAACTGAGCATTGTATTCCTATGCTACTTCCTTCCTTATACTCTCCACGAAACTCTGAACATAAAGAAGCAGATATATTATACAGTTGCTCCCTACATTGATGATTCTCACAACCGCAGTTTCATATTGGAAGGCATGTTTGCTACCATTTAGGAATTATGTCGTCCCGTCGCTTGCTTTTTTACAATTTAATATTATTGTTTTAAAATAGAATACTATATTAATCAATTACATCTACATCTAATCACACCCTTTCAAATTCTCAAGGGATGATGCAGTTTGTAACAAAATAACTCTTGAGAGATTGGCATTCAGTGCTCTATATATTACACAAAATGCTTAGTTGCAAAGAATTTTTTTTTATTAAATAAACAAAAAATGCGAAAATGAAAATGAAAATGACTTTGCAGTAGGGCGATGAGATCATGACAAATGCCCACTTTAAATACTCTACAAGCTTATTTAACATTTTCTTTTGGCTTTATTATGTTGTATCCAACAAAGTCTTGCATTTAACGATTCTGAAGTAATTTTTAGAAGAAGAAAAAAAATTTGGACACCAATTCCGAAGTAATGTTTAAAACTACAGTAAACCACCACATAGAATGATCCCTTTTGAGGCTATTTGACCATTATTATTTATTTCCAATTCACTTCATAAATATCTATCGGTTAATGAGAAATTGGATGTTTGCGAAACTTGAGTGAAGTAAAAGCCAAACGGGCAAACTTTAGTTATTGAGGGATCGGTGATTGTAGACCCACAATGCCGGTTTTGCTGCTAAAAAGCAGACCGAAACGTCCGTACGCCCACCAAAAGCTTTTCCTTTCCACGCATTTAACCCTCTCTTTCCCCCCCCCCCCCCACCCCTCCCTTTGACCTTTAGCCGTTCAATCATGTACGCTTTTCACCCTCCTCCACAAATTCACTTCAATTTCCGCAGAATAAAAGAATTTTGTTATGGCTCATGACTTGAAAACCATCTACATTCAATAAGCTTGTCATAATTAATCTTATTGTATTTTTTTTAAGAATATAAGTTTAAAATTGCTAGTCACTGACCATATATCAAATATTAATAATTTTCTAAAAAATTTAGATGCAGTTTTAAATGAAATGCAAATATGAAGCTGCAACTTGGTGAATAACATAGAATGCACATGTTGGGGGGGGGGGGCTTGGCTTGGTTTGTATCTTTCTTTCTTTCTTTTTTTCTTTTTTTTTTTTGTTGGGGGGGGGGGGGAATCTTGCAATCCATCAACCTCAGCCTCGGCCTTTAATGCCTGTTTGTAAGGGCTTAATGGACTCTAACTGGACCACATCTCATTCTGAATTCCAACCCCCTACCATTACCAACCCCACTTCCACTTCCACCATTCAATTATTATCCCCCCAACCCATACTCTCACTATATTTCTTTGCATCTTATCACTGCTCCAACTAACCAGCCGCAGCAATCATTCACTTTCCATCTTCCTTGTCTTTTACAGCCATAACCACGCAATACAATCAAAATGTCAAACAAGGATTATGACCAAGAACAACCATTCTTCCCCATATCTGGGTTACATAATTAATATGTTTAAACATACACAAGCATAGCATCGGCGTGATTATTACGCACTTCACATCAATTGAAGAAAAATTTCACAACACTATCAAAATTACCAAACAGAAGGATACTCTACCTTCAATACAGAAAAGCTAATATCTCTGGAGTTACTAGAATGGAATCTCATTTTAGACAGTCTACACGGCTCTTTGGGAGTTCGAATCCTCAACTACCTTTACTGTTCTGATCCTTTGGGTATCATCCTGGGAAGTGGGTTCCAGTGGCCGACACAGCTCTTTGGGAGTTAGAATCCTCAACTACCTTTACTGTTCTGATCATTGGGTATCATCCTGGTGAGTGGGTTCCAGAGGCCGACCCAATTGCTGGTAAAACTGGGCCATGCCTTCCAGCCTAATATGACCATCCTGTGACAGACCCAGCTCTAAACCCGGAACTTGCTGGTCTGCTCCCCCCATATTCATGCGAGCATATTCAAAACCTGGCAACCCGAGTTTGGGCAACTTGTTTGACTCACTTCCAGAGTTAGGAGTCAAATAACCAGAGTTTTGGATAACTCCCGGACCAAGAGTGTGCCAAAACCCACCTGTAACGACCTTAGGCCAGTTGTGCCTAACTTCATACCTGGGACTTGGTCCTAAAGATTCCATCTTTGCAGAGCTTCTCAGTTGAGAAACAGAGGCCCCTGCTTCTGCAAGAGCTGAAGCTGGGACTGTCCCAGTACCAGTTGCTGCAATGATGGAGGGTTCTGCTTGTTGCAATAGCCACTCAATTGTCTCGCCGTCAGACTTATGACCCAATTCTCTAGTCAGTTGGAAAACCCTGGCAGCGCACAGAGCTGGCATCCTTATTCTTCTCCCTCTACCATCCACCTTTTTGTGACGGTCCTTGCTGGGACTTCTCTTTGGTGCTAAGCGTTTCTTATCATCAACCATAATCTGAAAGTCCATGATTTCTACAGGCTTCTGCTCTGCCATTTCTTTGTGGATGGTTTTATGAGCCCTAGGAGAGATTGAAGAAGGTGAGCTTAATACACCTGGACTTGCATGACTTTTCCTTGCTTTTTGCTAATAGATTTGCTCCACCTACCACACAAAAATAAAATAGTTACCCCTGCTGCTATGCAGTCAAAACAGCAAAAGGAAGAAGTAAAAATATATAAATGTTCCCAATTTTGAATTTTGACATGTGGGATTTAGGCGTGAATGGTCGGTTCAGTCCTATAACCTGTAAGATGGTTTGAAATACCTTCTCAGCAGTCAAATTGGTGCAGCTTAGGATGCCACTTCTTATTATAAGTTGAGTGTTACGATCATGCGTATACTGGGCAATGGTGTTGCTAAAAATGTAAAAAGTAGAGGCCCCAAGTCCCTCATGAACACAGTTGTATCTCCAGTCTTAATTTAATATATTCAAGTGTAACTAGCCCGCTGATTTTGGACGGAAGCCACCCAGAAAGTCTTACTAAATCAATTATTTGCATTTACACTTCTTTATGTGGATCGGACTAATAATCAAATCTAATTATGATTGGAATTGCTGCGGCAATACATGTATCTACCATCTGTGCTGACTCTGATTAGTGACTATCATCTGAGGCTTTCCCTCAATGGAGATCTGGTGGCCCACAAAAATATTCGCTATTGACTTATAACCAAATACCATCAATTAAATTTACGTTGGTAGGTTTGGAAAAACGAATCTTAATTCTGCCTTTTTGTCGGTCTAACTTGTTTCTGTTCATCCCAAGCTTTTTTTTAGCCGATTTTCTCAGAGCACGGTCAATTTTTCAAACTCCGCCCCTGCTTTTTGTGGCTCAAGGTTGCCAGCAGCGAACCAGAATTTGACCCTGGATTTGTTACCTACTTTTGCCTTTCACAAATTAAGGGTATGTTTATTTTTTATTTTTAAAAATTATTTTTTATTTTAAATTATTTTTAAAATAAAAAAATTCGTTTAATAATTATTTTTTATTATATTTCAAAAATAAATTTTTTAAAAATAATATATTTTCAAAACAATTTATCAAACAATTTTTTTTTACTTTTATTTTCCAGAATAATTTTTAAATATAATTTTTAAAAACAAAAAAAATCAAACAAACCCTAAACTTTCTTTCACTTCCTTCTCTTATTCTTATTTTAATTTTTGAGGCAGGTAAAGTAACATAGTTCATGATGCCGCTTACAAAAATATGAAAATCCTTTAAGAAAAAACACAAATCCAATCATTATGTGGTTGTCATTCAAAATAGTTATTTCTTTACTAATAAAATATCCCAAGATCTGAATTTTTTTTTAATATACAAAATGTGTTTATATTGACTAGAAATTTTTCATTGTTAAATACTCATTCAAATTTTCATCTTAATAATATATTGATTAAATTATAAAAAATGAATTAGTTGATTTTTCTTTCAATAGACTACCAAGCGCCAAGTCAATGACCCAACTGCTGTCTGCTGAGCAAGAGCAAGGCCGTAGTTGCCTTGTCAACTTCCCTGGTGTTTTTGCTTCCTGCTGCCACTTCTGGGGTTGACAGCTCTTTGCTGTTTTGCTTGTACTGCTCTGCCTGTCTGAATTAAGTATATTTCATTGGCCCAAAAACAAAATGACCCAACGGCTGTGGTTTCACATACATCCCAATTTAAGCTTTTTAAAGAAATATGTGTGAAAAAATTGGAATTAAAAGGCGTAACTAAGAAGAAAAGCTATAGAAGTTAAGCATCACGATTGTGGTTTAAAATTCAGTAGAGGGAACTGATGATGTCAGGTCATCGCTTATCAGTATCATTAATCTTAAAAAATTATAAAAACCACCGGCGGCAGCTTAAGTTTGGTCCACTTTTAAACAGCTAACAGATACGACAACACTGGAGACAGACTTGAATCAGCCGGAGATGTACCAGTGCAGTAACCTCGGCAGCAGAAGAAAAAGAGGAAAAACCTAAGCTTGATTATTATTGTGCCGTCGTGTTTTACACATGTATGCCTCACACCTATCTTCCAGGAAAGTAACGAGCTAACAATACGAAAAAAATGCAATCCAAAGAGGAACAGAAAATCCTTAGAAGACATTTGCTAACAGTGTGACTTACGGCTATTGGTCTACACCAAGGTCACCCCACCTTACATTGTATCTGGCCGCAAGATAGTGGGCCCCAACAGGACCCCGACTCCCATAAGGATAGTACTCTGGATTTATCCTTTTCTCTTCTAGCTCCTTCAATACAGGTGTAAACAGTGCCCATGCAGCATCCAGCTCATCACTCCGAATAAACAGTCTCCTTTCTCCTTCGATGGCATCCAGAAGAAGCCTCTCATAAGCATCCGGAATCTCCTTAGAATATCTATATTCAACATCAAAATAATAGATTATATCAAAAACGAATGAACGAGAAATAACCTACATTACAAGTAAATAAACGGCAAGGAAGCCACCATTGATCAATGTGACATATCACCCATCACCACCATATAAGTAGGTAAGAGAGAGCATCAGCTAGCTGATCCTAAATATTGTATTTATTCCGGAGGTAGTATATACTTGATTATTGGACTTAGTAAACAGGAAATACCTTGCTGCATAATGAAGATCCAGATTACTACGATCCAACCTCATTCCCAGACCAGGCACTTTATTGTTGATCTTCAAATAAATAGCCTCATCAGGCTGCACTCTTATAACAAGCTCATTCGTTGCTCGATCAAGATCTGTCCCAAAATTTCGATTATACAGATTGCCTGGAACATGCCTGAACTGTACCCGTATCTCAGCTCTGAACCCAGAAAAAAATAATTAGCAGTTAAACAAACAAAAAAAAACATATAAAATTAAATCGGCACAAAAGATGCATACGTAAAAATCTTATTCCCTCCATGTACCTCTTGGTATGTAATGCTTTCCCTGCCTTCATCAGGAAAGGCACCCCATCCCATCTTGCATTATCTATGAAGAGAGCAGCTGCAGCAAATGTTGGAGTTAAGCTGTCCTTTGGTACAGTTTTGTCATCAGTGTAGGCTGGATAGGTAACGCCTCCTTTTGTGTGGCTCTTGTACTGGCCTACAACCACATTCTCAAGTTGCAGGGTTCTCATTGAACGTAGAACCTTGACCTGGCACCCATCAAGCAATTAAAATGCTGATGATGAAAAATCATAATTGTCTTAAAATAGCTCAATGCAAGGTATATAAACAAATGAAACCTTTTCATTTCTAATATCCTCCGCATCCAAACTAACAGGGGTTTCCATGGCAAAGAGGGCTAATATTTGAAGCAGATGGTTCTGCATAATATCTCTAATTATCCCATAATTGTCAAAGTACCTACATAAGGTGCAGATGTGGAACTAAATGAGTGCTTCCATATAGATCAAAGAGTATGCAGTTTGGGAAGAAGAGTACCCGCCACGTCCTTCAGTGCCAAAATCTTCTGAAAATATCAACTGTACATTTCTTATATACTGCCTTGACCATAAGGGTTCAAAAATGAGATTTGAGAATCGCAGAACAGACAGGTTTTCCACAAGCTCTTTCCCAAGATAATGGTCAATCCTGCATAATTTTTTTCATTTCAGTAGCTATGTTTCAGTACCTCAAGTAGCAGATATATCAGTCTAACTAGAAAACCTGAAAATTTGATCCTCCGTCAGGTACTGCTTGAGAGATTTTGTTAAAGCAGCTGAAGATTCTGAATCACGACCAAAAGGCTTCTCAACAATGACCCTTGTCCAACCATTACCGGAAGAAGATGATAAGCTTGCACATTTTACAGCATCTACAAATATATTAGGAGGAATTGATAGATAAAACAGGCGATTGGAAATTCTCCCACCCTATGAAAGCCATTTTTGTATTCAAACAAAATGGTTAGTTCAGATCATGGAGAAAAAAAAAAGAATGCTAAAAATTATTATCCAGAAAAGAATACATCATAGAAAAAGAAAGTTTCAACACCAATGCAATTCAAGTACTTTTAAAATTACAAAAATTAACTGCAGCATGGAAAAAGTGCGTAGTGGGGAGCAGCAGAAGAAAAAATATAGAAGCATTTGATAAACAAGTACAATAATCAATCGCATTCAGTTCAAACTATATAAGAAAAGCTATATCAAGTCTACTTTCAACATCGACAAACAAGTGGTTTCTCAATCATATCATCTAGAAATCATCCCGCTGGTGGATACACCAAAGATAGACATCATCTCAATCCCACCTCAGCTAGTTATGCAAGATTACAATTAACAGATGCCAAAGCCCAAAAGAAAGTTACTACAATACATCATGGTTATCAGCTATAGACATGATGGGATATACAGACACCTTTTTAGTTCTGATTCATTTTTAAGCTTCCTTATAACCTCCACCCCCTTTTTCTTGTTACTCTTCCTTTAATCTTGGTAGCTTTGAGTCTTTTAGCTTTCCAATCAGAGTCTTTATTTTCTTCATTTTGGAAAGTATTATTTTGAAACTGGATTTATGACAACATCCACCTTCCATATGAGGCAAGCAGCAGAAAACTGTCAAGAACCCAAAACAGGTTATCTAATAGTAACAACACAAATACTGAGGGGACAGTTACCATAGTGACATCGTTATCCAGTAAAATATTGTTTCAGCTAATTCAACAACAGTAAAAGCACCCCCAAAAAATTCTATACAAGTCTAGGGAACCAAAGTTATTCATTCTGTTTAGAACCAGACTGTCAATAATATTTTCACCATTTTTTACGAGGGTCAAGGGGGTGCAATAACTTCATGATCTATAAATGATGATCAGAAAATCTCCATTGAACTTGTGTTATTATTGTGTTCTCTAGGACTGCCAGAAGGCATACTCTCTTGATAAATATAAGCTGAAGGAGACATCTGAACCTCGTAAGTAGAATCATTAAGATTAGCCCCTTCTTCAATTACCTCGTGTTCCTTCAGCTTCTTGTCTAGCTCAGCAAAGTTTTCCTGAGAATCATATTGACCAGAATGATAGAAACATCTTTTAAGAAATTGGTCCATCTTTTCACTGCAGTTCTCCCTGAAATTTCAGAACATAGTTGTCCAAACATTAAAAATGTCCCCTAAGCATGAATAAAATAAAATAAAAGGCAATTCAAATTATGTGTCATTAACAGCATAAATGGTATCAACTAGACCCCCATAAATAAAGAGAAATCCCAAGAAAAGCACTACTAATCAAGGGAATTCATGAGCAGACATTATGCCATGTATGTAAGCTTCGAGCCAAAGAGAACAGATGGATTTATAATTTACCTCTTATCAATTCTGCAAGTAAGGGTCTTGCTAACCATATTTCTTAGTTCTGCATCCGTCATCTTACTTCGAGCATATCCATAGACAGTGAAATGCTAACATAACACAGAGATTGTTTTGTTCACAATCAAATCTTCCAAAAAAACCAAAACTAAATAAAAACATATGATCAAAATCTAACCTTGGGGAGACAATCCTCATAGTACAGAGCAAAAAGGGCTGGAAATATCTTCTTCTTGGCAAGGTCTCCCGAGGCTCCAACTACTGTGATACTAACAGTTGACTCACTTTCATTGCTATCAAAACTGGCTGAACCTTCAGACTCCTCCGAAGATGTAAATGACGATAATTCATCTTTCAATCGCTTGAGAGGACTTTCATTTTTAACAGGGGTTACTGTGGCCGCTACAGCACCTACATTCATATGCCATCTGCGTAAGACTAAGGAGACATACACATCAACTCCCACCTCCCGCCCCGCCCCCCCCCCCCCCCCGGGGGGGAACAAAAACCTCCTTCCTCCAAAACGATATTCCTTGTTGTTTGGAGAGGAGACAGGAATATTATATTGGGCACAGGTTACATTTTCATTCATCTCATCTCTCCAAAACATAACCAGAAAATTTGCTTTCAGATGCTGAAATCACTCTTTAATATTTACATCCCCCTAAATTATTGGACAGATTAAAAACAAAAAAACAGAACTCAACTCTTCCTATAAAAGACATCGTCTTTGACCAAAGTATCTTCTAGTTTCATAATACTTCCATGCCATTAAAAAAATTTCTTTATAAACAAGTTTGAACAGCGTAAAGGATGGACATGGACAAAAAGGTATTCCGAACTTTCCGGTTCAAAAAGATAGAAGTGAATGTAAGGTTCGTTTATTTAGAGACTGACTCCTCGTTCCATCTCGGATTTTGAAACATTTTCTCACATATATCAGAAAGCTTAAGAGACTCCAAAACAGAGCATTTGAATTGGTAAGGTTACTTCAGATCAAGAAATAAATGGGCGGGAGAAGACATCCTTTCAGAGAGAAAACAGAAGATACAGCGAGCTAATTGATATTGAACAACTAGAGAACCCGATATGTTAAACGAAAAGAACGGAAGAGGGGGACCAACCGTCCTGCTGCTGCATGTGGACTGCATTCTGACGCCAATCAGATTGAGATTGCAGAGAAACCTTAGCCAGAAGGAAACGATTGGAGGCGGAAGAAAAGGCCACGCGTTGAAGATGACCTAACTTGGACAAGAAAGGAGCATAAGGATACGATTGGGATGACGGCGGCGGCGATTGCCCCGATGGATATGAACAGTAATGCGTTGAATAAGGTGTAGCCATATCTCTCCCTTCCTAAAATTCTGGTTTGAGTCAAAGGCTTGTTTTTTCTTGCCAAGAAGCAGAGAAGGGGGTAATTGGCACTGGATGGGGAACTTTCAAAGGTTGTAAGAATTGCAAGGGTTTATAAGACTTCAGAAACAATGAGGGAAGGCCCTTGAGATCTCCGAAGGGCTGCTTGTCTCTGACCTTGCTACTTGCAACACAGGCAGTTTTAATTGTTTAGTTTTTATATTGAGGAAAAATGGACAAATTGTTGTTTGATTCCTCCGCCCGTCAGGCAGTGTGGGAATACTGTTACTACTTATGAAAAATTATCCCAGCATTACCATATTATTTTGTTTAAATTTTATAGTAAATTGCATTGATTTACCCTCATCTGAAAATTATATTCATATTTTTTTTATCTTAAATTTTATTTATAAAATTTTTATTTTATACACTTTATTAAAATAACATAAATAATCTAATTTAATATAATATAATTAATTAAAAATAAATTAATATTTACAAAAAAATTATAAAGTTCAATAGAATTTTTTATCTCAATGTAAAACTAAAATAATATAAATATAATTTTAACAAATCTCAAAAAATAAATATAACCTCCTCTAAATTTTATAATTCTGGTAAAACTATTTGATTTGATTTAAATATAATAATATACCATGTTATTTATGTGACCTGATATACCTGTTAAAAAATAATTTTTGTTGTTTACATAAATAGTGGCGATTTCTTAGATGAAGATGAATGAAGGAAAAGAAAACGAATAGAGAACAAAATTGTCTAAACAAACTGTTTTATCATTTTAAATTTTGAAGTCCATAATGTTTTAATTGATTTATCATATTTTATTTTTAAAATTTAACTAATTATTATTTTACATTCAGTTAAATTAACAAAATAATTATTATGAAGTAGTTCTCCCAGATCTAGACTATTTGAATTTTGTTTCCTGGTAATCTAAAAGTGTTATACTCTATCTTGTAATTTACTTTGTTAGCACAGTGTTAGACTATTCAAGCTTACTGTCTGTCAGCTTGAATGAATCATTTGTCCTTGAATTGTCAATAAATCAAACACACGGACACATGGGAGGCAAATTGTTTTACAAGCTCAAGTTTTTCAATAAAAAAGCACATACATACTATTCATCCAGTCTCGCACCAATATAATTTTATAATTTTTAATTTCATCCTCAAGTCCAACTCAAATTAAAATAACAAAGCCTAGAACCTTTGGTCACAAAGTTCTAACATAATTATAAAATAATAATAAATTTTAAAAAATAATATGAAAATATGAAATAATTATATGAAAATTATTCATTGTATTATCAAAATTGAATAAAGGATATTCATTTTAATACAAGTAACATATTCATATACAAAACGTATCAAAATAATTAATATATACACTTCAGATGCGAACTCAGATTTGATTCAATTTTTTTACTTGAGTTTGATCCCAGTTAAAATTTAAATTATATATAAATTTTAAGCCATATTTTAACTACTTACTGGGACGTAGGCACTGGCCAGACTATTTGATCTTGTTTGTCTGTAACCTAAGGTGTCGTTGAACAAAAGGAAAAGCCGCCACATCTCAGGTAGCCCGTTGAATATTGAAAATTCTGGACAGACAATGGTTGGTTAAAGTTCAGTCAGTAAAAGCTGCGCGGACTGGATGCCAAGGCAAGCCTGAACCATGATCCCGGAAAGAAGGCTTGGCAACGTGAGGTTAACTTGTTTCAGGGGAATAAAAGCATTTCTTCTAAGTAAATCCCCCCCCCCCCCCCCCCAAAAAAAAAACACCAAAAAACTTCTTGTATATGCTACTGTCGTCATATGCAGCCTGCTAAATATTTCATTCACTACCAAATGACATATTTAGCAGCCACCACCCCAGCAATGCAGGAGCTCCTTCGGTGTTGTTGTATATATGGCAGCCTGAGTGTATCTGGGCAGAGCTCCATACCTTGAAAAAGACGTACCCAAAAATAAAATCATATGCATTCTTGGGCTTTTCTTCCTGAAATAATCCTTTCAGTTACAAAGCTTCCGCTGAAATCCATTAACGAAAGCGATCATTCTCAGGATTAGAAAAAAAATGACATGCTAATTTCATTGACAAATATTAAGTCAGCGGCTGGCAATTGGTCATTTATGAACCTTATTTGGTGCCCATAAGCCTGACAATTCCATGCTAAGAAATTTATTGGCTAGCAACTCTAAATTATCACTGGCAAAAAAGAAGTCATTTTCTTCATTCAATTGATGAGACCCACCTGAGATACAATCTTCCAGTTTGAACAACACACTACCCTCGACGGTAACCCTCTAATCAACTCAACTAAAGGATCAACGGAAGCCGGCAAAACTACTAAAATACTCTTGAGGTTACTCTCAACTGTGAGCAAACCTGCTTGTTAAGAGTCAAAGATGATTTGATTTTGTACGTTGGAAAAAAATGCTATGCAATGATATTCTCCTCAGGAGCAAGACAAGTATCAGGAGAACGACATTGCATGCCAAACATTTTAGAGGGGAATAAATAGCGGGTGAAAAATTAAATCTAATCAATCTCTATTCCACAAAATTGCAGGCCTGAGAGCCTCAGAGTACCACAGCAACCTTCTCTTGGGAAATAAGTGCGGAAGGTTGAGCAATCAGGGGCTCGTAATGGTCACCTCCAGCACCGCACCAACCTGTACGGAACATTGCATACGCAATCAATTTGACAATGACATAGGAAATACAAGGCATGTGCCACTGCCTTTCTACCTCAAAGGTTTAAACGAAAAAGAAAAAGAAACATAAAAAAAGAAGAAAATCAGCTGGTTAAATCTTTGTCCGGAGTAAAAATATAATGGGTTAGAAATGAAAAACCACTGGAAACGTGAGCAAAAATAGCCACTTACTGAAATTCACGTGCTCCATTACCTGTTCCTTTCATGAAGAGAAAGATGGGCGGCTCCATAATCTTGCTCCGAGGTCGATGCGGAAGGAAGAAAACACAATCTTCCTCATCAACCATAGCATCTGAACCATGTGCTTGCACCTGAAAATGATAAACAAACTAAGATGGAAGCTTGATGAAGGATGACTATTTGCGCATGTGTATACAAAACTAAACAACAAAAAGACATGAATTTTGACATAATGTTCATTTTTCTAGAATCTGCACGGATTCCAGATCACACCATTGAACGACCTTTATTGTAACTTGTTTTATGACACCAGGAGATCTCATAGACAAAAAGCATACCCATATAAGAAAAATACGATGGCTACCACAAATAAATTCTAAATATCACTATTTGAGAGAAAGCAATAATTTTAGATCACATATACTTATATTCATATAGCAGATGGTCATTTCACCACCACAGAATACTATAGTTCAGTAACATTAATCTCCAGAACCAAATAAATGCATGGACCACACAGCCAATCACCAGAGGGCACACGATATCTGGATCCTGGAATAACAGGTCAGGAATAACCATTCAATCCTATGAATTAAAAAATACAATAAAACAGTTAACTTTGGTGTATCCTATCCTATGTATCTGCTAATTAATTCCTAAAATGCAATTTAATTAAGCCCTAAACCTAAACAAACATTATGAAACTCCCAGATAATATAATACTGTAAGACTGCATAAATTTCAAGGTGCTTTTTTCTTAGTTGAGAACTGACATGTAGTATACAAGAATATGTAGCACCTCATAGACAGTAAACATTCGACAAGTGAATACGTCCATGACAAAATGAAACAGAAAATCAGTTTAAAGCTACCAAATTTTGAGTAAAATCTCTATAGACAAAATAATTTTATCAGGCTTCAATAATTTCAAATATAAACTATTACTATACATTGTACAGCTAAAAAGTGTAGAGAAGTAGATTGTCAAATAATAATATAAAACAAAGTGAAATGGCCTGATCCGTAAGCAACAAGTAGAGATTTCAACCTAAAAGCAGCTAATGGGACGGAGAACTAAAGAAATCATCTCCATCTTGATGTCAGATAATTACAGACGAAGAAAAAGGAATTCCGCCTACAAGTCTCAAACCAAAGCATCCCAGACCCAGCCTACTTACCACATATATCTCTCGTTTGAATTCTGTTGCAAGGCACTCTATTGCTATATCGTCTCCAAAAGCTGCAGCATGACCCTCTCGATTCTCATCTACAGATAATAAACCCTCCTCAGTATATTGCAAAGTGATGATATCATATTCATCATCAGGAGAACCAGAGATCAACATGTATTTGGCCCAACTTGGACCATCATTCACGGGAATACATCTCTCTTTGTAAATAGACTCCGCCGCCATTTCTCTTCAATCAGAAAAGTAGATAGTAAAGAAAACAAGTAATGGTAAAAGTGACAACATTCTGAACTCATGTGGCCATTTCAAGACTTCTTCAACCAAAATATGCTAAAAATCGAATCTTTTTGAAGTATCTCGTTTTAAGCAGGAAAACAAATTGCAGTCGTTCTCCGTGAAGAAGCGATAGAAAGATTAATAAGTGCTCTCAAAACTAGGATAAACTGTAATGCGTGATGTCCCAAAGGTTTTATCAAACTCTTGTTTAAATGGTGTTTGTAGGTGCGGCCATATCATTAATCAAATGATAAAAAAAAAACATAATTATAGCTAGACATGAATTTAAAAAAAAAAAAAACTTGGGAAACACAATTGTTCTTTCTTCTTAAAAAATATTAAAAGGAAAAAAATTGGGTCAAGTAAGCTATGTAATTTTGATTAGATGTTCAAACCATAAAAAGAGCTCACATAAATTGCAAGGAAAGGAAAATCCGTAAAGAAATTTTGCCAAACAATTTGCTAAAGTCTATCCGGAGTATGTAAAAACCAATAACGAATTTTCAAGGTATTCTAATTCCGGTAGAACTAATTGAGGAGCTAGCAACATGCATCATCATGATTTCAGTCGTACACATGTTATAGGGGGAAAAAGTGGAATTCAGACTACGTTCAGTGGAAAAGGAAGTACAAAACGATAAGATAAGAATGAGCCCAACCAATACCTCTGTATACCGAGGTGAACGAGCTCATCGATGGCCGAATCAAGAGCTAGGCGATCCACCTTGTTGGCTAACAACTTCACCTCCTGAACAACATGTACTCCCCACCCATTCCGTAGATCCGGCGAGTACATGTGCCGAATCGCATCGTTAATGCCTTCCCTCTCCTGAAAAGTCGCAGATCCAAGATCTTGTAAGAACCTGCTCACCGTGCGCTTTCTTAGTTCGCGCGCGTCGATATCACCACCCATCGCCTTATGTGAAGCAGTGAAGAGGCAGTTGCCGTCGGCGGAAACCTCCCCGCCGTGAGTAAGGCGGAAGACGACGGATCTAAGAGTGGAGGAGCGGTCATCCTTGGGGGGCTTCCAAAGCACGCCCTTGGCCTGAAGTCTCTGAAGATTCCGCCTTTGCTGCTCTTCTAAACCAAGAACGTGTTCCCAACCGGTGGCGGTGGCGGCGGCGGCGGCGATATTTGTCTGATTGACGAGATCTACGGCTTTGATGGCTTCAAGAGGCGCGGATTTCGGATCCCTCCAAGGGACGATCGGCGACGAAGCTTGAAATGACTCGGCAACGGTCGT
The DNA here is from genome assembly GCA_037074535.1 of Gleditsia sinensis. Taxonomy (NCBI): domain Eukaryota; kingdom Viridiplantae; phylum Streptophyta; class Magnoliopsida; order Fabales; family Fabaceae; genus Gleditsia; species Gleditsia sinensis. The sequence goes on from CM073464.1 coordinate 417,125, forward strand.
TGAATCGCAGAGTAGCTTTCCCATCTGAATGTATATTTACCAATGGATCTTGTTTTTTATTTGGGATTTTGTTTCTTGTATGTTGTTCAAGGGCGGAGGAGTTGCAGAAGACTGAGACGGTAGGGTTAACGGATAGATGCAGGAAGCGGGAGAATTAAGACACGTGGACAAATGAGAGCGTTAACGGGAATATATCTTTTCTGACCACGGGGGGAAGGAAATTAGGCGAAGCAGCACGCCAGCACCGCACAAAATAGTAGGCATATTTTTATATTCCTCTTACTAGTCGTTGGGGGTGATATCGCACGTGACATTGGCATACACTCTGCTGGCGTGGCAGAGCAAGAAGAATCGGCGCTTTTGATTATTTCTTTCTACAATCATTTTTTATTAATTTATTAAATTTCCATATCACTAAACCGATTATGTAAAATGTATTTTTATTTAACAGAAATAGTAGTAAAGACAGTTGTATGTTTCATGTTTGACGCATTTTAGTTTTGGTTATTTTCTTTGCGTACATGAATACTGTATTAAATATTAGCTTCTCTGAGTCTGACTTGAAGAATAATTTAATCTCTTTTTAATTTTAATAAGTAAAACGAAATCCAGAAAGAATTATACAATTAGGCATATATATCCTATGGTAAGGGATCAATAAATTAACAATGTTTAGGGTTTTGAATTAACCCATGAATATGTACTTGTTGATAATGCTAATTTATATCATAGCATTGTCATTTGAGAAAATAATTGTTTGTTTGGAGTTTTACATTAAGGAACAGGAAAAAACGTTTTCATCACTGAAGGTTTGACTGAGATCGAGATAGTGAGAAGGATAAGAGAACAAAATCATATGTTCGGCGAGTGGTGTGGTAGGAGGTTCCCTTTCTTGGTTTTCGATGTCCGCATGCTTTCCCAACCGCTTCTTGATATATTGGATAAGTTGTGGTGCCTCTACTGCTCCTCTCACACTCACTCGTGATTTCTCCTTGTTCACCTCCGCACACACAACGCCTTTCATTTTCTGAATGCTTTTCTGGATATCATTTGCACAGCCTTCGCAGTGAATATACATTTTGAGAATCAGAGTCTTGAGAGGAGGAGGAGGAGGAGGAGGAGGCAACACCTGGGCCTTCCCTTTTGGTGAGATGAGCTCCACATTTTTGCTGTATTTCTTTCCAAGTCTTTCCAACACCTTCACTGGATCCGCCATTTTCCCTCTCACTATCACCTTCTGATTTGCCCTATCAACCACCACCTGCTCCACTCCTGATTAACCCATTCATCCAATTTCATTTTCTGCTCTACATGCATGCACGTAATAAAACCAACCAAAAGTATTATATTTTAATTACCATCAAAGCCTTTCAAGCATCTGGACACCTTTTCCGAGCATCCTTCACAGTGCATGAATGCCTTCAACACGATATCCTTGTTTTCATCATCTTCCTTCTTTCCTTGCTTCATATTCTTCATTTTAATTTCACAGGAAATGGATCAGATCATCAGAATTATCAAATAAGGCAATTATATATATAATATAATACTTCAAATGTCCACAAGCTTGCACTATTAATTTAAACTCCCTTACCTTCCCCATTCCTCTCTACTGTAACAAGGTATATATAACTATTTCATTACCACTTATATACAAAGTTTGGAACCAAATCAAATCAAATTCACAATTAATTTCATACATTATTACTTGAAGGTGTTTTATTATTAAAATCAAGGTACACACACACATATATATATATAGGTCACAATTGCTAAATTTTAAAGAGGAATTGACACAGCGTACAAATTCGATCATAAATAAATTTAGAGATTGTCACATGTGAATCATACATTATTCTTCCAAATTGAGTGAATCGAAAATTAGCAGCTTTCGCACAAAACCATAACCATCCCCCGATAAAGTAAAACCAAAATAAATGAGAATGAAAGATTAAACAAATACATACCTGCACCAAGTAAAATTGCTACCATCTGACCGACTCATTTAATTAAGTTCTGATGAAATTTTCATCTGAAATTAATTAGAATGTAAATGTGCACATATAAGAAAATAATTAATACAAAATTAATAGGTTTCCATGTAAGCCACGTACGAGAAGAAAGAATCTTTTTTCCCCGCTCTTATTAAAAATCATAATAATAATAATTGCTATCTATTTCTTAATAAAGGTTTTATATTTCATATCATAATATACTAATAAAGTCCTAGTTGCACTTTTTTTATCTTAAAAGTTTATTTTTTTTGCTTAAATTACACTGCGTGTATATATGCTGACAAATTTAATTCAGATATGTAATAAAATAATAGAGGAAATATATTTATTCTCCTAAATTATGATATAATTATAATTTTAGTATATTAATTTTAAAATTAATAAAAAAAAAATAAATTTTTATAATAAAAAAATATTAAATCCTTGCTACTTTTAAAATCTCAAAATTGTACGTAAAATCTCTTGTTTTAATACCTACTGACAAGTTTTGTTCTTTTTTTTTTTTCACTTATCAAGAATTAAGTTTGTAGAAACTTCATCAAATTTGAAGCAACTTCATTACAGATTGAAAATAATTAAGTGCTGTCGGGATCAAATTTTAAGTGAACAAACCAAAAATGAGAATAAAATCAGCATGTAAATGATACGATAAAAAATTATTTGACGTGTAACGACGATATTAAAAGTAATAAAAATTTAACATTTCCATTTTTTATAAAGCAAAGGGGGGCATGGACCCCCCAATGACATCAGCTAAGAGCAGAGGAGACAACTCATTAGGTGGCTGTTCCCATCTGAGAGCTCTTTGATTATTGTCATTCTCGCGCTGACCGCTGAGGATATAAGAATGTGACACGTGAAGGAGGATCCAGGTCTCGCACATTACAAGAACGTCGGGGCAGTGGTAGACCGTACCCATCGTCGCGATTCCCCCGGCATCGTCTTTTCCATCGGCAACTGTTTGATTTTGAATGAATCATTCTGCCTTCTCAGCTCTGACCGTTTCACTTTGTAAGAAAAGTCTCTTCTTTCTTCTTCTGTGATGTGGTCTCTGAATTCTGCGTCTCGACTCTCGAGTTGAAATGCGTTAGCTGTCTATTAATTATTTTGTTCACTCCAGAAAGGAGTAAACAAGAAGAAAAAATGTCGGGTGTATCTCTGGGGGTGGCTCCCCCATCGGGGCCTGAGCAAGAGGTTCCTCCAGTCACAAAGCTAGAACCACAGAAACAGGGTGCAGTGGGGGGCGTGATGAGTTCGTTGCGCGTGATAGAGTTGCAGCTTGTAGCCTTCATAATAGTATTATCAATCAGCGGTCTTGTGCCACTACTTGATATGGTGTTCCCGGCCTTTGCCTCCGCTTATCTGTTAGGCCTTTCGAGTTTAGCCTTCCCATCCCATGGGAGTGTTAGCTCAGAGTGTGGGTCCCAAGAGATTTTGCAGGGAAGCAGATTATTCCGACTATATGTGGTGGTTGGAACCACCATAGGGCTGTTCTTGCCTCTGGCCTATGTTCTGGGGGGGTTTGCGAGAGGGGACGAGCATGCAGTGCGGTCAGCAACCCCACACCTGTTCTTGCTGTCCTTTCAAATATTGAGTGAGAATATAATAAGTGGGTTGTCTCTGGGTTCACCGCCCGTGAGGGCATTGGTGCCAATGATCTATACAGTTCGGAGGATCTTTGTGATTATTGATTGGATTAATGATGTGTGGGTGAACAAGACTTTGCCTGCAAATGCAGAGCTTAGGGACGTAGCATGGTATTGGTTTGGGAGGGTTCTGGCTGTGACTAATATGGTATATTTCTCGATCAATCTGTTTGGGTTTTTGATACCGAGTTTCCTTCCAAGAGCTTTTGAGAGGTATTTCAAAGAGAGCAGAGAGATACATGGTAAGACGGCGGAGGACAAGCGATCTGCGGCAATCAGCAAATCCCAATCACCATTTAAGAAAACAGATTAAAAGTTTTTGCCAACAGTTTAGCATTCCTTTTATTTATTTATTTGGTTTCTGTTTTAGAAAAACACGAATGGGCATGATATATATAAACTCGTAGCTAATAATGAGTGTCTAAAAGCCACAAAGCAATCTTCAGTGCTGGTAAACCTGCTTGCCAATTTGCGAAAGGAGGCATCCGATAGGGTCAGCGGCCACTTGATGTTATTGATATGGAACGTGAAGCAGGTCTGGTTGATATGGGCGCCAAATGTGAGTATGTGACTAGTGTTTCATTTGTTCGGATTTTATTTCAAATGCGACATGCTAGTTTAATTTGCAAAAATGTTTCGTAATTTTTAGGTTATGCTTTTATTTAGTGTAGAAGAAGAAAGGAATAGAATTTAGAAATTATCAGCAGTAAAGTAATCTTTAAAAACATAATTAAAAAAAAAAAAAAGGAACGGTGGTCGTTTAAATGCGGTGGTGAGGTAGGCACGGAATGCTTGCGAAGGAACTGAATGAGTGCTGTGTTTTGTGAATTATGAGGGTTCTTGTTTTGAAAAAAAACTAAACTAAACTACTGATGATAGCGAGAAGGCTGCGTAAATTTGTGTGCCAGACCAGAACTAGAACGGTAGATAAAGAAAATTTGGCTTTTAAGTTTGGATGCGACAAAATAAAAAGGTAAACATATGCGGAAGTTGGACCAATTCTAGCCCCTTATTTAAAAAAAAAAAAAAAAAAAGTAATTGGTATTGAAGGCCGGGTCGGTCAGTCAGCATTCGGTCCTTTGTCCTTATCCATCACTTCAATCCAAAGACCATTGTGCCCCTTCGTATAACACTACTGCCAATTAGTATTACTAACCAATAACCATTCAAATTTCCTAAAATATTTTATTACTCTTTTAAAATCTATAAAAATTATATAATATATTATTTCTATTATAATTTGTATATTTATATAATAATATATTTTTAAAAAAATTAATCATCTAAAATTAATGAGAACTCAATAGTTGTGATAATTAATATGATTTAAAATAATAATAAAAATACTACTAGGTTAGTATGGTAGCTGTGCGGTGCGGACCTGAGTAAGCGCATATCAGTTGCCACAATTACAGAACAGAGGAGCCTTTTTGTCAGCTCAACGCCCACGCGCACCATACTTTTCACTGTCATTTGAGGTTTTCATCCATTTTATTCTATATATTAGTATAAATAATAATAAAATTGTTTTTTTTAGAGAATTAGAAACAAAACCTCAAGCCATCCAGCAGCAGCTTACCAATTTATGAAAAATATTTAATCAACCAACAGTCTTCCTTAAAGAATATATTGGCTTTGTTGTTTTGAAATTTAAATAAACTTCTTTAAATGTTAGTCGTAAAATTTTATAATAAAAATATAATATATAAATAATTTTAAAAAAAAACAGTGACATAATAATAAATTATTTATATAGGATATTTTTATTATGAAATTTAAAAAAATTTCAAAAAAAAAAAAAGAAGTTGTGTTGTTGGTACGCGCACATAAAAGGACGTGGATTTATTTATTGAACCTGAAAAGTTAAGAAACGGTGACCTCTCTGCCCGGCGTACCATTCTGGCTTCTGCCTAGCTTCTGAAGTAAAATAGTAAACCCTGCTTACCCCCCTCTCTCTTTATCTCTATTTCTATCTCTTCCTATCACAACTGAATCCACACTGTTTCGTTCCCCCGTATCCGAACCGCCCCTATCCAGGGAACAAGGCAGAAGAATAGCATAACAATTTGCGATATGAAGATTAAGAACAAAGGTAAAGTATACCCATCTCCGTCTTCTTCTTCTTCTTCCTCCGACGGTAATGTCCTCAAACTCCTCCCAGCTGCTATTCTAGCTCTGGTATCCGTCCTCTCTATCGAAGACCGTGAGGTCCTAGCTTACATGATTAGTAGGTCCACGGACACCTCCATCATTCAATCCACCAAGAAAAGGCCCTCCAAGAAACCCTTGCTTCACAAGCCTCCTATCTTTGATTGCGACTGCTTCGACTGCTACACCAGCTACTGGTTCAGGTGGGACTCCTCCCCAAACCGCGAGCTCATCCACCAAGTCATCGACGCCTACGAGGACCACTTAACCAACGGCCAGAATGCTAAGCGAAACGGCGGGAAAGGTAAGAAGAAAGAAAGAATGACTCGCCCTCTCGCCCATCTTACGCCTCAGAACAAAAGTGCCTCGCAGGAAAATCCCGCACAGGATATGGATGACTCTGCCAACTGTGGAGTCGCCGAGTCCCAAGATAATGAAGCGTCTCCGCCTATTTCGCCTGCACAAGCCGATGGCACCGAAGGGGATGAGCAGCCGGAAACGGAGGAGGCGAACTCGGCATTCTGTACGTCGGCGGCTAGCAACCACAGGGGTTTGGCCAGGAAAGTATTGCCGGACGTGTTGGGATTATTGAATTCGCGTTTATGGAACCTTTGGAGTCCGAATGTTTAATGGAATTTGTTTTGAGTATTTTTCTCGAGCCCAAAAAATGAGAAAAAGAAAGAAAGAAAGAAAATATTTTTTATAATACCAATGGCAGGGTTGGTCCCTCAGAATCTGAATGCCAAGCCCTTCTTTCAATAAAGGGCGGCGAAGTTCTGTTTCTTTTATTGGTGGCTTTTTTTTTTTTTTTTCATTCATTAGTTCTGTGTACCGAAAGTGGTTGCCGGAGGGAAGTCATCAAGGAATGTTGATTAAATTTTGGGATTAGGTGGAAATGGAATACTGTGTTTCTGAGGTGGGTCAATTGAACGTATTATCAGTCGCATTTGCTTTTTATTTAAGAATGGTATATCATCTTAACTGGGATTTATGCTGCCGTTCTAGATAAATTATTGTATGTTAATTGGTCAGCTTTGCGGTTGGAGTTTGTTATTCCATTTCCATTATTTTTAATTTATGAAACCACACAATTGCAGAGGTCGATGCCCGGATCATTGAGAGTTGATAGCAACAAAATATGGGAGTGTCATTCTGCTTCTTAATGTAGATTCTTAATGTATCTCATTAATAACCAAAGAAACGGATGATTCAATTCTGCTAATGGTCTTGCTAGCTTTCTGCTGCAAACATTTCTAAAAGTATTTTCTCCTCACTAACCACTTTAAGCCACAATTTTTTTCAGTCTCAACTCTTAAATGCTCAAAACATTACTACTTGAAGGAGAAATGAACACAAAATACACGGGGTGTCATTCTGCTTAGAAATTACTCAAATGACAAATCGAATCCCTTTTTTAATTAATAGTAGCGATAAGGAAGTGGATTTCTATAGATAATTAGAGCACAGAAAGATCCATTCAAAGGGTTTGTGTGATGAACGATCCTTACTATTGGGCTTCACACAGAATCCTTTCGTTTGGGAAACCCAGAATCCTTTCGTTCGGGAAACCAACTCTATATTCCTTCTACTGACCCTCAGAAAAATATACCTATGCTCCTTCCTTCCACGAGTTCTCCAACTGGGCCTAGATCTGGTCTGGACTTAAGAGCTCGTGAACCCTAAGTCCTTCAAACTCTTAAGTCAAATTGTCATCAATTGGAAAAAAAAAAAAAAATTTCCAAGTCCAAAAAGAGAAGTCCTTTTTTTAATTTATTGAATTCTTTTCTTCGAGTTTTCTCATCTCTGTATGGAGCTTTCATGTTTCTTTTTAAAAGTTTTTTTAAATTTTTGAATATTTAAAAATTTTAAGTTATTTAAATATTATCAAAGATATATATAAAAATTTAAATTCTAACTCTTAAATTTTAAAATTTTAAATTTTAATTTTTAAAACTTAATTTTTAAATAAGAAATCTATTTTTTTTTTTGATTAAGAACAAATTTTATTTTTTATATACTCATTTTATTTATTTATTATTTCTTTTATTTTGGTTTTATTTTAAGAATATTTTTTAAAAAATAATTATATTTTAAAAAATATGTTACGAGAACTAAATATTGAGAATAAAATTTTAATAAAAATATAAAAAATTATTTTTAATAAAATAAAGTAACAACGAAATATATTTTTTTATATGTTTAAACTAAAATTTTTAAAAATAAATTTTTTTTAATAATAAAATATTTTATGAATTAAATAGTTACTAACGGAGTCTAAGATGTAAGGAAACGGGAACTGAAGAAAAAGGAGAAGGAAAGATGAAAAGTGGGATGAGGGTGGGTCCCGATCCAGGACATGAGGTCCAATCAGAGAGAGGTGACAGTTGGGTCAACAGGAGTTGTTGCAGGAGAATATAATGGCGTCAAATACAAGGGACAAAAGGAAATTACCATGAACAGGTAGCGTTACTCTCAGATACAGCCATTTCACTGCAATCAACAATAACGTCCCCCAGATTCACAGTTTTGAACTCGCTTTTCTTTCCATCACACACATGACTTGTAGTAGTAGTCTATTACCTTCCATCATCCTTATTTCTTTGACGTTTTTCGTTTTGGCCCATCAATTCCTCGTTTTCTATTATATTATATAACTGCGTGGCCTCCTATCAGCCTTAACTTCTCTTATTCATCGCCACACAACGCGTCCTAAACACCTCCCTTTTGAAACTTTCACCACCACGAGAGCGGAGTGGTGAAAGAAAGTCCGAAACACGGTTACATATATTGAATGTTGTCTCTCCCACACGACCACCTAGTACGTGATTGACTAACTAATTAACAAGAGTTCTGATGACGGACCTTCTCTTGCTACCAAAGGTGGTTCGGTAGGTCAGTCCAATCCACCATAAGCCAAAATCAACAATTTGAGTCTTGGATGCGCCGATCCATGCACCGCCCTTGGTGTTCGTACGTATATTCAGACTAACACATTGATGGTAATTTTGGTTCTAATTATCTGTCTATAAATAGAATATTTATTCCTTCAAAATGAAATTTTTTTTTAAAAAATTTGTAGTCTTCTTATTTGAGCCTCACACTGACTTTATATCCTAGTCCATCGGATGCTAAGGTCCATGTGTTTGGAGCTTGGAGTTGGACACACAATCCACAAGTTCGAAAAGTCGTACGTAGCTCTCCAGTCTCCATCATATATAGTGTGATTGAAGTTACTGCATAACAGCAGTTAACTATTATATAGTATTAGTTCTGGATGGGCCACTACCAGGCTCAACGCTAATCGACACAACTATATATGCTAGCCGATAATATCCAACATTTCGAGACTACTTTGGACTTGTAACATGCATCTGATCCCATCCAGAGATTGATATACCTAGGTAGGACCCGAAGACCACCCATCACTGTTCGCTGATTTACGGTATGAGAGTTACACTGAACCGTAGTTTTTTTGTTGCAATACCCTGAAACTGGAAGGCATATATTATATATGAGGATGTTCCCACATGCTTCAACAGCGTACCTTTAAAAGGCACAGACACAAACAAAGAATGATACAATATAACACGTACAAATACTGCACTCAAGGTTTGGACTTCGGCCTCCATAAAAGTTCAAAGTGGGGATGAATATATATATATATATATATATGCCTCCCAGTGTTCCCCATTTACACACCTACCTCCCCACTTCTTCTCTTGTTGTCGCCTCAATACTGCCCATCATCATCTCCTATCTCTGTTTGCAACTTCTTTATTTCAAGTTTCAACCAAATTAGGATTTTATTGCAATTTAAATAAATTAACACATACTATGCTGGGTAGTCACCGGCCGGATCTTTAATTTCTAGCTAGTTGGTTGCTTTTGAACTTTAAATATTAGTTTAGTGTTTAAGTTAATATTGTTATAGACTATAATAAATATCAGGTCTTTCGATGGCATAGTTCAGCTCAACCATCGAAAAAGGGTGGGGGCTCATTAATCTATGTGCCCGAGATCCACCAACAAAATGTTTCTACCACATGTGCCATATGATGGTGATGTAATTCCCAAAAACAATGGATGCATAATAATAAGTCAGCACTACTATTATTTGAAGTTGATGCGGTCATTTTCAGTATTATTTTCCATCAATTGAAAAAAACGCCATTTTATATAATATACATCTAATTATGTATGTATTTATCAATACTGATTTTATTTTATTTTTTAATAAAAAGGCAACATGTGCAAGTGTGGTGCAAACAAGCTAAGCTTAACTGTGCAAAATCTTCCAACGTGATTTATTAAGCAAATTCATCATGGGAAACACTAAGTAAGATGATTGAGTTTTGAAGAGCATTCAACTAAGCCGGTGACTAACAATTTTCCTATCAAAAGACAGAAAAGCTTGTGGATTTGCAGAAACAGAACGCTAGATAACTTTGAATATCACTTTGTCAGTAACCTCTCATAGCTTAATTTCTCACATTCAGGGAATTAAATTAAATTAAATTGATCAAGTTTACTCACAAATTTATGACCTGAGTACGTAGTAAGTAAGGATGATTTTATATAATATTAGAAATTTGAATTTGTAAACAAAATATTTGTAAAGAGAAATAATCTCATAAATTAATTTTATACTAAAAATAAATTGGCAAACGCGTGATTGATTTGAGTTTTGAAGGCCTCAACAGATTGATTATAATATAGGCTTCAACAAGTCAAATAACAATATCTCACGGGGAGTGCAACTTTTGAAGAACTAAGATTCTGATTATGTCATTAGTCAATTATCATATTTTCAAGATTCAGTAACTTAATAATTTCTTAAAATATTGAAAAAGAAAAAAACGAACGCTATCTTTTGTAGGGGGTTCATCACGTTAGAGTACTTTTAGTTACCAATTGCCTCGTGGTGGGATATGTCCTGGACCTACCAAGGCATAGATTATTCTAACTTGGTGTGTGTGGATGAGTAAAGAGGTACATGATTGTCAATTATAGATTTTCAACCCCATTGGCATCCGACAGCCCCACTAATATAAGATGGGTTTTCTTGTCACTTGAATGAATAGCTCATCATTATTCCATGCTAAAACGCACGAAGACAAACACGTAAAATTGCAATATGTATTTAAGATATGCTTAATATACATTAATTCTGACCTACGTGAGAACAGTTTTAAAATTGGGACTAATATGATGGATTCAATTGATAATTTGGTCATTAAATCGATATGATTTTAACCATTTATATATATTTATATGTTAGTTATAAAAATGGAAAATATTATATCCATTAATATCATTTTTTAAATATATTTATATTTATTTTAATTTAAAAATATATTAATTTTAAATTTTAAATAACCAGTTCAATTAATTTAATTAACAATTCATTACTAATTCAATAACTTAATTTCATCACTAATTCAACAGCTCATGTATGACGTACATATTATGCCACTGGGTTCAACAATTGATAAGTGAAGCTTTCTCTACCAAATAAATCATGCTTCCATCAACATTATATTTATATACATATAGTTGAGTCGACCTTGCACATGATCAGATTAGCATTGTTTAGGACCCACGGCCACTTGATTTAATGTTGACATAGAATACCCAACAAAATTTGTAAGTATCCCTATGTTTTTTCTCCCTTTTAAGAGCGGCTTTCAGGATCATCTTATATTTTGTTCATGAACCAACATATGTGATTAACTACAAAAAAGAGTGCCTTCTTTCACTCACCCTTATATCCTCTCAAGCTAGGCAATCAAAGCTCAACATTATAGTGGAACGCTGTCAAAAGATGAAGGTAATCAAGATTCATTATCAGTTATGGGTTGGCAGAACCAAAATTCTAGTCTACTCTCTCTGACTTGATTTCTTCGTCTCTTTGCTGCAGTTATTAGGTTGGATGCATAGGAAATTTCGCCAGAATAGCAGTGAACCCTTGAAAGACTTGGCCATTGGTAAGTCGCGCTAATGAAAGATTAATTTGAAGCTTTTATTTGACACCCCAACACATAAAACAAGACTTTTTCAAAATCTCCTATAACTTGCTCGTTTATGGAAATCCAAACATAAGATCAGAATTAGACACTGACTCTTGCAGATTGCTATTCTAGAATAAAGGTCTTTGCTAGCTAGTTAGCTAGCTACATTTGTTTATGTGTCAGGGCATTCTTGTAATTGCCTTTCAGGGCAGTCGGCGCTTGATGATCAACAAAACTATCTGAAACCAAACCATGGGACCAAACATTTCAAACAAGCCCACAGAGAGCACAACTCGAGAAATTCTTTTGCTGGTCTTGAAGCAGCAAGGGTAGGAGATGACGACTGCGACGAAGAATCATCAAATGCTATATCTGAGCTCTTCCACGGATTCCTTGCAATCGGAACTCTTGGTTCTGAGCAAGTTATTACCGACCCGTCAACCCCAACATTTGCCATCTCTGTTGAAAATATTACTGAAAAAGAAGACGAAGTCACCGAGAATGAACTGAAGCTCATCAACGATGAGCTGGAGAAAGTGCTAGGAGCTGAAACCAAGGATGACGGCTACAATGATTCATCTGGCAGAAATAGCCATGTCAGCACTGGGAGAAGCAGTCATGGAAGCATAATAACACTCAGTGGAAAACCCATGGAAGGCACAGAATCCAATGGGAATGGAACTGCATTTTGTCCACTTCAGGGATATCTCTTTGGATCAGCTATTGAGCTATCGGAAACAACAACGGTGGCAAAGAAGGAACACAGGACATCCCTGGGAGAGCTATTTCTAAGAAGCAAACTAGCAGAGGAGAATGGTGGAGCAAAATGTGAAAGGGAGGACAAAAGAACTGAGAGGGAAGCTGATAAATCGGCCATGCACCTCATGAAAAAGAAACTGAAGAAAAGAATGCTCCATGCTTCTTCACGAAGCTCCACATCAATGAGCGGTGGACCTGTTGATTCTGCTTCAGCAGAGACAAAACTACATAAGGTACACTCGTACAATCTAAATTTTTTCTGCTTTATCTTGGGGATTATGAATTTGATACTGAAGAAGAATTGTGTAAAAAGGAGATGTTTGGGTAGAGGGTTGATTATCCATGTCCTACAAGTTTATTCCGCCACATAATTTCTCTTCTAAACACACTTAATCTTAGAGGATGCATGGTTTTATTCCGATTATGACTTTCGGTTGTGTAGATTCTGCACATGTTCCACAGGAAAGTTCACCCTGAAAATTCAGCAGCTATAGAAAAGTCTGTTAAACACCAAAAGCATGAGAACAAGAAGAAAATGATGATGAATGATGGGAGCCACAACAAGGCCGACCTGGCGTATCCAGAGGAAGATACCACGGTACATCCTAAAAGATCCCTTGCAACGCCAAAGGATATCAATATGATGCGAAACTATAAGAGCCAAACACTTGGCAGTGGGGATTCATTCGGGAACAGGGAGCACTGGATCAAAACGGATGCAGACTGTAAGTGTTCAGAATTTCTCAAATGAACTGATGATCAGACTACCAATATCTGACATGTCTAATAGCTTGCTGCTTGCCCACTTCCACTCTAATTCCATCCACTACACTGACTCATCTTATTGTTGTGCATTGCAGACCTAGTGTTGGAGCTCTGAAAGCAAAAGAAGAAATGAGAGATGCTTTTTATAAGTTGCCATATGCAATCAGTGAGAAATAATGTTGTGTTTGTATGATGTTACTGGTCTGTGCTCTTAGCCAATATAAAAATGTGCTTTGTGTTATAAAGGACTTGGGAGTAAGAATCAAATAAATAGAGGTAGTCATAGTCATCTTCAATGCCTACCTCTCTAGTTAGTGTAAATCCTAAGTTTCGTCTAGCATTAATAAATGATCTTTATCCTTAAATTCAACAGTCCATTTACATGTAATCATCATGGTCTGCAAGTTCAAGGACTAAGGTAGAAGAGGACCATGCAAGGCATTGCTATTGCTATCCACACCCGAGAAAGGCTTCGTTACTATACTATTTTAAATCAGAACAAGTCCACAAATTTATTACTTTTGTTTTTAAGGCAGCACAAGAGCCAACAAGACATCCTCCCATCCAAATAGCTTTTTGTAGGAAAAGTCTGGTAGGTCAAGAGAAATCGTTACATTTTTTCCCCTTTTCTGTAGGCAGCTCTAAAAAGGAACAACAAAGGACCAAACACAAAAACAAAAAGTAGAGAAGAATTAAGGAATTCAGCCTTCGTGTTAAAATAGTAAGGTCATGTGAACATCAAATGACGAAATTCCAACCTTTGAATCTCAGCTAATTAAGATGAACAGAAACTGTAAGTGTAAGTGGTCACCAATCAAGAAGTTCAAGAGGGCCTGTTTATTATGGCTTTAAAGCATCTAATTACATCTCCACATCTGTATAGAATATGAGAATTTTCATAATCTGTATAAAAATCTAAAATATAAAAACCATGATATTGACATCTATGCCTAGTTTTTTTTTTTTTTAATCTTTGACATTTACAGAATAAAACTGATATAGTTTTTATCCACTTCTTTGTAAATATCACGTTATTGGATTCATTTTAATTGGACTACGCATTCAACTATTCCAATAATAAAATTCCAACTTCAAAATCATTATTGAAGCATAATGTTTATTTTAATCAATCCTAATTGAAAGTATTGGCATTATAATTATTTAAGAACTTTTGACATCTTCTAGGACGAAAATTATAATATAAATGTGAATATTAGAATGCTGTTGAATTTTGGTAGATATTTTTTTAATTAAAAATAGTTGGAGGTTAGAATTGTTTAACAAAAAAAAATAGAACTAGGAGAGTTCAAACTGACATCATCTTCTTTTTTCACCAAATTTAATACTAAGTCAAAGCTAAACACACATAATAATAGGAAATCTTACTGACCCAATGACAGGACTCAACAACCGAACTCTACTCATAGGTCGAGCTTTATCCTAATAGGTCCTCAACTCTGTGTTACGCGATAGGATCTGATCACAATCAATTATGTGATAATTAGTGAAAACAGACTGTAAAATCTGTCGCGACAGCCATAGGGACAGAACAATCCTCTGTACAAATTATACAATCAATATAAATCTAATCAAATATCTCGCACATGTCGATCAGACATGACCTCGATACCCTCATATTTGTTTGTAAAAAATATCCTCGTGACCCGGGTAAGGATCCTCTAACAGTATACTCTCTTAACATAATATGTATTGACTTAGGTTTTAGAGTACGTTCAAGTCCTATCGACCAAGCCCACAATGAGGTTAGAGATAGCTTGAGAGACCCGTACTGAAAACCATCTCATCAACCCATATAAAGAGGTTGCATGGATGAATAATCTTCGTCGTGATTAATTATTATATACAGGTGAATGATTAAAAGCAAAAGAAAAATATTCTCTCTTATCATGTATTTTGTTCTTAAGCTTTATTTTGACTATTTTGACAATTAATTATTAATTGATCATTATATTACTGGTTTTTTATGTTCTTTCCAACTAAATATTCTAATAAAAATTATATTTTAATAATATTTTAACAATATTTTTATATAATGGCATCTCTTAAAATATACATATAATTCTTATAAAATAATTTAACAAATACACCAAATATATTACTTTTTAAATATATTTCAATTATTTTTAATACAATCAAATAGAAATTTCAATATTTTTATACTATTTTTTAGATTAATCACTCAACAACTTATCTTACCATTAATATTAAGTGATAATTAAAAGAAAAAAATGTATTTTTTTGTAGGAATGAAAAAATAAGAATCAAACAATAATTATATTATATTAAATTGCTAATATTACACTCACGTTATTTATTCTCATAAAAAAAAATTATATTTTAACAACATCTGTACATAATTGCACCTTTTAAAATATATAAATAATTTTTATAAAATATTTTAACAAATATACTAAAAATTTTATTTTTTTAAATATATTCTAATTACTTTCGATACAATTAAATGATAATTTTAATATTTTTTTAAATAGATCATTCAGATACAAATTAGAGTATTAATATTAAGTGATAATTGAGATAAAAAGAGTATAAATTTTTTCATTTAAAAAAACAAAATTGATTGTTTTTCATCAACTTCTGTAAATTATGTACACTACTTTTTGTTATTGTTGAAATTATATTTATTTATTTTTAGAAAAAATAATATGAGTGTAATATTAGTAAATTAATATTTAAAAGAGTAATACAATTTAATTTTTTTGTATTCTTTTTCAGACATTTTTGGAAAAAATTACATTTTTGTTGTGTTAATTATTATATAATATTAATGGTGTGATCTCTATCGAATAATTTATTCAAAAAAATAGTATAAAATTATTAAAATTATCATTTGATTGTATTGAAAATAATAAAAATATATTTAAAAGATAAATTATTTGATACATTTGTTAAAATATTTTATAACAATTATTTTTGTATTTTAATAGGTGTTATTATGTAAAAATACTATTAAAATATTGTTAAAATACAATTTTTATGAGTATTTTGATAAAAATAATATAAGAAAATAGTAATATAACAATTATTTAATAGTGAACCAACGGAATAGTTAAAATAGACATAGTTATAGTATAACTTTTGATTTCAACAATAAATGTATGTAATTTTTAAAATTAGAAAGAAGATCGTATAATAGCAAGAATAAAATAAAAGAATATTTTTCAATAAAAGTAATGTATATATATAAACCATTACAAAAATTTAATCGGGTAACATCTTGTTGGGCCACGTAACAATGTTTGTCAATTCTTTTGAAGTACAAAATTATGAGTTTAGGTTCGCCAGTAACAGGACAAAGCAGCAATATAGTATGCCATGCCAGTATCTCTCCTTCTTCTGCAACCCTAGCCACAGGGCAGCCAACCCCTCCCCCTCTCTTTTTATTTTTTATTATTTTCTTTTTAGATTTAAGATCTTTAAATAGTTTTTTTTCTCAGAGATTTATCTTTTAATTAGAGAAATATTTTTCCTTTTTTAAAAATGTTTTTCTTTTTTTTTATAAAAATTTTCATTTAAAAGAAATCATGTACTAATCAAGATTTTAAAAAATTTATAATTATTTTTCATATTTACAATATTCAAATTTAAAAGTCTCATAGAATGTTTGATCAGTTGTAGTTTAATTAAAAATACTGTAATTTGTTTTATAATATTTAGTTAATAATAATTAAAATATATATTATTTTTTAATATGATATTTTTATATAATATTTAGAAGTACATGTTTGATTTGTAATTTTTTTTTGTAAATTATAAATTATTGTATTTATTTATTGAATAAAATGATATTCCTTTTTCAATTAGTTCAACTTGGAGCGTTATATTTGTTCATTATCTAAAATTATTATAAAATCAAATCTAATTATATATAAAAGTTTTATAAAAAGGTTAACTCTTTTTTAAAATTTTAAAGGCCTTTTTTGTGTTTACAATATTTATAAAGAAAAAGTGCTTTAATTTTTTGTTTAATAGTACATACGCTCAACAACAAAATGTATCAAATGTAAATGTGATAATCTAATTAAGGTTATGTTTGACAAAAATAGCTGATAAACTAGCTGAAAGCTGAAAAGTTAATTTTTAACTGAAAGCTGTTAGCTGATAGTTGAAAGCTGTTAAGCTAATTTATTAAATTAGAAGTGTTTGGTAAAATTAGCTATTGAATTAGCTGATAAGTATAAAATGACATAAAAGTACATACTTATATAAAATTTATTATTTTTTGTTAGTAATTATATTTCATTATGGCTATATTTGACAAAAATAGCTGATAAGTTAGCTGAAAGCTGAAAAGCTAATTTTTAGCTGAAAGCCTAATTTTTAGCTGAAAGCTAAAAGCTGTTAAGCTAATTTATTGAATTACAAGTGTTTGGTAAAATTATCTATTGAATTAGCTGATAAATGTAAAATGACATAAAAGGATATACTTATATAAAATTTATCATTTTTTGTTAGTAATTACACTTCATTATGTAATCCCAAAAAATACAAAATAAACATATTGTATAGTTTCCCATAATAAATTAGTAATATTGTTGCGAATCTTTTTTATCTTAGTAGATGTCTCTAATTTTTTATTTTTTGTGTCACTATCAATAATATATGGAAGTTTATCATAAGATATGTAATTTGAATGTTGTTTGAACATAGTAAAAACAGTGACATCTTGTGAATAGGATAGTGTTGAAATTTGAATAAAATAATAAGGATAAAAAAGAAATAAAATTATAAAAGCTATATATACGCTACTTCAATAAACTTATAGCGTAT
The DNA here is from genome assembly GCA_037074535.1 of Gleditsia sinensis. Lineage (NCBI taxonomy): Eukaryota > Viridiplantae > Streptophyta > Magnoliopsida > Fabales > Fabaceae > Gleditsia > Gleditsia sinensis. Next base: position 435,275 of record CM073464.1, read on the forward strand.
TTGACTAACTTATAAGTTTGTTTGACCAAATTAGAGGTGTTTGGTAAACGAGTTTATTTAGGTAGCTTATAGCGTTCTATCATACGCTACTTTGAGTAGCTTATAGCTATTAGCTTATAGCTTTTATAATTTTATTCTTTTTTTATTCTTATTATTTTATTGAAATTATAACACTATTATACTCATGACCTTTGACGCAATTTATTAATTTTCGAGTTTTTTGTATGCACTTTTCTTCTACTAATCAAGCGACACTTCCTAAAAGTGGGTGAGTTTATATTCTTAAAATACTGATGAAAAATAATCACAGAATAAAAGAGAAAAAAAATTTAAACTAACAAATTATATTCTTGTATTTTTTGATATTACATAATGAAATATAATTATTAATAAAAAATGATAAATTTTATATAAGTATGTACTTTTATGTCATTTAACACTTATCAGCTAATTCAATAGCTAATTTTACCAAACACTTATAATTCAATAAATTAGCTTAACAGTTTTCAGCTATCAGCTAATAACTTTAAGTTAAAAATTAGCTTTTCAGCTTTCAGTTAACTTTTCAGCTTTTACCTAACTTATCAGCTATTTTTGCCAAACATAGCCAAAGTAGCGTATGAAAATACGCTATAAACTACTCAAATAAACTTGTTTACCAAATACCTCTAATTTGGTCAAACAAGTTTATAAGGTAATCAAATACGCTATAAGCTAACTTAGCTATGTTTGGCAAAAATAACTGATAAGTTAGTTGAAAGCTGAAAAGCTAATTTTTAGCTGATAGCTGAAAGCTGTTAAACTAATTTATTGAATTAGAAGTGTTTGATAAAATTAGCTATTGAATTAGCTGATAAGTGTAAAATGACATAAAAGTACATACTTATATAAAATTTATCATTTTTTGTTAGTAATTATATTTTATTATGTAATCCCAAAAAATACAAGAATATAATTTGTTATTTTTAATTTTTTTTTCTCTTTTACTCTGTGATTATTTTTCATCAGTATTCTACAAATATAAATTCACCCACTTTTGGGAAGTGTCGCTTGATTAGTAGAAGAAAAGTGCACACAAAAAACTTGAAAATCAATAAATTGCATTAAGGGTCATGAGTATAATAGTGTTGGAATTTCAATAAAATAACAAGGATAAAAAATGAATAAAATTATAAAAACTATAAGCTAATAGCTATAAGCTACTAGCGTATGATAAAACGCTATAAGTTACCTAAATAAACTCGTTTACCAAACACCTCTAATTTGGTCAAATAAATTTATAAGTTAGTCAAATACGCTATATGCTAACTTGTTGGACTTGCCAAACACACTCTAAGTTTGTTTCACCAAAATTATGAGGTTAAGAAAAATATAAAATAGTTTTATAGAGATAACTTTCTACTAATTTTTTTTAAAGAAAGAAAGAGTAACAAAAGGTAATTAAAAAAAATGGAGAGGACAATATTAAGGAGCCTTTGGAAGATTAGAAGAAATTATTTTGAGATGTTTAAGTTAAAACTAGTTTCTTTATTTATATAGTTTACATTGGTCTAATAAAATCATGTTTATTTTAAAATTTATTTTCAATATAATTTTAATGTCTAATATTTTTCTTATAAACCAATTAGATAATATTTTTATCCACAATAATTTTAACATAAATAATTTAATATAAAAAATAATTAATAAATAAATATCATAACCGAAAAGAAACAAAATTCTAAGTTCAAATGCAGAAAATTCTTTTTCTGGATTAGTTTTCATTTAAAAATTGATTATTTTAGTAATTATCAAACATAAAAACTTAAAATTAACTCCAATTTATTTAATTTTTAAATAATTATAAAAATAAATTTTCTTTTATTAAAATAAATATATAAAACAATCTAATAAATTAAGGAAAGATTATTACTTTAATTAAAAATAATTTAGAAAGTGAATGGTTCTGCTACTGTGAGTAGGATAGAGGTAAAAATAGAATTAAACCTTCTTTATTTTTATAATACACGGGCAAAAAGTCAAAAACAAAGGTCGCAAAAAAGGGTTGTTGATTTGTTTTGCCATCAGTTCTTTACAGAGCCGGAGAGACTGAGACGAAGAGGAGGAGGCGTTTTCTCCGCCCAACATCGCTGAGAGCTTGGACGCTCGTGTTTCGGGTTTAATGTTTCGCAATCGAGTACACTAGTTTCTGAGGGCCAAACCAAGTATATTTCTTCACTAGTAGCCATGGCTCTCCCAATCGGGAAGCTCGCCATTCTCGTGGGTGCAGGTTCACACTATCATCATCTTCCTTGTCTATCTCTGTTTTCCCGCCGATTCTTTTTTTTTTCTTTATTTAGAATCTTTCCCGATTTACTGCTTGTTGATTTTTTTCGTTTTCCTAAGCTGATTTCAGTTGATCGTAGTTTAGCTTCATAAAGTTATAGTATCCCATAAGAAAATTTAGGTTTTCCTATAAACCAAAATTTTGCAGCCAATGGTTTTGTAGGATTGTTGATTTCCATTTATCGAGATCCTGCGACCAATGACAGACCTTGCTATTGTGAAATTTGTCTTAGTTGAGGGATTATTTTTAAGTACCAACTCCTTTGAACTTGTTAAATTCAGGGATTCAGCAATGCTGAAATTATTAATTTTATAGAGTATAATTTGTTAATCATTTTTCAATTTCTATGATGTGACATTGGAGACTAATGAAAATATCAGATTACAAAACTACTTTATTGGAAAAAAATTTAGTAATTTACTAAATGAAATTTTCTAATTCTAGGATATTCTTGTATTCTTATAGTCTCGTAACACTTATACATATATTATTTTGTAAATCGTGACCTCATTTAAAGAGCTTCGTTATATATGCCTTGGCTCAACTGTTTTATCCGCATATTGCTATCACATACTGTTGAACAAAAATTATGCTGCTTTTCATGGTCTTCTTTAGAAGCCAATTATATATTCTAGCTGATGGGTTAGAAAAATGGCTAAATAATCCTATACCTTTTAGGTATTGTTGGTTCTGTAATTGCAAAAGAAGGGCGAATTTCAGATGTCTCTAATTTTGTCTCTGGTGCTTTCAAGGTAAGTTACTATGCTGCCTTTTTCATTGTTCAAAAGCAGGGTAATTAGCACATATATGCATTACATTTGAAGGATCTGCACATGTAATATGGCTAAAGTTGCTTAACTTCAATAGCTATGCAATCTCTCTTGCCATAAGCTCTATTCCCCAGTGTGATCTGAGAATAGGTCCAGTTTTATAGATAAAATGTATCTTCCCTCCATTTAAAGTTCAAATCAATAAGGAAGAGATACATTATTTTGGTGGTAAAGTTTCACCTTTTATCTTTAAGAAGTTTTAATTAACTGAGTAGGAAAAATCGTCTATTTCTCTCCTACTTATATCTTTAATTGCCTAGTTGCAGGCCCATTTGAACTTAGAATGAGAAGTTGAACTTCAGAAAAGTAGAAATTTTTGAAGTAATTGTCTCTCTTTGCATTAAATCTTAATGTAACATCAATCTCTCTACTTTTCAGTAAATTGGGTGTAGCCAAGCTAACAGTAGAATTAAAGAAGTACTTTTTATTCATTCAAGTCAACATTTCAATTACGTGACCAGTTACAGTGGTCTTAATAACCATACATATTGCTCAATAACATGAGATGCCAATTAAAATTTTCACATCCAAACAATGACTTGTAGCTGCTGAGCTTTCTTTTTTACGCTTTGGAGAAGTTTAGTTATATTCCTTAGACTTGTGTCGTGCCTTGCAATACAGAATTTGGTATCACTCTGGATGTTATTATATATTGGCAGTTGGGTCGAAATCACATGAAGACTAATATTTAGATGTATTTGTCTTCAATGAGTGCATGCTATGCTGATTCTAGACAATCAATGCTTTTTTTTTTGGTGGACCTCAGATTGTTTTGAAGCAAATTAGAAGCAATGAGTCTGTTCCAGCTGTTAAAAAGCCACATAATGATGCTTTGATGGCTCAGGTTTGTATCTTGACGTCAACTATTCCATTTATGTTTCAATCAGTATTGAATCTTAGTATATTTAATTCAAACAGATGTTGAATCTCATGGAACGTACCTTAATTATGTTGTAATAAGTGACCTGAGTTCTGAGCCTATTTATCATTAAACTGATAAGGCTACCAAATGAAACTATTTGGTGCTTGAAAGCATATGTACATATGAATTGTTAGCCTGATTGAGATGGTGGCAACCAGTTAATCTATTCTTAGTTCAGGGACACAAATCTGTGTTGATGTCTAAATTTTAAAATTGTCAATAGGAAATCCTGTACCTTTGTTTATTAGAATATGTTAAAAGCACTGTGCAAGTGACCATTTCATCATCTTAAATTCTTTATTTGAACTTGTGTTTATATTTAAGTATAAAGAAATGGTACTCCTGGCATGATCTAGTACTCAGAAAGAAACAGACTAGAGCATGTTTAAGCACCAATGATGCTGTATCCAAGATTTGGTTAAAAGCACTATGGTAAGAATACATTAAAACATCATTTGTTATTTCGTTTGCATAACATCAAAATTATCTTCTAGACATGTTTTCTATATGCATTTATGTATATGTTAACTTGTAGCATTGGATTGAGAATACCTTCACCTCTATGTTCAAGCAAGTATTATGTAGTTATGGATGACTTAGCTAAACTTATGCTAAGTAGATGTATGTAGCATCATATCAGTCATAAATCATAATTATGAAAAAAAAAAATTGCATGGTGATTGGACAATGTATTTAACAATATATTTATTCTCTCATTCTATACATTCTTTAAAAGCATAACATTATTGCGTACAGAAAGTATGTAGCAATACAAGTGAGTGGTAATAACTATACCATACCTAGTGATATTTCCACTAGTTTCTTGGAAGCTTGTAAAATATCAAAAATTCTGATTAGACTTTCAATTTACAGGTTGACAGCCTTCGTCAGGAACTACAACTTCTTGCAAGAGATAGAACAATCACTATTGTAAATGCTAGTGGAACAGGTTCTGGTTATTCAGCTTCTTTTATACATTTTTGTGTATTTTGTTTAATGGTTATTCCTTCAGGTTTTTTTTACTATTGCTGACATGTTCTTTAGCAAAACTTGAAATTAAAGGCTTTAATTATAGGGCCTGAACAGATACTTTGTTTGAGCTGCACAAAATTCCTCCTTACTTTTTTCAGAGTTTGTGGTATCTGCTGACTTGCTTTTGTAATATCAGGCACAGGAAAATATGGTACAATAATTATTATTGTTGTGGTAGGATATGGCTACATTTGGTGGAAGGTAATATCTTTGATTCTTTGTAGAATTATTGAGTTAACTAACGATATGCTCTGGACCTCTGGGTATACATACTCTTGCAGGATATATTAAAACTTTTTCATAACTTAGAGTCTCTTTGAACATGGTTGAGATTTGTTCTAATGAAAGTCATGGCTGTCTAGGTTTTGGTGCTTGCTATCTATATGGTTGGAATGGCCTATTACTTAATATAGTATAAGTGTAATTATCATTCTCTTTGGAGAGTTGGTTTTGTTGTCTCATGTTGAGCTCTAGTAATGATTTTGCCTAATTTCCATGTAATATAGTATAAGTGCAATTATCATTCTCTTTGGAGAGTTGGTTTTGTTGTCTCATGTTGAGCTCTAGTAATGATTTTACCGAATTTCCATGTAATAACTAATGGAAATCCCTCGTGTCTCATTTGAAGAGATTCATTTGATGGGCGTCCTTGGGTATAATTCATAATTAATTAGGATGCTAAAACAGTTGGATGCTCATTGACTTAATATCTTTTAGACCAAATTATCATTTTGGTTCCTCAGGATTAATTAAAATTTCAAAATGGTCCACAACCTTTTCTTTTTCTCCCTAAAATGCCTTAACTATCAAAAGTGTTTCAAAGTAGTCCTCTTGTGTGACGCTGTTACCCATCCCTCTGTTAATGTTGACCTGGCCATCTAGATGTCCACCGTACATGGCATTTGATTTTTTTTTCCTTCTCTCTCTTCAAATTCTTTCTCCAAAACACAACCACCTTCTTTCTCCCTCTCTTTGTCTATGAAATCTCCATGGAAACCAAAAGGCTCAATGTAGAACCTCAAACTCTGTCCCCAAGTAGTATTGAGAGAAGGAGCAATGATTGCATTTGACCTGAATTCAAGTTCTGGATGATCTTAAGCCTGTCTTTCCCACAAACAAACCTCCTTTCCGCGGATGAACTCTTTGTCAATGGGGTCTGAAACCCGAATTGGGACCCGAGTTATCACCGGCCATAACAAAGTTGTTGACAACAACACTCTTGGCATTGAAGCGGTGGAAAGAAGCTCATTTTCTCATTTGCTACAGTACCCTTTGTTAGAAGCATCTCAACCACAATCAATATTTATGAAGACACCAGATTGACAAGATGCTCATATCTTAATTGATGTGTAATATTAATTAATGTTATTGAGAAAAAAATAAAGGGTTTATCTGATTGCTGACTTCATTTTCAACGAATCTATTATGTAACATTGCTTTTCATTCATTCAATTGGGTGTCAGTTGGGTGTATATAGTTTAAGGTTCTTAGGTTAGCGAACATCAGTGCTAAACTAGTAGCAATAATTATTTGGGTGCAAGGGGTGGCATTGTTTTTCTAAGTCTGAAATACACTAATTGCCTTTGAATTGGCATGTTTCAGTCAACCTGAAAAGATTAACTCTTGTCAGCCAATAACTAGCTGAAAAAGAAACCAATTGCAAATGTGCTCAAAGCTGTGTATTTTTAAGATAATTTTAAGTGGCTTTGGAAGCTTTGGTTGCTTATTTTAGTTTTGAAGCACATTGGTTCTCTGCAAATAATTTTGACTTTGAAAGTTTGGTGCTTCTCTCTCTTTAATCTTTGTGTATCTCTTGTATCTCTGTCTTGACAAAGTTTCTAAGCTTTTCTCTTGGCTTTGCAAGAATCTCTGAATTTGTTAGCCTTAATTTTTTTTTTTTGCATGTGTTTGTTGTACTTTTGAATGACACCATAATATTACAAATGAAACGACGAAGCCCTTTATCCTTTTGTCCGAGAAAACTCCTCATCAGTCGAGAACATGTGCTCTGTGATAGGGTTTGGATAGTATGGGATGCCGAAGTCCCACATTGGGTAGTATAGAATGTTTGATAGAGTATTTAAGTGGTTTGATTCTCCCCCCTTAAAAGCTAGCTTTTAAGGATGGGTTCTCCAAATTGTTTGGGTATCTATCATTGGTATCAGAGTTGGTTGTCGATGCGACGAAAAGGGCTACCTGTGGAGGGGCTAATTTGTGGAGGGACTGATCGGAAAGGCCGAGTGAAGCAACACCGAGTAAAGCGTTGTAGAGTGTAGCCGTCGAGACGTTAGCTCTCAGAGGCGGTGTTATGATAGGGACTTGGGTAATATGGGATGTCTAAATCCCACATGTGGTAGTATTTAAGTGGTTTGGTTCTCCCCCCTTAAAAGCTAACTTTTAAGGATGGGTTCTTCAAGTTGTTTGGGTATCTATCATTGGTATCAGAGTTGGTTGTCGATGCGACGAAAATGGCTACATGTGGAGGGGCTAATTTGTGGAGGGATTGATCGGAAAGGCCGAGTGAAGCAACACCGAGTAAAGCATTTTAGAGTGTAGCCGTCGAGACGTTAGCTCTCAGAGGCGGTGTTATGACAGGGACTTGGGTAATATGGGATGTCTAAATCCCACATTGAGTAGTATGGAATGTTTGATGGAGTATTTAAGTGGTTTGATTCTCTCCTCTTAACGACTAACTTTTAAGGGTGGGTTCTCCAAAGATAACTATCACTCTGGTTTCATTCTTCTTCATTCCTATTACTTGCCACAAATGCAAGGCAAAGTATGCTCTGTTTTCTTTCTTCACCTTTGCAAACATTGATTTATTTGTTTACATCAATGTTCCCACTCTTCACTTTTTATAAATTACTGTATTTTCAGAGCTTTTGGGATTAAATATGCTTAAATGGAAAACGGGTATTAGCAATAAATTCTTGATGACCAATTTTACATAATGACTTCCAAGCATGAACTTTTGATTTATTTTTCATCATTCTCAGTTCTCAAATGGTGCGATGGGCTCTGTTTCACCTTCCTGCAACGGGGCTTGATTTTTTGAGCTCCGCCTTCTTACTCTGTTTTGCTTTCATGTACTGGACACATTCTTGGTGAACATCAATCTGGGTTTACAGAGAGAGGTGCATAAGAAGAGGAAGAAAGAGAGTTGGAGAGAGAGAAAAGAAGAAAGAGAAAAAGAGAGATGGTGACTGAGATGCCACGTGGCATGTCACATAGGCATTTAACATTGATGATGGTGACTAAGATGCCACATAGGCATTTAAAGGAAATGGACTAACTGCATCACACGGGAGGACCACTTTGAAACATTTAATAGTTAAGGGATTTTAGTGGAAAATACGTAGGGGAATAATTAATCCTAAGGGACCAAAATGGTATTTTGGCCTATCTTTTATCCTTATTATTATTGGATATTGATAATGGTTTAAAAATATAATACCACTATTGAAAAATAAGTTTATCATGTTTTACCATATTTAGAGTTTGTTAGTTTTGCCTTCCAATCTCCTAATATGTCTTCTACTGAGATGTTTTCGTCTTTAGATCCTTGTAGAAATATTTGTACCTTTCAACTGGATGAGTTATATGACCATTTTATGTTTCAGGGATGGAAACTTCCTGATATGATGTTTGCAACAAGGCGTAGTTTATCTGATGCTTGCACATCAATAGGTAATCAGCTGGGGAAGCTTTACGGATCAATTGAGGTAAACAGTTTAATTCTATAGGTTGCCCTTCTTAGATTGTAGCAAAACCTATGCAATTTCTATTAGTAATGAAATTAAATGAGAACGTTATATTAGATAGAGGATGACTGCACAATTAAAATATTATATTCCATATCAGCATTTCTTGTTTTTCTAGATGGTAACCTTTTTGTATTGTTCATGGTACTGTTCTCCTTGAACACAGGAAGCATATATTTATTTGGATATATGTTAACTAATGTCTTACTGTCAAACTATTAATATTACTACTGCCACCATATTTCATGCATAAATAATATCAAGTTGATGAAAAATCATTCTTCACGGACTCTCTAAATTGTTTCATGGGTAAAGTTGATGGAAGTATAACAAATTCAAATTTGACACACACAGAGAAGATTAGTCACTTGATTTGTAGTTGATATTTACTTATCCTTGCCATTACAAATTTATTCTACTACTTAAATAGTAGCATTACAAAATCTTACACTTCATTCTTTGTGAAGGCTTGGTGTATTAATCTTGTTCATTTAAATATATTTTTTTCAGTGTTAATTGCATAACTTGCATTTATCTGTTTCATCATGATGATAGTTTTTGCTAGAATGGTTCCATTATTGAACCAACATCTTAGCTGTATTTCAAATCACGATGTGAAGAATAAGATGAAATGTATGATCCTGTATACAATATAGTTGCAGCTTTTAGGTGTAAATTAGTTTTTAAAAGAAGTTTTTCTATCTTTATGATTTAATAGTCTTCTAAAACTTGCATTCTGCTCAACTGCATTGTCTGACTCTTTCTGTATCAGACATTAGGAGTAATTATGATGATTGTCTTACTATGGAATACTTGAAAATGGCTATTCACTTATCTGCTATGGTTTCAGGAGGCCAAGAAGAAGTTATCTGCGAGAATAAACCACCTGGATAGCAGTTTAGATGAATGTGCTGCTCTAACTGAAACTACAAGGGAGGAGGTAAGTAAAGAAACTAGGATTTATGTTTTTGGCTTCTTGGTCATTGATAATTGAATACATGTTATTATAGATCTCTGTTATACAACGGGAAGCAGATACGATGTGCGGGGATTTCAAGTCTGTTCGCGTTGCGGTCCATGTTCTGGTGATTTAATTACAATAATTCTGTTCCTTTTTTAAGGTTTCTTGTTTGATGTGCAACTTCGTCTGATTTCTTCTTTTACTTCTCAGGAATCTAAAATAAAAGAAATAGAAGGGAAGCAGGTATTATCAATTTAACTATAAATTTTGTGGATTATTAAATGAAACTTTTCTTGTTTGTATTTAACGGAAAGGATATTGTTTATTCAGTTATTGTTTCTATCTGCTTAGGTGTCCACAACTGAAGGAGTGAATAAGCTGTGCCAATTTGCCTCGAGTTTGGAGAATAGTAGAACCACAGAACGTATACAGGCATGGGCTGAACTATCTTTATGAATGGATTTTCTCTGCTTCGATTGGCTTCAAAGTTTAAATTTTGTAACTTCTGTTGATTATATTCTTTTTAGTTCTTTGCGATACTAATATATAATTTTTTAATTATATAGGCATCTTCCTCCAGTTCTTCCAGGCCAGCTCTTGAGTTACCACCTGTTTCACCCTCTTCCAGAGTAAGTTTTTTTTTAACCTAAGCATATTAATTTTTGCATTTACCTCTCTTTCTGTAAAACTCTTTCAGAAATTAGTAAATGTAATTGCTAGCAAATTTTGTTATTAATTGATAGGAATATTTGCTAGCTTAAGAACACATGCACACACATTAAGTTTGGCTTATGTCCACTTATCTTTTTTTGAATTTGTTTTCCAGCGTTAACTATATTACCTGAATTATATAGGTATCACCATCAAGTTCTTCAAGGCTATCACTTGAGCAACCATCGATCACACCTTCATCAAGGGTAACTTCTATTGTTGTCCAAAACATTAATGTAATAAAGATATCCAGAAATAACAGTTAATCTATTTACTTAATGGGAACTGCAATTAAGAATTTGACAATCACATCCTGAAGCAAGACCTGAATCAAACCACCGCCAACCCCCAGCAGGGCCTCGAAAAAGAAAACTGTTTTACCTAACCCATTTTATATTTATGCTTTTGGATATCCAGATTTGCTCTGCAACATTGAGTTTGTGGCTGTTCAGTGTCTATCACCCTAAATGGAGACTTATTCCATTCTCTGCTTTTGTTGCATCAGGGAATAAAGTCAATTATTTAAAGATGTATAAGAAATTCAAATTATGTTGATCTCCTGACCAACTTTTAGAATTTGCATCATGAGCCTGTTTATTTGTTCTTTCAATTTGTAATTTTCTAGTTCTTGCTGCCTTGCTGTTGTTTGCTGGTTATTATTTCTTGTTTTTCCCCCTTTATTGAAAAAAGTATGTTATTTAACAGACTGGATCGTTGCCTCCACAATTGTCAACTGATCCAATATCTCCCTCATATTATGCTGGACCTTACCAGGTTTGTCAACCTTTTGATTTACTGGGATTGAGATAATTTGCTGAATTGCAGTGGCATGAAGATGGACAAGTAGTTTTTTCCACGTGACATATCTCCTCTAGTGATGCTTGGCTATGTTTGACTGCTAAAGAATAATTGATTCCTATTCATTGCGTTTTAGTAGAATTGGTTGTAGTGAGTGTTGTATTGGAGTTAAATTGTTCCAGTTCATTGTTGTTCAATAATTTTCCTTACAAACTTCCAAATACATGTTTAGTTTTATCGCCCTCCGTTTTGCTAGATAAACAGTTCTTTCCTACCATTGGTTTGAACTTTAGATGTCTTTCTGGAGATAATTTCGATTTTTATTTTGCTTAATTCATTCTTCCTATATTCTGCTGCCCTTGCAGAATGCTGTCTTGGTAGTGTCTTTCCCTTATTTGGAACTTTTAAGTATCATTCATTTTTTTTAAAAAAATCTACATTTGTGCATCTACCTTTCAGGAGAGCAATCGAATTTCGGATGTGATCAATTTGTCTAGCAGTCATGCGGATTCTAACAGGATTCCTCCTACAGAGGTCAAAACCCCAAATGGTTCTAGTTCTGGCTTGTTTGGGCTCGGACTTTCAGGCATCTACGCCCCATTTCTTACAAGAACGCGCAGTGCAACAGATGCAGTGTTACAACATACTCGTTCAAGTAGTTAATGTAATGAGCCTGATTTTACCATAAATAATCCAATGTAGATCAATGGACCCTACCCTGGGCTGAATGTCATCACCTATTGGTGTGGGTGTTCAGAGGTACCCAGCTTCAGTGTCAAGTTCTGCCCATAAAGGTCTGATTAAATCGACTGGGCAGTGAATTTTGTAGAGATGCTGTTTATTTTACTGATTTAGTAGGATTGAACTAAAATATTTAGTTTGTCTAATACTTACTTGTGATTGCTGGAAAGGGATAGAGAAAGTAAAGTCGATCTTAAATTGTTACAGAAGCCATAAATGGAATGGAATACAAATTCTTCCTATTGTTTTTACGCATGGTTTGAATTTGTTTGCTTTTACATGTTGGCTATGTTAAAGCTGGTTTTAGATATCTTGTAAAAGCATGTTTGGGTTAAATCTGGTTTGCGAGTGTTTCATGCTTGAAAGAGGTAAGTCGTAGTAAGTTGTAATGACGTTATGAAATCTGGGGAGGGACCAAAGTTGTTGCAATATGTCGTGTTGCAACTTAACTAGTGTTGTTGATGTCAGATCCATAGACAAAACTCTATATATTGCATTATTCAAGATCTTGCTAAGTTGGACCTACAAGGGATCCTAAGTCGCGCTCTGGTAGTGGAATGCCGGCGTAAAATTATGGCTTCTTTGGTTAACAACCTCCTGTGGTATTGGACCTTCTTCTTTCGATTAGAGTAATATTTTTTTTAGGTGATATTGAATTGAGTAATTTCACCTGCAATACAGTTCATTTATCAGTCATGTATCTAAAGTCCCTGACACTGTTTTGTATCAAAATTTTGTTATTAAATGAGGTTTCGTGTAAGACACTGTTAATCCAATATTTTGAGGATGCACTTGTGGAACTGAACTTCTCAAAGGAGGGATAGGGTCTGCTGAATTTGAGTAGATTAAATTTGTGTTTAAATATATCTCCAATATTTCATTAATTTTTATTTTTTAATCTCAAACTAAATTCATAAAACAAATTAATAAAAAATATTAATCTAATAACATATGACATTTAATTTATCTAATCATTCTATTTAAACATTTAATTTGTCTAATCATTCTATTTAAGTTAGTCAAAATTTACTATTAAAAATAAAATAATTAGATGTTTTAAAATAACAAAATAATTTTGAGATAAGTCAATTATTTAAACAAACAAATCAACTTTTTACGTGTAATTATATTTATATTTTTTAGGTAATTTATTTTATCGAATTGATTTTATGAAAAGTAAAAAATGTATTAAATTTTACTATAAATTTAAATGATTAAAATAACAATATTATTATTAATATATTATTATTATTTCATGCGGCATCCAAAACTCAAAAAACATGCATGTCCCCCGGTACGTACGGAGTGTTGGCAAGAATCACGTGTATGTAATAGATCGCTCCAGAAGGGTTGCCACCGCTGGACCACACAACGCCAAGGATGTGAAACACAAGCAACCCCCGTACCCTCTCTCTTCCTTTCAGCCTCTGCTTTACTTTTTATATATTTTTTTTGTCATTTCAAAATGTTGAAAGCTCCTTTGGTCTGTCTCATTCCTCGCTACTCGTTTTTTCCCTGCTTTTAATTTTCTTATTTTCTTAATTGTAACTTTTAAATTATTTTTCTTTTCTCTTTCCAGTAGCTATAATTAATTAAGCGTAAAATGGAAGGATAGATCCCGGCTATAGGCATCTCAGGACGATTCTCTCTGTTCTTGATCTCTCTGCCATTTCTCATTCAGTCCATAAAATATCCAGTCCTCCTTACCTTACCCATCTCATTCAGTCTCTGTCCTTTCAGTGCAACTTTATGTTAGACCCGTATGTCTTCTTCCAGTTTATGTTTTACGCCTTGCCTGAAAGTTGTTTGACAAAAGTTTGGCTTTTCAGATTTTGTCATATTACAACTGCAATTTGTTCTTAACACATACCAAGATTTCTCTCTCTGTAATTGGACAACACTGAGACGAGGATTTTGCCTCTTCACATGCTTCCCCACCGGGGTTCTCGAAGGTATATCTATCATTTCATTTTTAGATTACTATGGAGTTTCTTTACGTTTAAGCTGGTATGGTTTTTCCTTTTGTAATGACAATATTCAGATCAACCCAGTATGACTATGGGCTGCTATATATATAATTATTGGTGGTTTGCTCTTTAGCTAGCTAGCTAGATCCTCTTGTCATGGAACACAGCAGAACAAGGTAAACGGGTTTACTAAAAGAAAAGGGCTTCCTTTTGTTCTATTTTAAATACTTCACGATCCTTTTTGGTTTTCCTTGCGCCTGCCATTAACTCTAGTTTTTTTTTTTTTTGCAAACACAGTTGAGCGGCAACGTGGTAACTTACGTTCACTTGACACATGGATTTCTCTTATGTTCAATGAAGAGAGAGGACAAGTGTAATTGTTTATCATAAAATGATCCACTAATATTTTAACACTTAACTGCTAGGGAGATGAATGGTATATATATTTACAAAAGATTTCCCCCATTTACGCCATTTTTTAATTATTAAAAAATATATAATTTTTTGAAAAAATTAAGTTACTTCATGCTTGGTTGATGGATGCAATTCAGATCTTATTAAGTGCAGGGATTATCACCGACGCCACAAGATTTGTGAACTTCACTCTAGGAAACTAGTCACCTACAATCGTGCATGACATCCAGAAATTGTCATAGGCTTAGCTTCTCCATCACAGATAAATTATTAACCAGGAGATATTTAGTGGTAACTTATTTATACATTTTAATTGCGCAGAAACTCGCATATGAATACTAAAGTAATAGATGAATCCTTCGTTGCTCATTAGGTCCCATTCATTGGACGAGTTTGATCAAGGAAAGCGAAGCTGCAGGAAACGTCTTGATGGGCACAACCGACGCCGAAGAAGGCCTCAACCAGCAAGATAGATTCTGGTTTGGGCTGAATCACAAAATCATGGGCTGAGGGGCTTTTGATAACTTTATTTAAAAATGGTTTCTTTGGTGTCAAGTAGGCAACTTTTGCTAATCATAATACCGGGAGAAGATAGATTCTGATTTTAAGTGTATAGAGCGTTTTGCAGGTACCAGATTGCTAGCAATCGATCATCCGCAAGTACTTGAAACAGCTCCTGTTTTGAGGTGTGCTCGAGCTGGCCCTGTTGAAGCGGAGACTGATTATGTGCCCTTCAACAGCCTAATTCGTGAATCCTTGTGTGAGCAGGGAGATAGGCTTCAAGCCACCCAAATCTACATTCGATGGTTATTCTGCCTGTGAAAATGAAGGCAGTAGCCAGAAAGCATTCTGTAATGGTTTAAACAGAGTTTATGGTTCTGACTATGCTCTCTCTCTTCTGTCACCAACACCAGCTGAGACTGGAGAGGTTGGCCTGAGGTCCTTTATCCCTACTCTGTGCACTTGGATGCTTTAGCAATGGTGGGCGACAACACTAATACTAATGCTAATACCAACCTTGCTTGCCAGGGGGTGTTTCGTATTGGGGTCGTCTTCAAGTTGTGGGAGTAGTAGTAAATGCAACATCTAAGTTTCCTTTCTGATCAGTTGGTTTCGTGCATGCTTGTAAACAAGGCCATATTATTAGAACGTTACATTCTGTGTATTTTCTTTATGAAAGAAACAATGGACCCTAGAAGTGTGAATTTTTATACTAAAATCAGTGTAGTGGATAGTAGGTTTGCTTATGATCCTTATTTTATTGCTATTTCTTAAACCATGTTCAAGGAATTCAATTTACCATTAGGAGAGTCGATGCAACACATACAGTATACATGAGGAAATATCTTTAGTTGCAAGCAAATTTCAATTCATTGATTCTGCCTTTTCAGTCCACATTACTCAATTCACAGCATCCTATTGATTTTTCTTCTCTGATAGATACTTCTAACAAAACATTCAATTAGCAAGTGCAAATATCGGCTTGCTTTTGACCCTAATTTAGTTGTATGTCCAAGTTTAATTCGTCCATGGAAAACACTCATGAATTGCTCCCAGACTTTCATAGAACAGAAACTTACAAGGTTGCCACCTATTTTTGATACGTTGGAGAGCCATTTTATTTTACGTGCACCATTTAAAGATTATAGCCCAGGAAGCTATATCTGTGGGCTCATATCCAACAATTTTTATTTTTCTTAATGTATGACAAATTTTAAGGATCAAATAAGTAGATAGGCATCCAATTGTTATACTAAAGAAATGTAGAATTACCATGCATATCGATCCAATTCTCAGTTGCAGTTGGTTTAACTAATAAAAATTAAAATATTTTATAAATGTAATTTAAATTTGATTTTTACTATCAGTAATAATAAGATAATTTATAAAAATTATTGTGAACTATTATTAAAATTAGTGACATATCTTGTTTTATAAATGGGATAGTCTCCGTTTATCTCTCTCTCTCTCTCTCTCTCTCTCTCTCTATATATATATATATATAACACACACAATAAAACAAAACAAAAAAAGAACTAGCATAGCCAGTTAATTTCTAACTTGAACAAGCTTTTTTTGTGGTGGAGGTGTTATATTGAGGACCATCCTAAAGAATTTTTGGGATTCATGGTGCATTATTGTGACACTTTTTCTCCTTCCTCGCCAATTTCTTTACGTGTGGGGTTTTGAACCACTTGCTTCATCGCAATTACGGGGAAACTGAGAGTGACATTCACCTAATGGACATTACAAAGTACTCGTACGGAATGCATGCGATGATCCTCCACCATCCCAATTCACCTCTTGCCAATAAGATTTTCTTTTTTCAAAAAAAAAAAACTGATTTCATATTTTACATTCAAACTTAAGATTCTGAAGATTCACTTGCTTTCCAACCAGAAAGCAAACCTTGCTCAAATTAAAGAAATAGAAACCTTGACTCTAACAAAAACAGATGATTAATTTGAGGCTAATGGTGCATGATCAGTAGTTCACACTTGACGGTAATCATAATTAGAAGTGCCATACGTACGTCTGAAATAAATAAATAAATAAATAAAAAGAGCAGCGTTGATTGATTAAATTTCAAACTTTGACATTTGATATAATACTTATTCCTCTTTTCTTAATTATTCGCTACATTTTGTTTGATTAGTGCATGTGTGGTCACATAATTTAATTCCTGACAGAAATAGAGAAGAATTCTATTTTACTTTCTCGTTGAAAATTTATACACCTTTGCAACTACGAAAGTGAGATACCTTATAAGCTTTTGCCTTAATTATAATGATAAATGAAATTGAAGTTAACGATCGAGAAATCTGTGTGTGATATATAGCAAAAGTTTGAAAGGATGTAAAGATAGAGGATAAAAAAAACTACATAAGTGAGACATATCTACACATCTGCAAAGTCAGATCTCTTGAGCATCTTTGAGAAACTGGAACCATTCTATATGGCATATGGATGCAGTAGAAAGGAGACAAATTTTACGAGATGTGGCAGTAGGCTAACAAGCTTGTTTCGAATTAATTCCAACCAGCTCATGATCAGTTCTTGTGTTGGTCACATGACTGATATAGACAGGTCAATGACATTCCTTGGTTCATTAAATCGTTTATTTTTCATCCCCACGTCAACAAATGTGTTTAACCTTAAAGTTCCCAGAAAGATTGTCCCACAATGCTCCACAGGATGATTTCCTCTCATCAAGGGTTGTTAAGCAAGAGAATGACTCTGAGGTTCACCTACTTTGGTGGTTAATCAACAGCTTCGGCTTTGCCAAGAAAAATTAGGATAGTTACGTTCATTAGAGAAGAAATGCATGCGTACCTCTCAATATATATGACCTTATTTTGTATGGGCATATTTTGCTGCATGCCCAACACCACATTGGTAAATTTAATCTTTTGGGGTCCCTCAATAATGGAGCTACATCAAGTGGGGGCATATGCTGTCACTTTTCACATTCGGCTTTTTTCATGTGTGGTGGTTGAACCTTTTAAATAATTTCTAGATGGACTGAAATCCGAGCAAAGTCACTCCTTTTTTTTTTTGGGTTTTTGTTTGAATTTTACTGTGATTTTCAAATCTTCACTTTATCCTGTTACCGTACCCCCAATTCATGTATAAGAAAAGGACATAAAACCACATATCGTTGGTAAAAGATGAGAACAAGACAGCAAGGTGTATTAATTGAATATTATTAAAGGACAAGGCGAGTGGGGTTGATGGAAGCATTACAGATTGTGATGTTGCAGTTTGGCAATGCGTGTTGACCACTACCACCGCCACTTGCTAGTTACTAGGGATGGATTTGGACCTGAAAACGGAGGGGTGAAAATATATATTGTGAATGTGGACAAACACAAACGTGACGTCCCGCTTTGCTCAAGGCCAAGAAACGGGGGTCGCCCTTTCGTATTTGAAAGGACTTTGATCTTTGTTGGAGGGCAACCCACTGCCACTGGACGTGACTTCTTTAAAGCCTACTTCCATTTTTGGAATGAGGTCCACCTGTTATTATGGTTGACGTTGATGCTGTTCGCCTTCTAATGGCAATTTTTCTCACCCCGCTAAGTACTTGGGTCCCCGCATCATTCAACTCTACCCATTGGTCCCCACTCCTCCTCTTCATTCTCTATTATTACTAGTCATTTTTCTCTAACCACTCGGCAACTTTTAACTCTCCCGCAGTGGTAGCATAGCATCTTCCTTGTGTTACTCATATATGTGCGCAATCCTTCTGCCACCCACTTCACAGATTGAGCTTGTATATGACATTTTCTTTCTTGGTGAAATGGAGTATGGGCACTAGGTCCTGTATATCCTAACCTCCTCCTGTTAGAATGCTTATTGCTTAGAGATAAATGTTTTTATGTTGTTTTATCCATAGATAAGTTGACATCACACATGCGCACTATGTGCTACTTATTGTATCTATCAGAAGGAAAGCTAGCTAGTGTGGCTTTACCTTAGCCTTGAATGCTAGCTACTCATAAACAACAAACACGTAGCTCTCATCACTTTTGCTAGTGGTATTTGAACGATATATGCGTAGCAGTTACTGAGACGCAGTAAATACCCACTCCTTGA
Source organism: Gleditsia sinensis (assembly GCA_037074535.1). NCBI lineage: Eukaryota > Viridiplantae > Streptophyta > Magnoliopsida > Fabales > Fabaceae > Gleditsia > Gleditsia sinensis. Next base: position 454,334 of record CM073464.1, read on the forward strand.
TGGATCCCAAAGAATAATAATGTAATAATCTGATGAGAGAATTAATGTTAATAATCAGTAGAAGTGAAGGCATATTCTAGATCTAGGGTGTTGGTGATCCCTAGTGACGATAGTTGAAAATGGAGAGTAAAACTGGAATCCCCTAACTGTGCCCAGTGGACTTGGTTACATTCCCTTGTTTTTCACCAAAGAAGCAGAGTTGTACAAGCAGTTACGTAGGTAGCAAGGTGCAGAGCCATCTTTATGTTCCTGAATGCCGATTTCTTCTTTTTTATGTGCTACATCATCGAAAATCAACTATATTTATAATGAGTGTGTCCATTTCATGCATGCATATGATCACAGGGCACGGTTGTTGAACAGTATAAAGTTTGGATGAGCAGGGCGAGGAGTAGATTTGTTGGTTAAAGAAGAGAGTTAGAATATGGAAGTGATTGGACATTGACCAGTGAGTGAAGCCATTTGTATTAATTAAATCTTTGATGGTTGGGGGCAGATTGGCAAATTAAAGGCACCGAGTGGCCCACTACGATTGATGATGCTGATAAAGTCACATAGGTGGTCGGTAGTCGCAATCGAGTAGGGCTACCTAGTGATTTGCATTAGTGCTCCACTCTGCCACCTTTATCCCTGTTTCTTATTTTTAACTTAGAAAATTCTGAATGGGATGGATATGTTTAAGCCTCTCTCGTGTGGACTAACTGACTAATAAACAAAAGAATCTAGAGGCAATAAGATGTTTCGCTATCAGACGGAGGAAAGAGAAAATTAGAAAAGATCGATGGAGGCCTCAATCGTGGTTTGTACAACAGAACCTTGGCCATATTTGTGTAACATAGGACCACTTCACAGTTTTCTTCGAACTCCTTTGCGGTGTTCATCTGCCTCCATGCACTTACCGTCCTGGTCCCCCATACGATCCATGTTCTCACTCGACTCACATATTGTTCATCAAGATGCATGCTAGGCCGTTAATTATTGAACTTACTGTTTCTTTTCCTTCCTTATATAGAACGACTGCGTATGTATGAAATGCAAGAATGGCCCAGGCCAATTTGAATCCCTCCATCTACGCATTCTACTCTGCCACATTCTAAATTCAATGGCCCAACAGTTATATTTTGAGAACGCCAGGGTTAATCTAGCGGGTCATAATATTGCGTGAACAAGTGACATATTGTCTTCCCATATATATATATGCATGTGCCAATAAATTATATATAAATATATGTAACTATATATATATATATATATATATATATATATCTTGTTGTTATCAATGATTGAAATAATTATTTTAAATTAATGGCACAAAAATAAAAGTTAAATGCTTTTATAGTATATATGACAATTAATAGCTAAGCATCACTTAATTAAATATCTTTTATTGACTAAATTTATATATAGAGTGTACATGTGCGAACGGAATTCGATTCTTATCTATGATTAATATAAAATAAAATATGTAGATTAAGAATTTATATCTTAATTACTTTATTTTGAGTAAACCGATCGAAATATAAATTACTAATTAGTAGAGTAATTTAAGAGTAACATTTCTATATGATCAAGATCATTTAACAATAGTCTGTGGGGTTATAACTTTCTGAACATGTTATTATTGGACTTTTCTGCTGAATGATAGCTATTTTTACCTAAACAGTACCTTTTTTTTTTTTCTTTCTGCCAATGACCTAATACTTATACAAGTTCTTTTCGGTACTACTTCTCCATCTAAATAAGGCACTTCCTATGATTAAAAAAAATATGAATCTAAGAATATATAGAGAGAATGTGCTCATTAATTCAACTTACAAAATAGCCCAGCAACACCTTCTTTCTCCATTCTTTATTAGTTTGACGCTTCAATCGCTTACTGCTAAAATTATTGCATACATAAGAATAAATCTTAATTTAATCATTTTCATGTGTTTGACATTTGAATATAAACTCGAAAGCGTCCTTTTTATGCCTTACAGAAATCCTGTTTAAGATATTGATTTTGGGGATTATTTAAAAAAAATAAAACGTACAGTTACAGAATATTATTTTATACTAATTAATATTCGTGACACGGAGATGATTGTTTTGACATTGAGACACAGATGATTGAATACGGACACATATAGTTAATCTCCCTAAGTTTTTTATTTTAAGATGAAAAAAGGATTTTGTGTTATAAAACACGCAATAATGTTATAATTTAAAAATAGAGATTTCGAGAGCAATTCGATGACTGAGTGCTCCAGTTCTCAGTCGAACATCTCATATATAGTTAATAAGAAAACGTCGTGAGTGCTCAAAAGCATGTTAGAATGCCTGCAGTCAACTTACTTAGAATTTTGTCTTGTCTTTCTAAATCCTTTATACTCTCTATTTTGAGTTCGGCTTCTTTGCTCAAAATTAAAAAATAAATAAATAAATTTGTCGCAAAGGTAATAATTCTTATGACAACATAAAGATACCTCACCATTAATTATTGAAAGACAAAACTAATGTTTTGGTTTTTGAAAGAGAAATCAACTAATTACTTTAGCCCTCTTTGTCACAATTTTTCCATTGAATCTTGATATATATACATTAATTTAACTCAATAATTGATCTCTTAACGGTACTGAAACCAGAGCATCTGGGTACAAAATTAAAGGACAATTATAACATATGCAGACTCGATTCTAGAGAAAACTTAAGTTTTCATAATTTAGAAATTAAGAAATGAAAGATAAAACCAAAGTAAAATATTAATTTTACACTGTCAAAGTGTTGCTAAATTGCCTAATTCATACAAAAAAAAAAGGAATGGATAGAAAGGGGGAAAAAGGAGAGAGAATGGATATATGCAATGGCCGAAAACAAATTGAAGTGAGAAATTAAGGAAATTTTAATTTCTTAATTCAAGTTAATTAGAGTAGTTTCTTTGTTTTTGGTTTTTGTTTGAATTGCTTTTTGTATACAAGCACCACACATAAACTAATAAGCTTGTGTCAAATCACTAATATGGCATGTCATGAATTACAGGCACGATGTTGGGTTTCCAAAATGTTCCACAAAATAAGGTATCGGAAACTATAATCCCGGAAGCGCATGTTTTGGCAGCAAAGGTAATAACATGTCTTGTTTATAGGAGTACGTTTTCCTTTCTCGTGTGAAACAGATCAACACGATCT